>JAXDDW010000007.1:13327500-13752500 GCA_034670385.1 Hoplostethus mediterraneus
ATAGGGGGGGGGGGGGGGGGGGTCACCCTGCCTTAAAGAGCCGCTAACCCGGAAAAGGGTTTTATTACAGCAATATGGGCTGATATTTGCCTTTTAATGAGGAATTAATGAACAACATTAGTTAACCATTAAATTAATACATTAAATGTGCAAAGGAAATAAAAATGTAATTGCATATTTTACAGACTTTACGCATCTGTAGTCAGAGAGGAACCTCCATCATATCAGCAATGGACCACATGACTGACTGATATCTGATATGAAGTAAAAGGTCAATAATGGCCCAATATCAGCATCAGTCAGTCTAACCCTACTCAGCTGTACAGTAAGTTAGTACACAAGAGATGGTCTTGGTGTTAAAATGCTGAAGCATTTTAACACCAAGACCATCTTTTGTGTACTAACTTACTGCCCGGGTTTGAATTGGGCCTATAGGTCCCTTGTCACATATCTGTCTCTCTCTACTGTATCTATCAAAGAAAGGGTAAAATGCCCCCCAAACATAATAAAACAAGCTTCAGCCATATTCATCCACCACCAAGCAGCTCTCTTCATATGAAGTGCTGTATGGCTCAGTAGACTTGAGCGTGAGCAGACATGGCAGTGAGGCTGCAGTATCATTACACTGTTATGTAATGCCTCATCATCATCATCATAATATCCAATTTAGCCCTTTTTTTATTGTAATACACCATTTCATCATTCACACCACTGAGCCACTCAAAAATCAAATCATCAAATTAAAAGTCTGGTTTTCCAGTCGAGAAGTAAAGCATGCTCACCTCCTCATCGGCGTAGTGGCGTTTTTCAAATTGTACAAAAGGTTTTTTAACGGGTTTCAAAGGCCCTAGGATCACAAAACTCACTCAACGTATACATTACACACTTCCAATTCACTTAAGACAAAGAAAACTCCCCGATGGCAGTTACGTGGTTTTCCTGCTAGCGCTGCGGAAAGGTATTGACTTTCTAAAGGAATGGATTAGTCATTGAGGGAGTTAGTATTCTGCATCGCAGCGCGGCATGGCCTCTCGGTCCTCCTCTAAATTTCATCATGTTTTGCTGAATCAATGACGAAGACCAAAAGGTTCCAGGTGTTTGGAGGAGCAATTATTGTCCCAAAAAATTCTCGCTGCAAACTAATGTTGTGATGAATCATCTGTAATAGTTTTTTAGTTTTGAAGTGTGTGTGTGCGCGCATTTAAATGGTGTGTTTGTTTGTGTATATGTGGTGAGCATGACTGTGTACATGGTCATTTGTGTGTGTGTGAAGTATATCTGTGGGAAATATATTGCTGTTTTGTTTTGGCAGCACTTCTGGGGAGGAGAGAGGGCATTATTAGGAGTTGCAAAAACAGAGGCGGCGGCAGCGTAGACGAAATCCCAGCAGACACAACAAGTCATCTCGGTTAAAGAGTGAATGGCGAGCCACAGTTAACTAATGGAGAGCTACGACATAACAAAAGCGCCATCCCTCGGTGGCGCTGTCAAAGGTTTCACCAAACACCAAACAAGATCGTGTTATCTCTAATAGGATTTATCACACGGTCTGCAGCAAGTCACTTGGCGACACGGCGACAGATGAATAGAGCGATCTCTTTAAAGCGAGGCCTAGTCGAGAAAGCTCGCGATAAAACATGAAAGTTGCAGACAAACAGCAACGTGTGATCTTTGTCAGTTCGGTTAATATTGGTAAAGTTGGAACTCAGAACTCACGACTTGGACTTGGTGCAGAGGCGGTGACGTCAAGACTGACTCTGAGGACCGGCGATGTTGAGTTTGCCCCCGAGCTCCACCACAGCTATCGGGCGAACCGTCAGCCATTAAGGGACCACTTCATTTGAAGATCTGCTGAAGTTGCTCCATTGCCCATGTTGCAATCGCGTTGCAATCGTGTCGTGTCTAAAGGTTCGGTACTCGATGGCTGACAATCGCATCCGTCCTCATATTGCACATTGAAATAACGAGATATAAAGTTGATATTGGTTGTTTTACGGTGCATTGACTCAATTAAAGGTAAAGTCTATGTGCATTGTCATTCTAAGTGTTGAACACGCCACCCATCAAGAACCTCAGTGTTTTTTAAGCTTGGTCGCTTCTATTAGATTTCAACAGAAGCATTCCCTCAGTGGTTGATGGCAATGACTGATGCTTGATGGATGGCTGTAGTGGACCTTGGGCTGATCTATATCTGTGGTTTTACACCCAAGTGAAATGTATTTTCTAGTAGCACCAGCAGCTCTGAATCACGTGACATGTTGATGTAATCGCAGTGTCATTCTGGGTACAGTCAACTCACCACGCTGTCATTCAGCAGCATTATGTCTTCAGTTAATTGTCACTGGGCTCGTTTCCAAGCTCGGTCCGGCAATGACATTACAGATTAGTCTTGGCTCTCGTGTTTTTAGCTTAGAGAGAAACCTCACGTTGTTCATAAATCAAAACAGAAGTGTCCAAGATCACGTTGCATTCAGTTTTGCCAAACAGTCTCCTTCAAACGTTAAAGTATTCTAGGTGTGTTCGAAGCCGGAGAGAGAAGCAGGGATGGAGAGAACAGAGCGATAGGCAGAGAGGAAGAGAAAAACAGAGAAACAAAGATAGAGGAAGAGAGAGAGAGAGAGAGAGAGAGGAAGCTCAAACAGATTATTTACCTCGGTGGGATAAACAGGGAGGCACATGGCATGGAACGAATTTGAATGACAAGGCAACTGATTTCCCCTAATTGCTTTTGACTGTCTGTCTTTGAACTGCCAGGACGCCGCGGCTCTGTTTCCAGGCTAACGGTTATCTCCCGCAATCTGGAGTGGTTCTTCATTCCTCAGACAAATATCAAACCTATCGCCACACCGGATTAGCCGCACTTTAATAAGATTTGCACTTGCTGCTGCACACCGGGGACTTTTTCCTTCAGCCTTGAAGCCAAGGGATGCCAAACCTGGCTTTAAGGTTCCTCACAGCCTCGCTCTCCTTATCCACCGAGCAGCACCCCGACACCGCCGACACCCTCCACCCACATCTCTTCACTGCTTAAACCCTTCTCTCTGTTTCCACCTGCAGTTCCAGAGACTTGCATGTCAGAGGGAGATACACTGCAGCAAATAACATTCAAAGCGTTGGCAAAATGGTTTTCTTAAACCAACAGGAAGAAGCAGAGTGCGAGTTACAAGCTTCACATCACCGTTACACCAATTACAGGGTAATAACTGTGTAATTACATAGAAGGTATAAGAACCTACCTTGTAATTTCTGGTAATAAGAAGGAATTATTTGTGATTGATTGTGTAATTTCCTGGTTTAACAAAGGTAAATACAGGTTCTCCTATAGTTAGTAATAGTACCCTTTAATAACAGCATTATAACAAGAAGTCCTTTCCTTCTCTCTTCAATGAAACCTCCATTCTATTCCAGTAGAGAGATGAGGTATTATTAGCCAAGGTAGTGGTTAACATCAAGGGAACAGTACTCGTCAGGCTTGATACCTCAATATTACACAGCTTTTACCCCCCAGCTACTTGGTTCAATAGGGTAAAGAGGTAATTACCCCATTACTACTGAAGTATCAAGCCTGACTTTACTTGGCAACACTGTTCCGTTTATGTTATCTAGTACTTAATATGAAGTAACAATCTGGTAATGTCCTCTTTACCCTATTGAACCAACTAATCCAGTAGCTACAGGGGTAACATTAAGATTCAAACATGACTTACAAGCCAATCATGGTTGCCCCTCATGGCTCCAAAAACACTTCCATGAACTTCAATCACAGAACAAAAATGAAATGGAAAAACCCTCCAAACACCTGCGCTGAAAGTTACTTTAAGTTCAAGAGGTACTTGAATTGTGACGTTATCACTTGCGCAGCTCGACGACAAGAGGAAAAGGAGAAAAAAGGGTCACCGCGAAACCGTAAAGCACCTGTTTCTACCAGCTTGCTGCTACTGAAACGCTGCCAGAGGTGAGAGCATTTCATGTGTTTCCAGTGCAAATCAACTTGTTTCAGCCGTGAAGTATCTTGAAATACGGCAGATCGCTCCACTTCTTTCAAGATCTTCCACTTGTTTTCCTCGATCCAGGAAAACTCTCAAGACAAGTTGATTTGCATCGGAAAGTAAGTGACATTATGTCAACCCGCTGGAAGTTTTGCTTTCCATTTTGCTCAACATGAGAAAAATGTGATTTTAAGACTCAACGCTTAAGTGAACGACTTGTCAAAATGGACATCTTTTGAAGCGTGGGACTGAAGTGGCCCCTAAGTGCCGCCTGTCAAGACCTCAGCAAAAATGAACTATACTGGAGTGGCAGATGTTTTCTTTCAGTAGCATCCACAAACAGGCCAGACGCCACAGCAACAAGCTCCTCACCTCGCTATCTGTCTAAACATTTATTGGCAGCTCAGAGCTAGATTACTTCACTCCTCTTGAAGAGTGAGAAGTCTCACGTTGCGCAACGCACACGTCAGTTAAACCCAATATCCTCACTTCACACACAGACTTCAGCGAGGGGATGTAGACTTGCATCAGATATGGCATCACCTTTTCTATTTACCCGATCGCGTCTTGAGTGTCATGTACTCCCGATGGGATTCAGATGAAGACGTAGACTCCTGACAGGGAGCTTTGTCAATCCGCCGGTGGAAAATCAGTGTGCGTCTGCCTCTATCGGGCTAGCACTTTTGCTCCTTATCATTTGATTGAGCCGTGATGGAATGAAATTTGATTAAGTCCTTCATCCGAACCTCTCTAATTGCCAAACTAACAAGCTGCACTGAAAGAAAGTGGCGCCAAGTACTCACCGACTCACGGAAATGCCTTTGGACATGTCTTGGAGTCTGTCAAGCGGTGGATATTGAATTCTTCTCACATGTTTAACGTTAATCGCTATCATGGTCCATCGCTTCAACAGCAGCACTAAGAAAGCAGCAGATGATAATTCCCTACACTCGTAAAAACAATGCACATTTGTGTTAGTTTTCAACACCATACGTAACAGATGTTCTGCCAGATGTTTGCTGTTGTTACTGAGTGTGTAAGATCTTCAGCATCCCCAACATTTGCTGCCCTGAAGGGATTTTGACTTGACTTTTGATTTTGATTGGCCACCTCTGGGCCAGTCAACACAGTGTTGACTCTAGTTGTAGAAGTGTAGTGTTCAGATTCATCATTCCCTCATGTTTTGTCCATACTCGATCAGCAGCGTCTGGGATATTGTGCATATGGACAAACGTATGGGCAATGTGGTGTCCCCCCCCTTGAGGCAATCAGTGTCATTTTATACGTTTTGTAAAATGAATAACTGTCAAAAGCAATCTACTGAAACAGTTACACTATTACATTACTGTTACATTACTAATATTACACTACTAATACACTATTGTGACAGACAACACGTCAATATATTTCCTTCTTGGTTCAACTGAGAATGATTCTTCCATTTTTCATTGCCGTCCTGAACGACTGGACAGCGTTAGAGCGGCTCTGCCGGGGAATAGCCCTGAACATATCTCAATGATGTCTGAGATATTGCATGTCACACATGGATGAGCTAACAAACGATGTAGCGCCCCCTTTGGGCCAGTCAGTGTAATTTTGGTGAGATGCATCATTCCCCCGGGGTTCGTCAAAATCCCATCGATGGCATCTCAGATCTCACATATGACACATAGACAAAGTATGGAATGATGCATCATTTCCCCAAGTTTTGACAAAATTCCACGAGAAATGAAAGATATTGCATGTTACACACTGACAAACCTGACTAACAAAGCTAAACGGGGCTAAACAGTGGTGGCTGAGATAGCGGGTGTGTCACACGGCTGAACAAACCAATTAATGAACAGGAAGGAGAGCGATCCATAGAAAAGACCGATCCATAGAGAGGACCAATCCATAAAGAGGACCGATCCGTAGAGGACCGATCCATAGCGTAGCCCCCTACCCCGATCACATCACGCAGGACAGCAACCGAGCGCTAACCTGTGCACTTGTCTCGTCTGTTGGTTTTCCAGGGGTCCCCCGGGTGGCGCTGTCGGCGGGCGGCCGGGACTGCCTGCGCGCCGGCGACACCTGCTCCAGCGACGACGCCTGCAGCCCGCGGCTCCGCACCCTGCGGCAGTGCGTGGCGGGGGACGGCAGCGTCAAGCTGGGGCCCGGGGCGCGCAACCAGTGCGAGAACGCCATGACGGCGCTGCTGTCCAGCCCGCTGCACGGCTGCCAGTGTAAACGGGGCATGAAGCGCGAGAAGAACTGCCTGAGCATCTACTGGAGTCTGCACCAGTCTGTGCTGCACGGTGAGACCGGCATTTACTGACAAACACAGGATCTGGTGTTACGATCCCTTGTGCTAGGGCAGTGGTTCTCAATCCAGTCCTCAAGGACCCCCCTGTCCTGGAGGTTTTAGCTCCAGCCTTACTCAGGCACACCTGAACCAATTAGAGGCTTCAGCTTTTCATGATACTTTAATTGGTTCAGGTGTGCCTGAGTAGAGCTGGAGCTAAAACCTCCAGGACAGGGGGTCCTTGAGGACTGGATTGAGAACCACTGTGCTAGGGTGAGGAAAAAGACCGAGAGGTGGGTGAGAGCGGATTATCAACTGGGCGCCTCCCATTACACAAGGTTTTGTTGTATTAAGCTCACGACGCCTCCGGGAAGCTCAACAGTAAATTCCAAGCTCAACAGAAAAGAGCGATTATTGTTTTAAAAATAGTGACGCCGCAGCTCGGATTCCTCTTTGTTCCACCCACTCAGTATTGTCGCTTTTGTGCCGATTCCAAATGCTTTGCACCTTTGTAATTTCCTACACCAAACCATATTTTTAGTTTAGGCATTTAGTGTATACTTGCAACGCATGAGTTCAAGAGTGTAATAAGCTTAAATACATAGATTGGCAAAATTACACACATTGACTAGTAAGACGCCACAGCTTGCAGATCATAACTCAACGAACAATAAAGCTTGAGTGCTGATTGTAGGCTTTTTGTATCATTTATATTATTGTAGAGTTTTCTACATCACTTGTCATTCTTCCTAGCATGTTTACAGTGGTGGCCATTGGAGAAGCCCTGCAGGTGTCCTGCAACAGCACTGCAGGGTTTTCCAAACAATTCTCCTTTAGGTTGGAGCAACAGTGTGCAACAAGCATTAAGGGTAATAAGGATGGAAAAATGGCTACGTCTGTATTTGAGGTCTTTCAATACAACTGCATTTAGCCTATACAGTATTTAGTTTAGAATATTATATCTGCAGTACATATATATATACAGTCTTTCAGTTGTTTTGGACACGTTTTGGACACAGCTGCAACAGAATAAAAGTGTAATATCATCTTGTTCGAGGTTCCCTGACAACATGAAGTAACTCTGTTGTTTCCTGTCGGCAGGACTAAGCCTGGTGGAGAGCTACCCCTACGAGCCGGAGGAGAGGGGCTTCGAATATGTGCGTCTGGCCTCCATCGCTGCAGGTGACTATGGCTAGCTTCCATCGCTACAAGTGCTTCCCATTGTCTGCCTCGCTGTTACCGGGCAGAGAAAACCAAGCCGGCGCCAGCTCAGTCACACAATCAAGGCGTTTTTTCTACATGCTGCTTTTTAAAAAAGACAGATTTTTATCCCAACTTTCTCAACCCGGCAATGTGTTTACAGAAACAACCCAGCTCTTGTGTGTGGGTGGGTGTAAGAGTGACGGAGTAGATGGCTGGGTATACAGAGGTGCATGGTGGGATAGGTGTATTTGGAAAGTGTTTGATGAGCAGCACCCCTCACTTTGCTTCTGTCTTGCCTCCGAGCCCGTGGGCGAGCCTCAGGGCTAGTATGTGCTGCTGTTAGCCCCTGAGGCTCAGATTAATTACCTTTAATACAGCTGGAAGCCTGGAAACAGGAAGAGGGGGGGAGAGAGAGAGAGAGAGAGAGAGAGAGAGAGAGAGAGGCATGAATATCAAAGAGAGAAGGAGATGGAGAGAGATAAAGCGAGACAGAGACAAAGCCAGAGAGGATGAGGAGGCAAGAGACAGGAAGTGAGTGAAGTCGGACAGAAAAGAGAAGCCAGGCTTGTTTACTAAAAAACAAAAGTACAATCTTTCCCGTTAGAAAACAGAGAGTCTGCACACCAGCGAAGACGACATGGAGTCAAGTATTTTGTTTTCTCCAGCGGCAATTATACCCTGGATGAGCCGAGATGAGACGGAGAGTCTGTGGAACGGGAATAATGGCTTGAGTGAAGCGATGAGGACGGATCCAGTACAGGGTAATGATAGTAGTTACATTAAAAACAAGTTTCTAATGACAAGCTCAAAGGGGGGAAGCGCCCAGTGCAATAAATCCAATGTGTTCTCAGGAGAGGAGAGCCGGGTGGTATCTGGTAATACGAACACCAGACAGACAAAAGTCACATTCAAGAGCTTTATTACAAAATGAGATTGTTTTAAAATACTACTCAAAAAAGTGAAGCTTGTTTTGTAAAAAGGTTTAAAAAAAAAATCTGTATTTTTATACAATTAATAAGTAATTAAGTACAATTAAGTAATGAATTGAATGTAACTTTTTACATCCAAACAAGCTGAAGTTAACAGCACACAGGATCTGATGTGATGCTGAAGCTGCACTAGGCGGTTACTCAACACCCAGAAAGCATATAACTGCACTCAGCATGCTGATGTTCATCAACCCGCCGCTCAGGCGACGCTTCATACCAAAGATACCAAAGAGACGAGAGAGAGAGAGGAAGATCTGACGCCAGGGGACTCCGGTTTTCTCTGGACTGCTGTTTTGTTCCTCGCTCTTCAGTTTCAAATCATGGTGTTTTGTGTCCAGAGAGATGCACCAAGCCCAAACCAGGATTTAATTTGGGTGAATAAGGTGAATCTATGGCGTCTCAGTTAGCGGGGATGGGACTCTTCTCTGTTGCAGCCCTACTGGCTGATAAGAGAAATCCTGAATACATAGAAATCCTGCCTGGGGTGAGAGAGTAGGAGGACGTGGGGGTGGGTGACGGTGGATATGCCATCGGTGTCATCAAGTGGGCATCTCCCATCACGAACGTGTCATCGAATTAAGCCCACAGCATCTCCAGAACCTCCTGCCCTCCATCACCTGATAATGAACAGACCCACACATTTCACCTCCACTCAGGCTTTCACCGAGCCCACCGCACCTCCGCCGGTGAATCTCAAACATATATATTATGTTTTGATATCAGTCCCACGGGACGTTCACCATCTCCTCCTTGAGAAATTTGTTTTCTATGAAGCTGTGAGGTCACGGTATAAGGGGGCAGGGCAATCTGTTCCTCCCCCGCAGACCAAACCACCTCCGTCAGTTACATCACATGTAAACACTTCAGCAGCAGTTCCCCTTTAACGAGCTAAGAGGAAAAACACGTAGTGACCTCGCAACATACGCTGTTTACTCAGTCTGGGGATACAGTGGCGCTGGACCTCAACTGTACAGCCTGCTCATAAATTCCCTTCGCTGGTGACGCCGCGGGAGGTCAGAGTTGACGTCCACGCCGCCGCAATCCCGACTAGTCAACTTGTCAAAACAACACAGACGTGATTAATGGGTGTTTCTCCGCCCTCGTAGCATCTCTCCCTCAAACAGAGTAATGACCCTTTTCAAAGGCGAGGAGAGTCGGAGAGATCGTACCAGTAGAGAGGATCTCTCCCTGCACCAATTAAACAGTCGAGTCGACTTTATTTACAATAACGAAGGAAGAACAAACTCAGCCGTTCTCAGAAGACGATGGATGTTCTAAAAACACCAACAGGTTTCAGACGAGGGCCTCCAGCAGGGTTCAGGAAGAGTTCAGAGTCCTGATGAAGACTGAAACAGGTCGGTCACATACTGGACATTAATACCAATAAAAACAAGACAGAACAAACACCAATATGACTGAGGGTGGCTGCAGCATAAGTGTTAGAGAACAGGGCTGGTTGGCTCCAGTGGGCCCCCGGGGGCCAACAGTGGAGGACTGTGGTGGTGCTGGGTAGCTCCAAGGTAGGGGGGGGGGGGGGCGATAATCGTGTTTATAATCATAATCGTCATTTTAATTATGTAATCGTGGCAAAATCGTTGATTTCGATTGTTATTTAGGCTACAAGAACGAGGAACGTCTAGAAGCACCAGTTAGCAAAGCAACCAGTGTGTGTGTGTGTGTGTGTGTGTGTGTGTGTGTGTGTGTGTGTGTGCGCGCATCAGACGTAACATCACTTTCCCGCGAATGAACGGGCCAAATACTTTCCCCAATACTGCGTTCATGAACTGTCCCCTTAAAAACATAAAATAATCGCTCATTCATCGTAATCGAGGTAAAAGTTTTAAATAATCGTGATATTGATTTGAAGTCATATCACCCACCCCTACTCCTGCAGGCTCAGCATGTCTCCCTGAGTAAACAAACATTAGAAGACACAACAACAAGAGGGTTTCATGTGAAGGCATGTGGACGCCCCCCCCATGGCTGTACGTTGGGAGTACCCTATGCTTTGTAGTGGGTTGTTAGCTTACTCTCCAAGACCATTCATATTTCATGTGACAGCTCGGTGAGAGGCACGCTCACCAGGAGACGCAGCTACAGGCAGTTTACAAACTAATGAGTGGCATTATCTGCCAGAGGAGTCGGGCGTCATCATGGCCGTATTGATTGGGAGGTCACTCGGGAAAAACACACACACGCGGTGATGGATCGGGAAATAATGTCGCCAGAAAAAGGGGTTATGACAAGGAGGCTCTCCACAGAGACGGCTCATTACAGGGGAAGACAGAAGGGGGGGCAGGGGTAGATGCACTGAGGGAGGATAGCTAGGGAGGGATGGAGGAAGGGAGGGAGGGGGGAGACAGATGGGGCAGGGGTACCAGCAGCACTGAGGGAGGAAGTCAGGGAGGGAAGATGGGAGGGAAGTCTGGTGAGTGAGGAATTAATTCATGGATGGAGGGAGGGAGGAGGTCAGCGAGGGAGGGAGGGAGGGATGGATGGAGGGAGAGGAGCAGTAATTACTGGTCTTGTTGTGAGGTGGGAGAGATGGAGCAGGCGCTGGGCTGCCTCTCCGCATTAACCCAGCAGAATGAAATATTCAGCCATCAGGCCTCGCAGCGCCGCTCATCCAACATTTAGACTCCATTCATGTTCTATTCATTACAAGGAGGCTTATTACATATAATCATCATTTTGGTTTAGTTTGTACTTCAAGACACAGATTCTTTTTTTTTTGTAAGTGCAACTCTCCATCTGTGTCTGCAGGCCAGAGTCAATACCGACTCCAATTAGGCTTTGGAGTCGTTGGTAAATATTGACTGGGATTTGATTTTCTCAGACCACACAAGAAGGACGAAACAAATTCAGCCTTTTTTTTTTTTACGTCTCCCCCTTTTTTTGTGTCTCACCTCCCAGAGTCCGAAGTGACGACGGTGAACCGCTGCCTGGACGCCGCCAAGGCGTGCAACATCGACGAGACGTGTCAGAAGCTGCGCACGGAGTACGTGTCGGCCTGCATCCAGCCCTCGGCGCGCTCGGGGCCGTGCAACCGAGCCAAGTGCAACAAGGCGTTGAGGAAGTTCTTCGACCGCGCTCCCCACGACTACAACCACGAGCTGCTGTTCTGCCCCTGCACCGACATGGCCTGCGCCGAGCGCCGCAGGCAGACCATCGTGCCGACCTGCTCCTACGAAGACAAGGAAAAGCCCAACTGCCTGGCCCAGCTGCGCGTCTGCCGGTCGGACTACGTCTGCAGGTACACATGTTGTTGTGTTGTTGTGTTGTTCTGCATACTGCTGGGAGCGTTTCACACTTTCAGAGTTGGATTCACCTGACCGACCAAATCCATCACTTACAGTTGAACTGACGGCTGCTAACTGCTTGTATGTAATGTGTACTGTTGTCTGCGGCGGCCTTGCGAACTCAATTTCCCTCCGGACAATAAAAGGCATTGTTTATCGTGGCCGGTACGAGTTCATTCACACCTAATTACATTTTAATACTCTAACGGTGTTTAATTAGTTCAATGCATCCATTGTCTGAGGGAAGCGGCCTGGCAGCCAGCAGCCCTGTGTAATATGATCATTATTAGAGTGGTCATTTTCTCTCGGGATACGTGAATTTACAGCCAAAGCAGCATCGGAATATTTGTCCATTTCCAGCCAGAACAGCTTCAGCATCACCGCCTAGCTTGACCCCGCAGTCCACAGTCCAGATAGCTAGTTATCTGAATTAGTATGTGAGACGCTGATAAAAACACAGATTTCATTCCAATCTAATTTGAATGTAAACAGCCAATCAGAAAACTAACAATGTCTTCCATCACTGGAGACTGAAAACATGGAGTTCTCAGACCCATCCAGGCAGCCTCTTCTCCCCCAGACAGCAAATGGTTGCCAGCGTTTAATCTAGTTCCTCCTCAAATGTCAGGAAGACAAAGGGCTTCATCTGTCACGGCTATCGATCAGGCATTATTCTCCACCGGCGCTCCGGAAGACGGAGCGTCCCAAGGCCCGAGTGTGGACCGCCAATCCCGCGCCAGTCAGCTGGCATTAACCGCCAGCCTGCAGAGGATGCCTTCACTTACCTCACAGCCTATAAGTTTTACGCACATCATTACAACGACATGACAAATGAGGGCAGAGCGCCGAGTCGCGGCGTCCTGAGGGGATCCCTCGGCAAATGCCAGTCGACAGGGCCGATGATGCGATATGATGGCCGCGATAGCCTTGTGTGATGACGGTGATGAGGCTCGATGTCTGGGCGGCTGGCTAGAAAGGTTGGTGGGGAGGGGGGTAAGGGGATGTGGGAGGATGCATTTATACGGTACATCCATATTTGTCTAATCTCCTCGCAGCCGGGCCTGCCAGACAGCACCCACGGTATTTGGAGAGCGGAGCCAAGGCCTATCTTTGCCCCTCATTGAGTCTTTATAGCCTGGCAGCCGTCCAGAAGATGACTCGCCGGGTCATCAAGGGAAAAGGGGGGAGAACGGGAAAGAGAGATGAGTGTTAGCGAGGATGACCGGGGAGGGGTTGAAGGTGCAGGGCGGGGTTGCAGCGAGGGGATGTGGGAGTGCAGGTAGGTTACAGATACACATCCGCTCAACGGGGGGAAAGTGCCGCCGCTGGCCGGTACCCTCGCCGGCACCAGCGCACGCCGCCGGCCAACCAAATGATGGATGGCATGTTATCGCTCCCACAGGTCTCGCTGGGCTCAGTTCCAGTACGACTGCCAGCCCTCCGAGAAGTCTGCCAGCGGCTGCAAGCAGGAGAACTACGGGCCGTGTCTCCTGGCCTACACCGGACTGATAGGTAAGAACTAAATCTCCCTGCGCCTCCCTGACGGACAGCGAACAAACAGGTCTCTAGAGGGGAGGGAGGCGAGGAGGAGCAGAGCACTGAACAGGACTCAAAAGAATGAATGAATCAAGGATTGGGCTGAGAAGCGTGGTTGGATGATCGATGGGGTGTTGATGAATGCGGCTGCGGCGTGCACGGCCAAGTCGGTGGCATTCTAAGTAGTGCAGTTACAACTATTGACTGCCATGTTGGGAGAATTATCCTCCGACCTGACGACGGGAGGAGGTGCTCATTGTACTCTTTAAAAAGAAAATGTAACAAAAGATTGCACAAAAGGTAGTCGAACACCTCTTGACCTCAACATGGCATTCAAGTTCAAGTTCAAGTTGAGTGTATTGTCATACGTGTAGCACATACAACCCAACCAAATATCGTTCCTGACAGGAGCAAGGTGCAAAATAATGATATTTCGCAAAATAAACCCGAACTTGAACTTGAACTTGAACTCTGCATCATTACGAGGCAACAATACCACACTGGTGCTGCTCCTGCTGCAAAGAAAAGAAAAGAGAGAAAGGGTTGTTTGGTTTGCGAGGGAGTGAAGGAGACAGATAAAGGACGACTGAGAAAGAAAAGCTGTGTAGCAGTGATTGGCCATTGTAGACAACCGGAGTAGAAGTGAGGCTCAGAGGTGTTGCAGTTTGCAAGACTGGGACCTGAGAAAATCGATGGAGGTAAATCAGAACTTTTTCCACCGCAACCTCAAAGTGCCGCAATTTCACTTCCCTGCTCCTTTAACCGTACAAGCTAAAGGGCTACATTTCCTTTTCCCGGAGAATGACTTCCCAATCATTTCCTGCTGAAAAGCTCCGAAGGCAGAACAGAAAGAGAGTACATCTTAGTGATTGGGACATTGCACTGCAGGCCGCTGTGCTTATCAAAGCACATCAAGCTGTCTGCCCCTGTGGATATGCATGTCAGAAATTCAGGGAGAATATAAAAAAAAAAAGAAAAATGCTGCCAACAAACTGCTGCATGTCGCTGGGTTTCATTTTCTGTAGCCGAATGAGACTCATAATAGCACCGAGAGGTCAAGAGGCTGTGGAGTCAAAAACAAACAAGCAGCTGTCTCTTGCTGTGCATCAGTATAAATAATTGCAACCACAAAGTAAATCTTATTGAGAATAATTGCCTTTTGCGATGTATTACAGTATTTTTAGCTCATATATATATATATATATACACATATACCTGGGACTAGCCCTGGCCCAGTATTGATCAGTCAGCAGTGGGGATCCATTTGATTTCTATCTGCTTAACTAACCAGACAACTAGTGTCTCTGTTAGTGTGATGGTCTCTGATGCACTCTCACTGTGTCTCTATTCATTCCTTTCACTTTGACACAATAATGCAACTATTGCCAATACTGCCAAAGACAATAGCCCAATTAAGCCGTTTACATGATTTCATAATTTGACAGCTCCCCATAATAATCTAATTTACTTGAGTGAAGTACTTATTGCAATTATCCAGAGAGAATTGTGGGAATTGGAGATTTTGTTGCTAAAAAAAAATAAAAATGTAATTAAGGAGGTTGAAGTGATGGGATGTGTCTGGGTTAGAGCCACTGTTGAGTTTAGCTCGGTACTCTCCAGCTCTCAGTGCTTTCCAGTGGCAAACTTGTTCAGTTGTTCTGACAAATCCACCCTCAAGCTCTCCTGGCACTAAAAATGTCACTTTTAACCTCATAATATCCATGCACTAATAACATAAACTCTCAAGTGTTGACTCCAAACTGGTTTCTATTCATTGAAATAGAAATTGTGTATTCCACAAATGCTACTGCAATTAAACTTCGACTAGAAATGCATCACAGTTATCTAACCAGAGACCGGTGTTGACATGGCGCTGCCTTACTCACATAATTGCCATAATTGCATTATAATCTAGTTTTTGACATCACAAAACTAATAATTTGATTTTAAGGAAATACTCAAACTATTGAATTTGTCATATAAACGCCTTTATCTGATTCTCTAAATCGGAGTAAGTGTATTGTAATTATTTTTAAAGCTGTACATCATGAAGGTCCCCAGATTGTTGTAATTACCAACATAGATAACAAAGTGGCAGCACAACAGACTGACAACTGACCGCAGTGCAACAAATGTTAAACCAAATTAAACCAGTTATCAGCCTTTAATGAAATATTGGATTTCAGCCCGTCAGCGTCGTCCACCTCTCCAGGAACACAGCTGCATAAGGAGAGTCTGGAAAAACGGCAATATTTTATTTTAGTAATTTAATTGTTCAAAAAATTATTTTGTAAATTAATTCTTCATTTAAAAACATGTATCTCAGAGCGTCCCCTACCACTGAATATGTGGTGGGTCACCATGCTAACCCTGAGAGAATTTCATTAGTCTGAGTTTTGGTCTAAATACTATTTCAGAGTGTTTTGACAACAATACAATTCTGGAGAAATACTGAATACTACTGAATACCGTTGTGCAAACTTCAAAATGTTCAAAAAGTTCTCGACCAGGTCCAGCGGTCTAACGGGTCCATGTAAACTGGGTTATTAGAGAAAACATTTAAACTATTTAATTGAACTATTACCGTTAGCTGATGACACCCCGCTGTCAGAGTATTGGTGTGCATGTAAACATACTGTGTTTCGCTTCCCTTCTCCTCCTCTCGCCTCCACAGGAAGCCCAATAACTCCCAACTACCTAGACAACTCCACCTCCAACGTGGGACCCTGGTGCTCCTGCGCAGCCAGCGGCAACCACAGGGAACAATGCAACGACTTCCTCACTTTTTTCCATGACAACATCTGCCTGAGTGAGTAACCGCACCGGAGAAAGACCGGCGAAGGCACAACACCAGTACTAGCACTGACAAAGTCCACAACACACCACTATTACAGGAACAAAGAGCCTCTGTGTGAGCTCGGGCATTTTTGTTCTCAAAATTGAGTTCAATCTTTGAATGTTATTTCATGCTTGTGTGGTGTTAAAAAGGTTCTGTTGAAAAAAAGAACCTTTGGGAATTTCATGTTTTAAAAGACAGAAAGCACAGAACAGTTTTTCCAGATGGTTTGTCAAATGTTTGATGCTCAATATCTCAGAACTGCATTTACCCAGAAAGAACCTTATAAATACAAACTCATGACTTATTAAAGTAATAATCGGTGACATTTTCATATCAATCATTGGCCATTTTACTACTTTCTATCACCATAGTGATTCAATCGTTACCCAGTTCATGAAAGCTTTTATATTTGCTAAATTAGGTCTTTCCAGGGTGCACAGGAAGTGATGTGTTTTAAATAAATAGAAGACGAAGGTTAGCATGAGCAGCGATAGCCACTATGGCTGAACAGACAAAGAAAAGAGCGCCACCTACAAGACCATTTGATTTTCTTATTTGTCTCATTTGTTTAAGAAAAAGTAGGTAGCTAACGTATTACACTTTTACCTTAACACTAGTTCTGCTCTTACTTGCTTGTTTAGGAAGGAAATGCACTTACGATTTCTGGTGTCTAGTAGTTCTCTTGCCTACCCTTGTTGAATGCACTTATTGTAAGTCACTTTGGATGAAAGCGTCTGCTAAATGCCTGTAATGTAATGTAATGTTATGTAATGTAACTCAAACTCCATCAACAGAAAATCCAAGGAGAAAGATGTCACAGTAAGTGAGGAACACCACAGTGAGGGACACCACAGTGAGGAACACCACAGTGAGGCTGAGAGACAAAGATGGAGACTAAATTAAGAATCTAAGCAAGAATCTCACGTATTACCACTATAGGTTTATTATGTTTTAGCACACAATACATTTATGATCATAGAAAAATGTTGAAGGAAATGAAGGTAATGACTTCATTAGTGACAGATCCATGACACCACAATGACAAGACGTACAGACTACAGCTGGTGTCACACAGCCGCCGAGCTCAGACTCTGGATGTGTTTACTGTCACTGATATGAATTTATTTCTTTGCACAAAAAAAGAAAATCACGATCACAGAAAAAAAATGACATCAGTGACATTACTTAAAAACTACAGCTGGTGTCACACTGGGATGGATTACAGAAGGTAATTGTTTTTGTTCATGTTGAGCAACTTATTAGCAGCAAAAAAAAAGTCAATTATATCACAGAGAGCGTCTCCCGCGGTGACAGCACAATGAAACCAGTGATTTGTAAACTGAAGCTGATGTCACAAAGGGACACGGAACCTCTGATACAAAAAAAGCCATTGTGATGTCATGTGAAAACATCCACCTGAGTGAGCCGTGTCACCGGTGACAAAACAATACAAACTAGAGCTGGTGTCACGCAGTCATTGAAGACAAAAACGGCTCTGTAGTTTATGTCAGGTTATTTATTTGCGCAACATGAGACGTCGGTGCTCCTACAAAAACGTCCGTGTGAGTAACAGCACCAGTGACAGACCAATGACACCAGTGGCGATACAACCTGCACATGTTCTCACGCAGAACCTCGTTTCTGCTAGGCTATTTCTTGGTGTAATTAAGACAAGAAAAAGCCAAACTGTCAACCAACTACCTGGCCTTACAACCGAGAGGGGCAGGAACAAGATAAAAGGCAGAAAGGAACAAATTCAGTTACGCTCGGAGGCCGATGGATGTTTTTAATAAAAACGTCTGTACAGAAAAATGTGTTTCGGCAGAAAGCTTTCATCAGGCTTACACGACAAAGACACAATGGATCTTACCTTTCCACATGACCACTTCAGGCAAAATAGCAACCTCTGGGGACCAATCAGAAAATAGATCATGTAAAAGGTCAATGTTTAGGACAGTGGTTCCCAAGTCCGCCCTGAGTCCTGTTGCTTTTCTAACCCACCAGGTAGATCCTCTTAGTTAGATATCATCAATCTGTGATTTCCACTATATTCCAGACATTATTTTGTGATGTGTTGTCCCTCAACCTGCCTATACAGTTAGTCATTTCCTCCATTTCCCAGCATGAATTTCAACAACCCCCAGAGAGCATGCCTCAACTTGTCGTATTCAGCTGGCTTTTAGTGTAGGTGGAGAGAGCAATCGTGGATAGCGGTGGTAATGGCAAGAGAGCAAGAGTTTCCAGTCGAGACACAGCAAGAGTCGCGCTCCCCACTCGTACCGACTTCCTGAATGGTTGTTGAACGTCTATAGAGTCTCTAAAGAAGCCCTTGCTCTTTGATTCTGAGGGGCTGACACCAGAACAGCAGTTTTGTAACAGTGTTAAAGTGTTTAAGGGAGTTTTCTTTGTCATGTAACCTTGATGAAAACTTTGTGCAGGAATGTGTTGGTTTATTCATACCACTAAAGACATCCATTGGCGTCTAAGAGAAACTGAATTTGTTCTTCTTAGTGCAGACATAGAGAAGTGCCCAGATGGCTCGGGGTCAAATCTCTTTCCCTCTCAGCCTTTCTAGTCTCTCAATAAAGACCAAAAGATGAAAAAGGGGATTCCCACTCTCAAAGTAATAATCCAACACTTTCCCTACTAATAAATGTCCACTTTGCTACCAGCTATCACTGACTGATGTAACACAACAGTCATTTCTATACCCAGTTCATGAAAGCTTTTTACATCTGCTGTTCTAAACACCCGGAGTCTGGTAGGTCTTTCCCTGGGAGAAATCCTCTGGCACGCAGGAAGGAAGTGATGCGTTTTACGTTTCTGGTTTGTTTGGAATCAACAGAAGAACTGGGTGGTTAGCATGAGCAGCGATAGCCACCGTGGCTGAACAGACAAAGAAACCACCTACAGAAACTCAAGAAAATCCAAGGAGAAAAACGTCACAGTACTGGACACACTGTTTGATTGACAGGTGATCTCTGGGGAGAGCAGTGAGGCTGAGAGACAAAGATGAGAGAATAAATATGAAAAAAAACGAGGCGCTGAAGGATCACGGCTTCATTAAGAGAAGAAACCGAGAGGATGTGATGTGCTCGAGGCAAAAATAGGATCCCCAGACTCAAATTGAGACATTACTCATTTTAATGATTCATGAATCAACAGTTATTTTCCACTCCACTGACAACAAAACATGTTTTTACTACTCCCTAATCAGCATGCTTCATCACTTCTGTGAATGCTGCACCAAAAAGTGATCACCACTTGAAGTGTTGTAATCGGTTGTAATGAGTTGGTCACTGGGTCAAATCTGCAGCTGCAAACTCCCGAACAGCCGGCGGACGGTGCTCGCTGAACGCACCGCGGTCTGGCTCTGTGATTCAGAGCTGGATATTTTTGTCATGTGAGATTAATGCCTTCCAACCTCGTCGGCTGGTGGGCGGGTGATGTTTTTACAAAAGTGCACGGTGCTGGAACCTGAACACTCGTCGGGTGTGGTCACTTCTCCACCAACATGAAGTGATGAACTCCAAACAGCAGCGAGTCCAGAGAAAGATGGAATCACCAGCGTTAGATCTTTTCCTCTCGTCCTGGTTGGTATTAAACAAGCGTTTTCTGACATCACGTGACATGATTTCTGGGTATTGTTAGTTCACATGCTTCACATACCTGCTGCTGCCATTTTGGGGGTGCGAAGACACAAAATGTGCTAATTTGGTAGCAGCTGAAAGAGATTAATTCCCAAATGCAGTACATCCACTTTGGAAGAACAGTTTCTTAATGTTAGTATTCTGTGAGTAACCAACTCAAGAAAGCAAAATAGCCTGAGCAATCTCCACTGGTGAATTTAACTGTCATGCAATCAGGAGCAGCAATCATTTTGCCAGGCAGGTCATGTCATGTTCGATGGTAGATGGATATCTCATTTTTGAAACTCCTCATGTGCAAGAGGAGCTGGTGAAGCAGCTACTCGGTGCTGTTTACTGTAAGCTCCTTAGAGTACCCAGAAAAACAAACGTCTGACTGACTGGCCTCATTTCGCTGCATATGAGCGAAAAACGCTCCTCTCTTGCTCCCCGAGCAAACAGCTCATCCCGGCCGAACGCCATGTACGTGATAATAAGGATGAACAAGTTTCTAATGGGAGAGGCGATTCACGGACCAGCGGTGCGCATCACGCTATCATCTCCATTGGAGTTCAGCCTCGTCCGCCGGGCGCAGGCAGACAACAATTCTATTTTAGGGAGAAAGTGTACATAACGATTTGGCAAGGAGAGTTTGGATATGAGCCAATAATTGGGAAAATGAGTCTGCCCTGGAAGAGCTTGAGAACGCTTTTCTTTCCCACATTACTTATGTAATCACAGAGTACAGAGAATAGACTTTTATTAATTTTGAATGGTGCCAAAGCCTCGCCTCTCCTTCGGTGATGCTGCTGCTTTACAAGCGAACAGCAGTATTGTCAATTAAATAAAGCCTCCGTTTCTCCTCTGGTGCTTGTGTGGTTTCACAAGAGAATCCAGAATGATTTTGCGTGGCGGGCCCCCGGTGCTGTTGTGCCACAGTCCGCTTGCTGAGACAGGACTTCAGATGGCCTTTGATGACTTTGTAATTGAGCGTAATTTGGTTTCCTGCCGCTGAACTAATGAGGTGGACAGAGAGAAATAGCGCCGGGGAAGAATGCAGTCGTTTGCAGACAGGGGAGGAGGAAAAACTCTCAGGTTTTTAAAACAGCTGTCACCCTGCCGTACCTCCTCATCACGGCGATAATAACCACATCACGATGCAGAGCGGCCGCCCTGAACTTCTCCGTTCTCTGAAAGCTGAGTGTGTCAGGGAAAAAACGAGAGGACAGCTGGAGGTGAAGCTCATTTATTTCTGCAATTATTATCTTTTTTTTTGTTCTGGAAGTTGACTTGATAGTATAACAGAAAAAGTGAGGCCAACCAGTGATACTTGAGGCGTGTGGGCGGGCGTCCCTCCAACTGCAGCTGACCGAGGAGGTCCTGGGAAGTCGGTGAAAACCCCCTCTGGGAGAAACTTAAAAGTCAGAGATGCGAGGTGGCGGTACTTAAACAGCCGCATCCAAACATTTACAAAGAAACTGTCACAACAGCTTACCGCCGAAAGATATCAATTGGCACTTCATCTCGGCGTGTGACGGCGGGTGGCAAGCCGTGGTGGCGAGCAGCTGGAGCAGCACCCCCCTCGCCTGTCTCATCAGTCAGCCTGCCAGGGGAGCGCTGCAGGCTGCCGGGCGCTAACTGCACAGTCCCCCACCTGTCCTACCACCGCTAATGACCCACGGCACCATTAGCGCAGCGGTCCGCAGCCTTATTGCAGTGTGCCGATATACAACGCACCTTCAGCGGCGCTCAATCTGTCTTCCTCACTATTGACTCGTTCTCCCACACAGCGCTGTTGTGTTGCAACGTGCAGCTTCCCTAATTAGCTGCAGAGCTGGCAGCGGGGCGGTGTGGGACGGGTTTCAACCGGTCACCCAGTCTGTCTGCCTGCCGGTCTGCCTGTCTGTCTGCTCGCTGTTGCAGTTGCATCGGAGGCAGTCGAGTCAAGGGCCCTACATTGATTGCTGCGGGATTTTGTTTGCGAGGGCGAAGCTCACCTCGCCCGTAGAGGGACGATCAATTTGTTATGATCCTGTGAGAAATCAAAAGTTTGCGTGTCACGCCCAGATACTGGAGTGAAGCATTGAAATCCCATTACTAATAACTAGTGACTCGCTTCTGGATTCCAGTTTTCGCCGGTAACAGATGGAATAATGGTGTGATTTCTGTGTCTAAGCACCCACATCCATCATACAGTACAAGCTGGGGATATTAATTGATGAATCTCTCATTCATATCTTCATTTGAGCATATTTTAATTGAAGTGACTTTCATGCAAAAGTAATTGCTGCCGAGTAGCCCATTAGCCCAATGAAAATGAATGCTTAGAATATGAATTCATCATATGATCATAAGTCATTCTGCTGGTAAATGCGGGAGCTTGTGATGTAATGGGTTTCCTTTGGAGGGTATAAAACCATGTCAGCTCACCAGACTGTAAATTATACATACTAGAGGATGCAGATAATCTTCTGTGCGGTCGTACTGCACATTTTACCGCTGTAGAAGGTTGTAGAGCATTTTCATAGCCTGCTAAGGAATTCACCTCATTCATATCATTTATATCAAACCATTACAGACTGCTGATTAAATATAAAGGCTGACTGCTATATGGAGATTTGCAGATGTTATTACTCATAATATTTTGATTCCATTTCGTGTCCAATAAATCAAAGAAAATGCCACGCAGGATGACTTTAGAGTTTCTCAAGTTACAAATGGTTTTCTATGAGTTATAGGTTTGTGATCCCATTCAAAATGACAAAGCTCTCCGTCCAGGCCACTTGTGTATCTCACCTCCCTGCATGAGCGTCAGCAGCCCTGAATCATCTCAGTTATACTCTTTTCACACAGCAAAGATCTGTTTACTTCATTGAAATGCCTCCAAACTTTAACAGCTGTTGCTTTTTCACCTGTGCAAGCAGAAAATTGATCTCCGAAGGTTTACGTTTCTCCAGTATTATATATATAGTATTTTAGTGTTCACACAGCTAACAACAATAACATCTTTCTTGAGTGTAATGGTGCAATCCATTGTATTCGGAGCTCAGAAATAAACGACCTTGAGTGCAAGTCGCAATTCCTATTCAGAAACTCGGGCAAGACCCAACTTTTCCAAGATCCTATGTTGTTTTTCGTTATGAAAACATGTTGAAATAACTTTGTAGTTTACATTTGTAACGTAATTCGGTTGATTTGTGCTCAACGTTATGAGATAGAAGTCTTTACTAGCACGTGGTACTAGCCTACTAACATTAACGTAACTATTTCACTGATATCATAGAAGTCTTTACTAGCGTGTTGTACTAGCCTACTAACGTTACTAGTTCACTGATATGATAGAAGTCTTTACTAGCGTGCGGTACTAGCCTACTAACGTTACTAGTTCACTGATATGATAGAAGTCTTTACTAGCACGTGGTACTAGCCTACTAACATTAACGTAACTATTTCACTGATATGATAGAAGTCTTTACTAGCGTGTTGTACTAGCCAACTAACGTTACTAGTTCACTGATATGATAGAAGTCTTTACTAGCGTGCGGTACTAGCCTACTAACGCTAACGTTACTAGTTCACTGATATGATAGAAGTCTTTACTAGCGGTGGTACTAGCCTACTAATGTTAACGTTACTAGTTCACTGATATGATAGAAGTCTTTACTAGCGGTGGTACTAGCCTACTAACGTTACTAGTTCACTGATATGATAGAAGTCTTTACTAGCGTGCGGTACTAGCCTACTAACGTTAACGTTACTAGTTCACTGATATGATAGAAGTCTTTACTAGCGGTGGTACTAGCCTACTAATGTTACTAGTTCACTGATATGATAGAAGTCTTTACTAGCAGTGGTACTAGCCTACTAACGTTACTAGTTCACTGATATGATAGAAGTCTTTACTAGCGTGCGGTACTAGCCTACTAACATTACTAGTTCACTGATATGATAGAAGTCTTTACTAGCGTGCGGTACTAGCCTACTAACGTTAACGTTATTAGTTCACTGATATGCGCTGTCTCTCTTCACTAATGGAGCTGTAGAAGTTGATGTAGGTCCTCTTTAGATGCTTGTGAGACTTGCTTGCTGAGCAGATGTACTGGAACGTATTTAGATTGGAAGTCGGGAATACCGACTCGAAACTATCGACATCCGACTTGCAATGGATCGCGGCATAATACTTGCCTAGGGTTTCTCGGGAAGGAGCGCTCACTGCTGTTTAGGGGACAGTTTGGATTTAGAGTTTTGATTCATCACTTCCTGTGTGGAGAAGTGTCCATACCCAACACCAGAATTTCATTTGAATCTACAGCGTCTCAATGAGAGGGATATGTGATGCTCTTTTCTATTGCAGCTCCACTTTATGATATAGGCCGATAAGATGCGGGTATTTTGACATTACAATCTTGCCTAGTGCAGCTTCACACTAATGTTTGAGAGAGACTGTAGCTGTACAGTCAGCAGCCTGATGATGCTCTCGATGAGGTTGAATTGCCCTTACATGCCATGATCCCATCATAATTAACGCCCTGCCCGGATATAATCAAGAAGTGACCAATTACATTACAAAGAGCCACACAGTAAAAAACAGCAAAAGCAAATGAGAGGTGATGGCTGATGTGAAAATGAGTATAATTTTCACCATGTGGATGAAAAGAGCATGAAAATGTGAATGTCCTTAAATTGCCAGTCACATGCCTTGACACACAACCTCTACACCACTTTTGTGTTCTAGAAAATGCCATCTTAGCTTTCGGGAACGGGACGGATGTGAAAACCGGTGCCAGCCAGCCCAGTATGCCCAGCCCGGCAACAGACAACCAGAGCCCGCACTTGGCAACCACCACCCCTGGCGTCTCCATGGAAACCGAGCAGAACATTCTGAGAGCACAGATACCTACTCAGGTGAGGCGAAGTGGAAATCTGAAATTGTGACGTGCAACCTTTTCCACACAGCGAGGCACTAATGGAGGAGGCTTCGCTCAGAACTGGGTCAGATAGTTGTAGATAAGTCTCGCTGTTTGTTTTAACCTGCTGGGAGTACCAGATGGGTGGGATTTATAACATCTGGACAATTCAGACAGTGTCAGGTCACACAAAAGTATACTAAAGTGAACTAAGATGAGATGAAACTTTTCTGATCCCCGCGGGGAATTCAGGTCATTGCTGCAGCAAAAGTAATAGGATTCTGCAGGGGAAAAGGACGAATAGGAGTATAAAATAAGCAACAAGAGAAAAAATAACACGTTAAGTAGACTGTATTGGGAGGGACTATGGGGTAGTCAGTTACTTACAGTTGTAACATACAGATAGATGTACTTAAAAATGGATTTCTAAATTAGAAATATGTTCTACATATATACATATAAGTATGTATTAACATAATGTAATGAAAGTCAAGAAATATCAGTATGTATACAACATGAAATAGTGGAAGCAACCATAGGAGTCGCCAGTGATAAATCTAAGAACAGAGTTGTAAAGGGCATCTAAAGGGTGTTGACAGCTGCATGCCTGTATATTATATATCACCGTAATCCAAAACTGAAAGAAATATTGCTTCCATAATTCTATTTCTGCATAATATAGCAACTCTTTTACCAGGTTGTCAATATGGAGTTTAAATGTGAATTTCTGATCAAAACAGATTCTCAATTATTTATAGTGTGGGACCCTCTCTAAAAAGATGCTATTTAGAGAGGAAATCTGGAAATCACTACGGAGTATTGACATCAGTTTGGAGATTTATGAGTAATGTTTGCATACGAGTGAAGGAACATTGCAGATTTCCAACAGCCAGTCTGCAAAACAGTATAAAAGAGTATCATCTGCATAACGATGTACAATTTTCCAAGGGTGACATATAATATAAATAGAGAACAGGACTGGACCTAATATTGATCCTTGGGGGACACCTTTGGATAAAAGTAAAACCCTGATAGGACATCACCCACTTTTACACACTGAAGTAGTCAAACCAACTGCAGGCAGCTGTGTCAAAAACGATAAGTGACAGTGCGGAAGTGAGGAAATGCATTTATTTCTCAGCTGTCTAAAGGTAAGCCAATGAGAACAAGAGTGACAGTTCAGGGGTGAACCAAAGACCTTTTATTCTTAATTTCTTGAATGGGGCGTGCTTGTTAACCACAGAGTTGGAATTAGCTGTGATTCCAGTCGTATGGGAAAGGTCACTACAATGGTACAGGTCATGTAAAAGAGCTTGTTCGTTGAAGTTTTTTTAAATTAAAAAACTAGTTGGACTCGAATTAATCTGGTGCTTTGAATGCAGGCTATGGGACAACGGTCACTGATGCCAAGGTCAAAGATGCCATTTGCAGTTATAGTTTCTGGTTTGTTGGATGGAGTCAGGTCCATCAGCGTAGACTTTGAGGTTTTTTTGAGATTTGGCCTAGTTGGCTCCAGATTGAGGTTGCTACAGACTTCCTTCAAACAATCTGAGATGTTAGTTAAAATCCCCCAAGATTATCAGTTCGGAGTCACCGTAGGCTGAGAGTAGACCTGCCAGCATATCGAGTGACCTAGCAGCAGCTGAAGGGGCCTATAGGTCCCCACGACTATAAATAAATGATTGAGCTCCAATTTCAAATTTTAGAGCAATGAACTCAAAGTGTTTAGGCAGAGTGACAGCTCTCAATATTGCAGCGGAGAGATGAGACTGAACATGAATGGCGATGCCGCCTCAACTCCCAACTCAATCTATTCTATATAACCTCTGAGTCTTCTGCCTTTTTATAATGTCAGGTTTCAGTCAGAACCAGGATATCAGGATCCGCCTGAGATAACATTTTCAGATCATATCCATTTTTTAAATAAACTTATGATTTAATGTAGAAACCCTATGCCTTTTCTGGTTTTGAAAGTATCAGGGTTGATACTTGGACTGTGGTAGACTGACTTTGGGGACAAGTAAGTACACAAGCGAACTTAACGAGGTTGTGACGGGAGGGGGCTTCCTGTCTGAGCACCTTGGGAGCCTCAGTTCTGCCGGTAATACGAACCGGGATGGATGTTCAGAATTCCAGCTCCTCTAGCCAACAACAGGGATGCTAAACACACAATGAGGAATATTATGTGTGCAAAGTACATTGTGGTAATGACCAGAATTAGAAGTGGAACCAAGGACAAATATCAGCAGCTACTACTACAGAATAGTAAAATTCAAATACCTTCCTGTGATAGTCTCACATTTATGTCCCTCCTTGTAGCATCTAATGTGGAAAACACCAATCTGGCACCTGGGTGGCAAAAACAAAGTATTTGCCAATAGTACACAGCAAAATGGGTGTAAAGATCCCTGCTAGGCCAATGTTTCTATCAGTCCATATCCATCAGTTACCATATCAATGAGTGGACAAACCAAACCATCCAATCAACACATTACCACTGGAACATGTGCTGTGTACTGAACCTAGGTCTGGCTTTGTTACACCGACCAGGTTTGTGAGCAGGAAAGCTGGGCTAGCTTACTACTGGCAGCCGTCTGTCATGGCTGCAGGCTGGAAGGAGCAGGGACGAGTAAATGAACAAGAGTTAACTCCACCCTCCGGTTCCTCCTCGGTGCCGCTCCGCCCAGCGATCCGATCCATCAGGCAGAACTCGGCCTCGCTTGTCTCAGCTCGGTTTGGTGATGTATGGCCGCTGTAATGGGCAGAGACCGGACCGCGGCGCAAACCACCAAGAGGAGGCATGCGAGGAACGAGGCTGCTGCGTGGTTGAAACTCGCTTGTATGGCAAATGCCTTCTCCACCACGAACGAGAGAAGGAATGCTGGAGACAGACCTGGTGGATGTCGGAGAGAATAAGAAAGAAATGGAGCGTGGGCCGGACGTCTGATGGGTTTAGGAGGGTTTTAGGGACAGATAGACAGAGAGGAAGGGGATAATCTGGAGATGGAGCTCCACTGATTGAAGAGTTTATTCTGAATATCTCCGCAGCGAAAGGCTACTCTTGCTGTGAAATTGTGTCTGGCTGATAAGTGGCAATGTCCTCGGCACTGCTCATCTTATTTTTCAACCCTGGATGTGGACAATTTAGCCATTATACACACATAGCTGCTCGTAAAACCCCTTTTTTTCCGCTGCTTGTGCTGAAAGATGATTTTGGTATGAATGCGGCGGCAGATGGGACCTATACCCAGTTAGTTTTCATATGTTACAAAAATGGATGACTGATCGCTGAGTCACATGTGTCTCTTTTTCCACCAGGTAAACGAGAACGACAGACTGTGGGGCGACGAGGGAGACTCCACCCTCCCCTCTCCAGGCCTGTCGGACCGCGGGGCCGAGCCCGTCCGCCTGTCCCTAATGCTGGGCGTGGGCTGGGTGCTGCCCACCCTGCTGCTGCTGCTGCTGCTCTCCAACCAGTAAGGGGCCTCGTCCACCTGGCCTCCACGGACACGACGGCGACAGACCTGGGGGGGGGGGGTGGGGGTGGGAGAGAGCCATTTCTATCTGTGAAAAGAGGGGGGGAAGGGGCTACGTCTGCCCTAACCCTGCCCCCTCCCTCTCATTCACAAATCACATTATCTCTTTTTGTGAATCATGACTCAACGTGGATGTGTCGTACGCCCATGCCCTCCAGAAGACCACTTGAGAGGGTGCAACCGCACCACAGGGGATACCAGGAATTACAAAAAAACTCCCATTTCCCGCTTCATACCTGCCCTGATAAGAACACAAACACAAACACAAACACACACACACACACACACACACACACACACACACACACACACACACACACACTTTGCCCATCCAAACATAAAGTACATCCAAGCTACAGTGGAGGGGCCTGGGGTTTGGACGGTGTACAGAGAAGACAGGAGCACTGTTTTGTACTGAAGATGCAGTGTGGTGAAACTCTCAAAAAAAAAAAGGATTTTCTTTGTCGACGAACATTCCTTGGTGTAAAAAAAATAAATAAATTCAATGTTAAGACTTTCCTCAGATGAACTGTTGTACGAGAATTACAATGGGTTTGTCCACATGCAGCACTCTGGTCATTCAGCTTCGCTCTTTTCATTTGACGTCACCTTTTTCTTTTTTTCCCCTTTTTTTTTTTTTAAGTATTGCAAAAAATGAGATGTAACTTTGCTACCAGCTTGCGAACCCAAATGTTAGATGGAAGCACATGTATTAGCAAGTCAAACCACAATGAGATATTTTTACTGTATACTGTCGTAGTGTTTTATTTTGTACATATGAAGAGTTCGTTTCCAAAAGTGCGAAAAAGACTGAATCTGAATTTCACCGTTCAATAAAGAGGACAGCCTACAGCCTGGAACAGTGTTGTCATTTGTCAACAAAGGACCTGAGGTACTTCTTAGCCTTTCAAAGTACTGTCATTTGTTTTATCAATCATTTTGTATGAGTAGGTGTCACTTCTTTTCAAATGGAAATCTCCTTTTGGAAGGGAACTCTTCATATTCATTGATATCAGCTGTAAGTGCGACGGGGGTCACAGCGGGGGGTCGTCCCTCCCGAGAAATGTCGGTAATGTGATTTCGGTGATGCGACAGGAGGAGGAGACAGTATATACAGTATATATTTTTTAATGTATGTGGCCACAATGAAAACATATATCTATCGACATGTTTGTGACCGTCCATGCTTTGCCGTCACGAGAGGACCGGTGGAAGACGGATGGTGTTGAGTGGTGATGGATGAACCGACGCGTCCATCTGTCAAGAGACTGGTGAGACGAGGGCCGTGACCCGGGCGGGCCCGCTGGCCGCTCGGCGCGAGGCGGCGGAGGGATTTCTGTACGTAAAAAAGGACAGCTCTACTTTGTGAGGCGGCGAGAGACCGAGGTCGGCTAGGGGGCGTTCGCTCTTAAAAGGGATATGTCATCGTCAACTGTTGAAATGAGACGTTTGAGGGAACACTTAGATATGTTATGCTCTTGTGTCAGAGATGTGTTGACCTAGACACACAGATGTATTGAAAATGAAGTCGGACCTAAATAACTGAACAGTCAGAAACTCAGAATATCATCTGTACTGTAAAACGTTCTGCAGCAAGGAAACAAGAACGCTTATTTTCTCATTGACTTGATGTATTGGTGACATGACACAAGAGGTTATAACAGGGCGTCAAGGACCGGAACGTCAGTAAACTCACTCGACACATAAATGATGTTTCAGTCCCGGTGAGAAAAACACACACAAAAAAAAAATGGTTTTCCAGCGGCGGCGGTGATAAGACGGTGTGATCCCTTTTGGTTTTCATGAAGCCCGTCTCTTATCACGACGTGACACCGGCACCGAGCTCCTGCCCTGTTTTGATTGGTCCTGTGATTTACCAGTCAGCAGACGTGGCGTCCTCTGGCGCCGTGAGGGGACTGACCAAGCTGCTTCCTGTTCCTGTCTGCGCCGGCAGAATGGATGATGTGGCGCGTGTCACTCCCCGGGTATAAACACGACACTGTAAACGGAGGTGACTTCTGACCAGGCAGGGTCTCTCTCACCCGTCGGGGGGGATGCTGCGAGAGATTCGGTGTTCCCTGACGTGACCCTTGACCTCCGAGCCTGACCCCGTCTCGTTCAGGATCACCTCTCTTCATTTAAGCTCGGGGGCCCCGTGAAAGTCCTCACAGTTTTCTTCACACCCAGGGCCTATTTTGTAAAGACGTTGTAGTATACTGTATACATACTACACAGTGTGCACCATATATACATGATGGGTAATGATGAAGATGGTTTTGATATCTGACATCAACACATGAAGCACAACTCTGAGCACAAACTTTTATAAATGAGACCTCTGGTGGAATCGGACCCAGATCAAACACATCTTTCTCCAGCTGCATACAACCTCCTATATACCTTAAGGCAGAGTTCCTCCATCTGGGCCTTGGGGTCCAGAGTGCTGCTGGTTTTCTCTCCGACATGGACGGTGATTGCATTCACCCGGCATCCCAGGTCTTCATCAATCCCTGATTAGACAGCTAGAATGGAAACTAACCTGGCAGAGTAGAAACCCAGCGGCACTCTGGACCCCGAGGCCCCTGATTTGAGGACCACTGCCTTAAGGCGACGGCGCAAGAGCGGCTGAGGCATCGCAGCTGGAAAATGAGTGTGGATGACAATATGGTGTGTGGTACGTCGGCCACACAAACACCAGAAAAACACGTTATTGGAATCCAACTCAAATCAGAGTCCTTGTATACCAGCAGAACACACACATGAACCCGCGGTCTCGTCGGTCCCGCCCACAGGACACGTTTTGTGCTTTTATTTTGGGGGGTGGGAGGAAAGCGCCGGGTCGAGCAGATGACCATCCCCGTAGAAAGCAAGACTCCAGCTTCCTCCGAGCCACCTGTGCTTGCATATGGTCACAGTAATTGGCGCCGGTCTACCGTGTTTTGGGTCAGCAGCTATCTGGGCCAGACCGCCCGCTGTCTGCGGTCGGGTCCACGGCGCCGCTGCTGCTGCTGCTGCTGCTGATGAAAAGACTGAAGATCTGACCACCATCAGCAAGCCGGGAGATCTGAGAGCGCTTGTGCTAACTAGTGTCAGACCCGTACGGCTGTCGAAGGCTGATATTGCTATTTTTGGATTGAAGCTGCTAGTATTTTGTGCTAATATTGGATATCTTTACAGATGCTACGTGTAGCATTTTAACATGAATAAATCATTACCACACTCACTTGGAGACATTAGTGTAATTACCACCGACTAACAAGACCATCACTCAGGAGACCGGCAGCCTCTCACTTCCCATCGTGCCACCGGGAAATCTGCCGGATCGCTTTACGGCACAAAACAAGAGCAGTTTTATTTTGCAGGTACAATACAACTATTCCAGTTTTATCAATCTAACTGCAGTTTCAACACCTCACCTCGTTGGCTGGTACCAAAGCCTGATACAGGCTCTCATCCGTCTTCTAGCTCAGCGGTCCTCAAAGCTGGATGCTACCAGGTAGTTGACTGTCTTCACCTGACAGCTAGACTGGAAATGACCTGGCATCATAACATTAAACAGCAGTTCTCCAGACCCAGGAGGTTCATGACAGGTACATCTCAGTTTGAGCATTTTCATGTAAATAAAAAAAATTAAAAAATTGAAAGAAATTACCAGGATTTGGAGTTTCTGCCAGAATTCTATTCTTGGCAAGGAAAACACCAACACTTGATGCTGCAGGAGCTGTTCGATGTTCACTTCATGGCCCTTTGGAGCTCTAAACTATTCAGTTCATCCTTTTCAGACGAGGCTGAGATGCAACTGCAGTAGCAAAGTCAGTCGACTGACATGGAGGTGAGCGGAACATTTTGACTAGTTTCATTTTGGGGTGAATTGTTCCTTTAAGGCGAGGTGAGGCTGCCACCCCTGAAGCGGAGTAGAAATAAAAACACTAACAGGGCTGAGTAGGTTCATTTAAAAATATATTCCATTAAGTCACGTGAAGTTTATTTGTGCAGCCCTGAATCCCAGTTAGTCACAGGGCTTCACACAGGTTATGATGGTCAGGCTGCAATGGCTGCCGAGGGCAGGGAAGCAAAATGGCGCAGAAACACAGAACACAGAAGAAACCTTGATAAAGCTACCGTCGCACTTCCAGTAATAAGCTAAATTGATATAATTGCATTTTTAGGTCTATATCCTAAAATATTACTTTTATAGGCTGATGACAAGTGACTACTACTACGAATACTAATGATGATGACTGGCTGAAATAATCATGTGAAAGAGTGAAGCTCTTTATCACTTCACAGCGACTCGTCAGTGTAAAAATCATCACCCTGCCTGTGTTTCTATTAGGCCACGCCCACCACAGTTCATTTAACACCTCTGATAGTTTTGAACAGTCTGAGAGGACAAACTTTCCAATAAACACTTGTTAACTCCAAATAGCTGTCACAAAAATCAACACTCTTTAACACCGTGTAATCTGCCGTTCACACAAAGCATCAAAACAAGCCATCTGAGCAGCAGCGTCAAGTTTGGTGATGAGACGAGATAAACATGTCATAACCCGCTACATGAAATGTCTCTTTTTGGTCCAATTAATATCTTATAGAATACTGTATGAATTCAGACTCATTTCTGGTAATGCTGCCATATTTCCTTTACCATGCTTTTATTGGGGGCTTTTATTTTGACACAGACACACAACACTCCCTGGCTGTTGATGGAGATCTGAGAAGAGAAAAACTCTGACGTTCAGGAAAGTTATTTCTGGGTTTCACACAAACATTTTCTTCTGTGTCATATTTATAAAGACACCTGCCACTGTTTAAATGTCCTTCCGAGTTCCTCCCTTTCACATTAAAAGTACTCCCAGAACTAATGCTATCATCACAAGTATCTGTAATCAGACACATTATTTTTTAGGTAACGTAACAGAATACATGACACTATTCCAGGTAATCTATTACTACTAGATATATCGGTCTATCCTCAGTGTTAAGTATATAGAACATCCATCTTCTGTTACTGTTGAGGCGTCAAAGTAGTAATGATGATGATGATGATGATGATAGGACGATGCTCATCTGGAGGCGTGGTTAGGTGCAGCATCGGCTCATAACAAATAAATGTTATCCTTCCGCTGAGCAATATAGTCCCAACAGCTAATCAAAGTGGTTGCTAAGTAACACATGTAGTAAGTATGAGTGGTGATTTTTGGTTACTGCGTTTTATGAATCTGCATTTAGCTGTTTGAAATTGTAACAACTGAAGTAATATATGACCTTAATTGACCTCCATCAGCAACAACATTGAAAGAGCAGATCAGATGGAAAGTGAGTTTTAAAGCCAGAAAGCTCAGCAGCTGGTGGAGTAATCGCTGAGTCACTGGTATTGATCAGCAACCCGATCAACCCCTGCAGATAAATTATGGTCGTTTTTTTTTGCTACGGGGCAGTAAAAATGTTTCTGTATTAACGTATTGCACCTCTAAGCCTTTTCCTTACAACGCAGAGACACTTTAGATGATATTTGTTATTTTATTTGACATCTGGGCTTTTATTTTGTAGTATTTAAGAATGAACATCAGGTAACATCAATATGGATATAAGTGAATTATTTAGTGTGTGTGTGTGCGTGTGTGATCATCACAAGTCAGAATCTGACAACACTATTGGATGATGCGTTGGGAGGCGGGGCCTGATGGTGATGATGTCAGCGGGACGGAGGCGATCTCTGCGATGGGAAAACACGAATGCGGAATTTCTCACACTTATAGTTCACCATGTGACCTTCGTTCAGCAAATTTAAAATATGATGGGGGGGGAAAACCCGTAACAGAGATAATGATATGAGACAATCTGCTGACGTGGAATCAGATTCAGTGAGGAAGACAGCATCGCCATGATGGGGGAGGGGGGGGTGAGGAGGGGTGAGGGGGTGAGGAGGGGTCAGAGCCTCATTATCAACCAACTGCTACCAAGCATCGTTCCACATGCTGTCAAAATGATCAGGATGGATTCAGTCAAAACCTGATCAGCTGTAGGAGAGGAGGGAGAGAGAGGGGGAGACAGGAGGGAGAAAGAAGAAGGGAAGGAGAGGAAGGGAGGAAGAAGGTGGGGAGAGAACGAGAGGAAGGGGAGAAGGATGGAGAAAAGAGAGGGAGAGAAAGAGGGGCAGAAGTGGGAGGTAGAAGGAGGAAGGGAGAGAGAAGAAGGATGAGACAGTGAGGAAAGAGGGAGGTGAAGAGAGAAGAAAGAGGGAAGGAGAGAAAAGGAGGAAGAAGGTGGGGAGGAAAGGAGAACAAGATGAGGGGGAGAAGGGTGGAGAAAAGAGTGGCAGAAGTGGGAAAGTAGAAGGAGAAAGAGGAAGGGAGGGAGAAGAAGGATGAGAGAGAGGAGGGAGTAATGAAGGGAGGGAGCGGTAGAGAGATAGAGCGAGGAAAGAGGGAGGTGAAGAGAGAAGAAAGAGGGAAGGAGAGAAACGGGAGTGAGGGAAAAGAAAGGGAGGAAGAGGGAGGAAAGAGACCTGAGGGAGGCAGGGAGCAATGGAGAAGGATGGAGAGAAGACAATGAGAAATTGGGGGAGAAAGGGGGAGAGAGAGGGAGGGTGGAAGAGTAAGAAGCAAAATAAACAGGAAGGGAGAGAGAGAGGGAGGCAGAGGAATTGAGATCAAGATGGAGGAGAAAGAGATGAAGGATGAGAGGTGGAGGGGGGAGTGAAGGGTGAGACCAGGAGCAGCAGACGGGTGGAGGATCATGTCTAACCCACGTTACGTCACAAGACAGCGTCCGAGTGTCGGTCGGTTTTATTTACTTTCACCGACTGACAAGAAACCATGAAGCCATGAAGCCGGTGAGTAGCGGTGAGTATCGGTGAGTAGCGGTGAGTAGCGGTGAGTAGTGGTGAGTATCGGTGAACAGCGTCCGTCTGCCTCCCCGCTGCTCAGAAATCGGTAAAAAAAACAAAAAAACATTGGTAAAATAAAAGAAAAAATCAAAGCAGCCGTCGGTGGATTTTCACATTTAATAATAGACAAAAATGTTCTGTCATCTTTATGTACAGGGTAGTTACAGGTTAAGCTGTCCTCAGGTTTAACGTAGTTTCAGTTTCTAGTTGCTTGTTCTTCTGCCGCCTCACATACAAAAGATGCTATGTACTGACTCACATTTTAAAAGCCTGGAGAGGTTGGGGTTGTTTTTTTTTTGCCATAAATGATTTTTTTTTTTTTTTTTAAAACCATTCAACAAATGTCATTCACAATACTTTCTCATATTTACAAAAAAAACAGCAATGTTGCTAAATTATACATATGAACAAACTACTTCCTCAGTATATTTATAATGCCGCTGTACAAAGAGACGGAGGGTGAACCTCTCCTCTCCTGGCCTCGCTCCGGTGGACTCGTGGAAACGTACTTGACAGCATGAGAGCTTCAACTGTGAACTTACAGCACTTTTCTGTAAGTCAACACACTGGAAAGAGGCCGCTGTAGAGGGGAGGGGTACCCAGAGAGTTTGAGGCTTGGAGAGCAAGGTGGGGGGGTGGGGGTCGCTCGTCTCTTTAAACTGAGTTGGACTCCTCGGGGTGCAGCGATGGCAGCCGGCGGTAAAAGGTGCATTCAGGGTTCCTACACTTCCACCAGATGTGGTTTTCTTGAGACTGGAACAGCTTGGTCAGTGTTAAAGCTGCACCAGGAAACCCCGCCCCCCCCATGACAGAGTGATGGTTTCTACCAAAGAGACGAGGGAGGAGAAGATCTAACGTTGGTTGAGTCCAGCCTCGCCGCTGTTCAGGAGACCGTTTGGATTTCAGTCTCATGTTTTGATTAGTCACTTCCTGTCGGGTTGAGAAGATTTCCTGCCCGTAACCACACCGACACCAGAATGTGATTTGGGCCAATATGGTGGAGATGGGATGTTCTCCACGTTGTGACTGAGGCTGATAAGACCGGTCTCTCTCTTCATCATCAAAATCAAAATGTCATCTAGTGCAGCTTTAAATATGATGTATGTGAAGATCGGTCAGGCCAGATCAACAAATATCACAGTACAGGAAGTGACACGTCAAATGATACGGTGCAGTCTGAGTAAATGTTGAACACATTTTTTCTGTACTTCCCAAAAGGTTTCATGGTTTGTAAATCAGCCCCGTGTAGGAACCCTGAGTGGCGGGTGGATGCTGACAACACGTCCGGGTCGGTACTGACCACTACCAGCTGTAGACGGGTGGGACTGGCCACACAGGAGAACATTGTCCGGACACAATAAACCCCGCCCACCCGGCACCCCCCGCAGGATAAAACAAACGCTTGAGTTGTCGTCTGCGTACACCGTTGGACCCAGACCACGGTCCTCCGGGCCACAGGGGGGCGTAGCGACCACGTTGAGCCTCAACAGTTCAACACGTCAACAAGACAAACCGACTATTGCTGGGGTTGAACCTGTGACCTTCCGGGTACGGTGCAGGCTGCTAGGACGACGCACCCACTTCCTGTTTACATGTTTTTGCCTTTTTCAGCTGATACATTCATGTAGAGAACAATCTTTATGAATTATTACTATAGTACATTAGATCATTCTTCAGAAGATGATTCACATGAAGAGTTTGATTCCAAAACGATTTCCACTGAAGGAAAATGTGACAAACTGACAAAACAACTGCAGGCAAGTAAAACTCCTTCTATCACAACTCCACCCGCCTTCTCACAAAACATTATAACAGAATCATCTTTTTTTTATACTGAGCAATAAAACATGCTTTTGTTTTTTCAAAATGGAAATAAAAGCATTTCAAAATCAAACCCATCATGTGCAGAATATCAAATATACCAGATGTCGGCTGATCCCAGAGTTCCAGTTACTGTTTTTAGGCATTTCAGTGTCTTAGACAGGAGACGTGGCTGTGGCGGGGATTGAACCTGTGACCGCGTGGTTACGGTTCATGGGATCATACAAGTGATGGGGTGAGATGAGAGTATGATGGCTGCTTGCCTCTCTGCGGGTCTCCATCACACCCGGGTGCCCATCCAAAGCTGCAGATAATAATGTGTGTTTGTTTTAACCGGGTTGTGGCTCCAGGTGGGAGGAGCTTACCGCATCAGGGGCGTATCAGAGAGACTTTCAAATCCAGTTCTGTCTCCACTTGTTATGAACCGATGAACGAAGCCCCACCCATCCGGTACCCAAGCAGGTTAAAAACAAACGCCGTGTGCAGACGTAGTTCTACTCAACACAATAAAAGCCTCTGTGCGCGTCTGACCAGAGACGGCGCCGGTCGGAGTCGTTGAGACGGGATTGCGAGCGCGGCCAAATATCCGGCGCTCTCTATAATTACAGAATGTCAACTTTGTTCATGCTTTCTGCTCTGACCTTTCCCCGGTGCTCAGAGCGTGCCCTTTAACCAGGCGGTTCAAGTATGCCGAACACGCGTGGAAAAACCGCGGCGAGCTAAATACGACGAGCTCTTTAGGTCGGGACGCGAGTTATTAAATGGTTATTAGACGGAGTACTCCGAGGGCGGGGAGGTAATAACTCTGTGAACGGGAGTAGGTGGTAAACGGCTGGGCCTTCAAATTAAAAGCCTCCTGGGTGAATACCGGTGTTCCTGCCAAGACAGCCGCTACGGAGAAAGACGAGCCTGCTGTGATGTTTTGTGCTTCATGCAGCGAGGGGGAAAAGGTAGAAACTAAAAGAAAAAAACTAAAAAAAATAATAATCATAATCTGACAACGCACCCTTTATGCACGCCATGCTTTTGCCACTCTGATGCCCTCGCAAGACTGAAAATTACTCCTGACATTTCACAGGAAGCTGTTTTTAACAAGCCTCGGCTACTTTCTTTCTTTCTCTTTTTTCATTTTTTTCATTCTGTGTTTTCTCTCTCTCTCTCTCTCGTTCCCCCGCCCTGACAAAAAGAAGTAATGTTTCTTGAAAAATGGGCCAGTGATTTGAGATAAGGATTGCAGAGGGCACAGGTAAAACAGATATAAAACGAACCGGCTTGGAGAAAAACTCACACATAGAGCACCGACTGGAGGAAGCCGAGGAGCCGAGATAAATTTGAGAAAAAGCAATGTTCTTTTTCTTTTTTTTTATCAATACCCAAGGCCTTCAACCGTACGTGGTCAATTTACCAGTTCCACTTAAAGGTGCCAATATGGCGACGGACGATCTCCCCGCTGACCCTCGCGCTGCGGCCGTGCACGTGTTAGCCCTGCTAGCATTTAGCTTCACTGCAGCGGCGTCGATGAGAACGCCGACGTCACCGGGGTCTAATTGGGGTAACCGCGAGGAACAAACGGCATCGAACGCCACGGGGGGGGTCAAGCGTTGCATTCAAGGGACGTGGGAGCAGCAATTAGAGGTTATGGATTTCTCCGGCAACGATCACAGAGCTTCCAACCCCACCCCCCCGACCCGGTGCCCCTCATGCAGATCAGCCTAACCACTTCAGTCAATCAGGCGGCAGATCTATAGGACGCCTGTTCCACATCAGCTAGGAGCGCCGTGCAACACAACGACGATCGTTAAACACCGAGGGGTTTCCTCACCGCGAGAGAGAGAGAGAGAGAGAGAGAGAGAGAGAGAGAGAGAGAGAGAGAGAGAGAGAGAGAGAGAGAGAGAGAGAGAGAGAGAGAGAGAGAGAGAGAGAGAGAGAGAGAGAGAGAGAGAGAGACCGGTGCGTTGGCTTCCATCGTGGCTGGAGGGGTAATTAACTGGAAAAGTTTCAATCAGCGCTGGGTTGCTATCCAGCGCCCGCAGCGGACGAGATGATGCCACGCTTTTTTTTTTTTTTTGCACGCTCTACTCTGCACACAGCCGCTATCCCACAATGCCAGAGAGAAACTAGACGGATTGGCCAGCCAGATGGGCTCAGAGAGAGAGACAGACAGGCAGGCAGACAGACAGGCAGGCAGACAGACAGACAGGCGGAGAGGAAAAGCTCCAGACAAGACAGCGGTGAAACACAGCGAGGCCTGTTAAAACGCCCCAGCCTCTTTGTTGGCGCGAGCAGCCTCCTCCGGTGAATCCTCATTACAGGAAGTCAGAACACGCCGGCGCGCTGCGAGGCCGGACCGAACAGGACCCCGGTGACACCAGCCCCCGGTGACACCAGCCCCCGGTGACACCAGCCCCCGGTGACACCAGCCCCCGGTGACACCAGCCCCCGGTGACACCAGCCGCCAGCGCCGAGACACCGACACACCGACACGACAGCAGGCGGCGACGGGCTACAGATGGGTACAGGGGCCGAGGGACCGGAGGGGGAGAGTGTGTGTGTGTGTGTGTGTGTGTGTGTGTGTGTGTGCAGTTGAATGTATTCAGTTAGTTCCTGCCTTTTAAAAAAACAAACAAAAACAAAGAACGACAATAATAAGTTAAGTACAACGTGACCGAAGAAGAAGGGTTGCAGAGTCTCTGGATTCGTTGAAAACTACGAGACAAGGATCTCCTCTAGCAGCAAGCCTGGCCGCCTCAACGCTAACGAGGCGGTGTCGGACAAATGTCAGTCTTTTTGGTGGGAAGGGGGCGGGGCAGACTCCCCCTCGGTCCCTCCCTCCCTCCCTCCCTCCCTCCCCTCCCCTTTCCAGTCAGTCAGTTTGAGGGGGGACCCCCGAGTTCCCGTGGGAGGAAGTGGAGGGGAAGCCGCCACCAGACGACGCAGCCCCTCCCTCCCTCTCTGACTCCCCCCCCCCCCCCCCTGCTGACACTTCCAGTCCTGTGTGTCCCAGCATGCACCTCTCCCCCGCCAGGGTTAAGAGGGGGCTGTCTCTGAGGGAGGGGGGCCAAGGCGGGCGGCGGCGGCGGCGGCTGATGGGAGAGCGAGGAGGGGGGGGCGGGGGAGGAAGTGGGCGTGGTCAGATGCAGGTGGACGGCTGTGCGCTGGGCTGCTGCTTGCGGTTCCTCAGGCCGCCCGACTTCTCCTTGTAGCCCAGACACATCTGCTGGGACACGTCCACCAGGGCGCTGGCCACCGCCAGGCCTGCAAAAAACAGAAGGGGTCAGAGGTCAGAGGTCAGAGGTCACGCTGGCAGGACACCTTGACCTTTGGGTACCACTCAGTCACCACGCTTCCCATGCAACCACACACACACACACACACACACACAGGAGGTGAGATCACAGATGCTGAACGCAGGAAATCATCATCGTCTAACACACTTCATTAACACGCATTAACCCTCCCTGACACGCCGTTCATCAGCACAGCTGCACGCGTTTACCGCCGTTAAACACCGACAACCAGCAGCAACACACCGGTCCCACTGGGCTCACATCCTCCACCGATCACCGCCCGAGACCGCTCGCTAGCTGCTGACCTCCTCTCGGCTATTTGGAGAGTTATACAGAGCGGCGGCCATTTTGAAAAGCAGCCAAACTGTAAACAGATGTACGGCTGGGCTGCGGCGCTCTCGGCCGCCTGAGGACGTTTTAACAGAACCAGGCCGGATAGGAAACGAGTTTAAAAGCGTTAAAAACAGAAGAACCTTGAGGGGGAAAACCGGGAGGAGCGCGGCTAGCTCGGTCGCAACAAAAACTGCCTGGGGGGGTGGAGGAGGGGTGGAGGAGGGGGGTGGAGGAGGGGGGGTGGAGGGGTGGAGGAGGGGGGTGGAGGAGGGGATCCACAGAGAGCCGGTTGTTATGACAAAAGGACGATGTGGTAATTAATAGGGGCCCGGGGCTCTCCGGTGGTCTGGGGACCGCAACAGAGGGAAGGAAAGAAGGAGGAAAAACTAGAGAAGAGAGGAGAATCAAGTAAAGGAGGAGAAGGAGAAGATTGTAGAACAGAAGAGAGTAAAGAAAGCAAAGAGGCTCAGTCCTGGAAAGACAGAGGAAGGATGGATGAGGAAGGAGAGAGAGAGAGCAGAGGATGAAGAGGAAGGAAGAGGTTGTAGAGATGGAGGACAGAAAGGGAAGACCTCCAGCCTCTGAAACATCAATACATCGTGGTCCAATGAATAGAGACCATGGTGGAGATGAGCGGTAGACTATCTACACCGGTGGTATTGTTGGGCATCTCAAAATCAAGACCACATTTCCCATAAACCCCTGCTGCTTCTTCCTTCTCCAGTAGGTTTATTGAAGAGGATGAACATGTTGGGTGAACAAGGTCTTTCATTCCCTCCAACATGGATGAAACATCGGCAGGACAGCGCCATCTTCCTGTTCCCGAACACAATCACCCATTTGTGCCGTAAAGCAACCGAGCAGCTTCTTGGAGAAATCAAACCACCCGGTGTCAAACTAATGCAAACCACAGCTCAGGGACCGGTGGAGGCTGCCAGGCTTCTCCTAATTACACTCGCTAATCATCCTAATGCCTCCAAATGAATGTGGTAATGATTCAATGATGTTACAATGCTACACCATTAGGAGACTGTACCGGGGGGATGGTGAAGGATGGTGAGAGATGGTGAGGGATGGTGAGGGATGGTGAGAGATGGAGAGGATAGAGAGAGATGGAGAGAGATGGTGAGAGATGGTGAGAGATGGTGAGGGATGGTGAGGGATGGTGAGAGATGGAGAGGGATGGTGAGAGACGGTGAGGGATGGTGAGAGATGGAGAGAGATGGAGAGAGATGGTGAGGGATGGTGAGGGATGGTGAGAGATGTGAGGGATGGTGAGAGATGGAGAGAGATGGAGAGAGATGGAGAGAGATGTGAGGGATGGTGAGAGATGGAGAGAGATGGTGAGAGATGGAGAGAGATGGTGAGGGATGGTGAGAGACGGTGAGGGATGGTGAGAGATGGAGAGAGATGGTGAGGGATGGTGAGAGACGGTGAGGGATGGTGAGAGATGGAGAGAGATGGAGAGAGATGGTGAGAGACGGTGAGGGATGGTGAGAGATGTGAGGGATGGTGAGAGATGGAGAGAGATGGAGAGAGATGGAGAGAGATGTGAGGGATGGTGAGAGATGGAGAGAGATGGTGAGAGATGGAGAGAGATGGTGAGAGATGGAGAGAGATGGTGAGGGATGGTGAGAGACGGTGAGGGATGGTGAGAGATGGAGAGAGATGGTGAGGGATGGTGAGAGACGGTGAGGGATGGTGAGAGATGGAGAGAGATGGTGAGAGACGGTGAGGGATGGTGAGAGATGGAGAGAGATGGTGAGAGATGGAGAGAGATGGTGAGAGATGGAGAGAGATGTGAGGGATGGTGAGAGACGGTGAGGGATGGTGAGAGACGGTGAGGGATGGTGAGAGATGGAGAGAGATGGAGAGAGATGTGAGGGATGGTGAGAGATGGAGAGAGATGGTGAGAGATGGAGAGAGATGGTGAGAGATGGAGAGAGATGGTGAGGGATGGTGAGAGACGGTGAGGGATGGAGAGAGATGGAGAGAGATGTGAGAGATGGTGAGAGATGGAGAGAGATGTGAGAGATGGAGAGAGATGTGAGAGATGGAGAGAGATGGAGAGAGATGGTGAGAGATGGTGAGAGATGGTGAGAGATGGAGAGAGATGTGAGAGATGGAGAGAGATGGTGAGAGATGGTGAGAGATGGTGAACGAAACGGAGAACAAGGGAAAAAGAAAGCCTCCATCTTACCAGACTGTCCTGGAGGAGGGATGCCGCCGGTGCCCCTGGGTAACCGCACAAAGATGGAGAGCACGGCGGCCTTGTTGCCAAAGCAGGGCTCCAGGGCGATGGGCTTGGGGACGGTCTGCAGGAGGAGGAACAGAAAACACCGAGCATTAAACACCACACGCCCGAACCCCGGTGAACACGAGACACTTTCAAACACCGATAACCGGGCTTTACTGTTTGCTGGTTTTTCTTTTGCCAAAACAAAACAAAAAGCAACCAAAAACACCCCACACTGATCTGTGGGCAGAAATTGGATAACCCCCCCCCCCTCCACAATTTCACGACACTCCCGCCACTGGGGATCGGAACGTGAGCGGCGGCGGCGCCGGGGGGGAGATTGGTGCCGGCGGTGTCTGGCCGGGCTCTCCTGTCGCCACGGGCAGCAGTCTGCCTCTCCGACACCACCGTCTCCTGTTTATCAGCAGCTCATCCATATGTGTGGACCGGTTTCCACCTGTAAACACCGGCCGCCGCATCCGCCGCCACCGCTCGCCTCCTCAATATTCATGGGTTTACTTGGACGGAGGAGATGGAGGACGGCGGCACCTCCCCGGCATACAGATGCTCTCTCTCTCTCTCTCTCTCTCTCTCGCCAGCCATCTCTCACCATCTCTCTCTCTTTTTTTTCTAATTCCTGAGCTGGACAAGAAAGTGGGCCATGGCTTGGTTTCACACACTCCTGACACACACACACACACACACACACACACACACACGTTAAAATGTCTTCCCACACCAGTCTTTAGACTCTGGGGAGTTAAGCCTAATGCCCCGAGTGGCAATGCTACTAGAGTGTGAGACACACACACACACACATCTTTTCCACACACACACACACACACACACACATCTTTTCCACACACACACATCTTTTCCACACACACACACACACACACACACACACACACACACACACACACACACACACAGAGGAGGACAGTAATGTTATTCAGGCTCTGACCCATTTTACACATTTATTCTCTGCTCCATCTCTCAGAGGCTTACCTCTCACACAGCCAGGATACACAGGCTGTCACACCGGTACCGCCGGGCTCCGGGGGGGGGTGTGTGTGTATGTGTGTGTGAGGAAGAGGTGTGTGTGTGTGTGTGTGTGTGTGTGAGGAAGAGGTGTGTGTGTGTGTGTTCATGTGCTCAGTGCATCTGATGTTCTGACAAGAGGGAATTCTGTGTTTATTCATACGTGTGTGTGTGTGTGTGTGTGTGTGTGTGTGTGTGTGTACGCTCAACACTACTGACAATGTGTTCATACATGTTAGACAGAGGAGAGATTTCTGTGTTTGGTTTGTGCTTGTGTGTATGTGTGTGTGTGTGTGTGAAAGCTTACATCTGCTCACACACCTCTGAGCCTGCAGTTTTCACGTGCACACGCACACGCACACACACACAGAGACGTGCACGTTTGCTTGTATCTCCCCCATGCCCTGACAGAGGGACCGGTTCAGATGCAGGCAAACGGGCTCCCAGGGACCCAGCGGCTGACAGGAAGCTGACCGGCCAGCTGGAAGAGCTGCTGCAGCCGAACCGACAACACACAGCAGATATGAACACGTGGAGCAGCAGACCTCAGGTCAGTCACGAGGCGTTCACTTAGACATACTGTCATGATTACTGTAAACCAGAGAGACCATGGAGAAGACTTTCCTTTCCTTCTCTCTCTCTCTCTCTCTTCTGGTCTCTCTCTCGTTGTCTCTCCTGTCCGTCCTTCGTCTCTTACAGGAGCTACATGGAACGTTTTGACCACCTTCATTCTGCTAGCCAAACCCCAAGACGACTCCCTGCCGTACAGCAGATCTCCCTGACCGATGTGTGTCGGTGTTGTAAATGTTGTTTATCTGGTTGAGTGTCTGATCAACCATCACTGAGGACACGTTAGATTTTCATTCCTCACAAGGGAAGAGGATCAACAAGCAGCCAAGCTCGGCATTAAACTTTTCACTGGTTGGAGAAAAAAAAGAAAAGATTATCAACAATTTTCCATGACATTTAAAAAACTACAGGACATGTTCCATCGTCCAAGATGTTTCCATGATCGTAGGAACCCTGCCTGGTGTCATCATCTCCCTCTCCTGTCTTTACGTCAACTATAACCAGGTATGGTTTTCCTTCCTCTCCTGAAGAGGATAAACATGTTCAAGAGTGGTTTTTTTCCATCGGCCGTCCACCATCTGCCATGTGAGGAACGTCAAAGAGCCTCGTACCTTAGGGAAGGTACATGAGAGTCGGTGTGATTCAGTGCCACCGTATATTACATCTATTTTGTTTTCCATTTCAATGCACTTAATATTTTCCCTCCGGCCAATAAAACATTAATATAATTTATATCTGAGTGCTAACCGAGTGATGACTGGATAACTGGATAACTGGATACAAGGATCATTTCTCTCCATTTTCAAAACCAAGTGCTGAACACCGTTATGTTGAGCTGTCACTCACCGCCCTGAGATGGGAATAAAGATACTGACAACCGGTCCGATACAACACCGGGTGGTAACTCAACATCACCCCCCCCACCCCCCCCACCCCTTGGTACGAGGCGAGATGAAACAACTCAACTGGCCTTGCCGGACGCCGTCCAACCGGCTCGGTCCGGCTGGGTCCGCTCCAGTCGGCAGGTTTGTTGTTGCCTCAGGTGATATTTATCTCATCCAGGTTTAGAATTGGAGAAATGAGGCCAACCATGCAAACTCTACCTGCCATGCATATGTGTGTTATGTGTGTTATGTGTGTTATGTGTGTTTAATGTGTTTAATGTGTTAAAGCGTTTCCAGCTCAGGACCGTCAGCAGACGCTCTGCCAAGCCTGATCCCCGCTGCAGCAGCTGCAGGCTGATCTCAGGTCTCGCTTGTTTACGTGTTTCTCATTTTCAAACCGGAGAGAGAAGACGCAGATAAACTGATGCTGGGAAGAGACTGGTCCTGAACGGAACCCGGGAAGTGACAGAGGGATCATCTCCATCTCAACAGGCTCCTGTTTGGAATCCGGTGCGTTGAGGTTGAGTCCATCAAGTCGGTACAGTCACACACCGTTCCAACCCGAGGCTCCACGCCATGTGTTTCTGACACACTCATGCGCCACACAGAAACAGCTCGCCGCTCAACAACAGATTTATCTCCGTGGGCAGACGGGACCACTGCATTTTGTCTTGAGCGGAAATTAAGGAGAAAAAACAAACAACAACAAACCAGAAACACCTTGTAGGATTCAATTATCTCTTCAAATGACTTGTGTGGATTTTTTGTTGTGTTTTCTAGCGTCAGATGTTCCCTGAAGGTTGAGGGTCCTCCTGCTGGTCTTCTTCAGAGACGCTGTGTTAATAACATTCCCAGGCAGATGCCTTTGTTTCGTCCCACTGAACCTCCCCCCCCCCCCAGCAGCACCACTGGAGACTTATCTGGACCGGCCAGGCAGACGGCAAAGGTTTTCTTAAATTACCTCCAGTAATTAGCAAACACACACACACACACACACACACACACATATATATACACATACGCACACAGGGGCTGCATGCCGCCACGCTTTCATCCGCTGCATTCATCTCTACTTCACCAGCAGCCAGGGATGAACCTCCCTCCCTCCCCCACCCCCCCCAACTTCCTGTTGCTATGACGAACCAGGTACTTCTCCTGCATCCTGAGTTTCTACTGACTTGGTGTGTGTTGGTCAGACGGTGTTAACGAGGAATCAAACTACCGTCTGGGAGATGAAGGAAGGAAAACTTTCTCTCTCAGATTGGAAACTTTCCGTTGGTTATTTCTATTTCCCGGCGCTCCTCCATCATAAATGTTATTCCAGTGTTGCTGCGGTGACCTTTGCCCTCCTCACTATTGGCTGCAGCGCTGGCGACCTGTGAATTTCAGGTTATCACGCCGGTGCAATCATCTTTGAGTTGTCGACGCCTGAACGCCTGAAACACAATGCAGCGCACACACAACGGGTGCAGGTGGAGATACCGGTAACCGCACCACCATGTTAGATAAACCAGAACCGCTCCATCACCCCCCCACCCCCCAGCGCCACCGCCACCGCCACCGCAACCCCGTTTTGTTGCATCACACGCCGCCGTCCCAGAGCACCTATAAATAAAAGCAGAGCAGAAGGCATCACAAAGGTAATCATCTGCCCGCGACGCCGGGGCCACCGGCTCCATTTGGCAGCAGCCGAGTGAATATATCTCACCGGCGGAGCAAGTTTGGACTTCCCACCGCGGCAATAAACAACTTTAATGATGTTCCCCGTCGCCGCGGCGCCCCGGCCCCGCCCCCCCCCGCTCCCATCGCAGGTCATAATGCACGACTGTAGCGCCCTGATAAAAACAGCGCGGAAACAAGGGGAGGAACCTTCGCCGAGCCTCCATCTGAGGCGGGGGGGAGATAGGACGGCGCTCACCGCCGGAGACGCCGGGAGGCAGAGAAAAGAGACGGGAGGGAGATCTAAATTGGATCTCTGCTCCCGGGCTGATGGAGAGGAGGAGAGGAGGCCGGGAAGAATGGGAGAAAGGAGGAGGAGGAGAGGTAGGAGGAAAGAAAAGGTAGAGCGAAGGAGGAGGAGGAGGAGGAGGCCTGATTTCTACGGCGAGCTTCTTCTATTCCACACACACACACACACACACACACACGTGCACACGCACACGCACACCAGATAAGGCCAGCAGAAAAACCCAGCCTGCTGATAGGATGAGTAAAGGAGTGGTAGATTAGAGGAGAACGCTACAGGAGATAGGATGAGAGATAGGAGAGGAGAGGAGGAAAACAGGAGGACAGAAGAAGAAGAGATGGTGAAGAGAGAGAGAATAGAAGAGAAGAGAGAGAAGAGATAAGAGATGGTGAAGAGAGAGAGAATAGAAGAGAAGAGAGAGAAGAGATAAGAGATGGTGAAGAGAGAGAGAATAGAAGAGAAGAGAGAGAAGAGATAAGAGATGGTGAAGAGAGAGAGAATAGAAGAGAAGAGAAGAGAGAGAGAAGAGATAAGAGATGGTGAAGAGAGAGTACAGAAGAGAAGAGAGAAGGAGAAGAGGGGAAGATGAGAGGACAGAAAGAAGAGCTAAGAAGAGAAGGATAGATGAGGATAGAAGAGGAAAGAAGAGGAGAGAAGAGAAGATAAAAGAGGAGAAGATGAGGACAGAAAAGAGAAGAGCTAAGAAGAGACGAGGAGAGATGAGGAGAGAGAAGAAGAGAGAAGAGGGGAAGATGAGAGGACAAAAGAGAAGAGAAGATGACAGGATAGGACAGAAGAGATGGTGAAGAGAGAGAGCAGAAGAGAAAGATAGAAGTGAAGAGGAGATGAGAGGACAGAACATATAAAAAGGATAGAAGAGGAACAGAAGAGAAAGATGAAGAGAAAGAGTATAGAAGAGAAGAGAGGAAAGAAGAGGGGAAGAGGAGAGCACAAAAGAAAGACTAAGAAGAGATAGAGATAGATGAAGAGTAGAAGTGGAAAAGAGGAGAAGAGAAGAGAAGAGAGGAGGGGAAGGATGAGAGGACAAAAGAGAAGGAGAAGAGATGGGGAAGAGAGAGAAGAGAAGAGTGAAGAGAAGAGAGAGGACTGAAAAGAGGAACATACTAAAAGGACAGAAGAGAGGAAGGTTTAAAGAAGAGCTAAGAAGAGAAAGAAAGAGATAGAGAGGAGGAGAGAGGATGAGAGGAGGAGAGGAGAGATGAGAGGAGGAGAGGAGTGGATTAGCGACTTCCCCCGTGCCCTGCAGTCAGATGCGGAGTAACCTTGTGCTGGGGAGCCAACACCCCTGAGAGTGCAGGGGCCCTGTCTGCCAGGAGCCCCGAGCGACCCGGCGAGGAGCCCTGGAGTCCTGCACCGGCCTCGGCATCCAGGGGTCATACCATCACAGAGCGCACAGTCACCGTAAACCCGGGGCTCCCGGGGGCTCCCTGCACACCGAGCACTCCAAGAACTCTGCACGATCCCTCGCCGCCGCCGATCCACGTCTACGCCTAAATCCTCTCCAGCTCCGTCGGTACGTCCACCTACTTCCTGTTTAAATCCTCTCTGACGGCATCAACCTGATCTCCACATTTCAATCTCCTCCTAATGGCTCAATATCTTCCTCCCATCTTCATCTTCACACTGCGCTGCTCCTCTCACCGTGCTTCCACTTTAAAACGTCTAACTCTTAATCTCTACTTTTAAATCTACTCTTCGTCTTCGTCATGCCCGTGGACGTGCTGCTCGGGGAAACGCATCAAAGCGGTGAAAAGGACGGAAACTGGTAAAGTTGTACGTTGGGAGAAATACTCCTCCTCTCTTGGACTCAACCGGACTGTTTCATTCTGACTCCGGGAGGCTTTTCAAAAACGAAGGACGGTCCAAAAAAAATCAAAGCCCTGACCCGACGTCTCCTTTGACTGGCTGCTCACTGTAAAACATTCAATTCAGACCTTTTTTGTGAGCCGGCACAAAGAATGTGAACGACTCGGCGGAGCTTCCCCGGGTTTCTTCCATGCACATTTGTATTGCACCGGTGTGACATGGAGTTACCGCCGCTATGTCGAGTAAAAGTTTTCAGCCCGAGAACTGCAGCCTCACCCTGGCGCCGGGTCTACGGGACATGAAGGGGCTTTTAACACTTGAATATGTTAGCCCAGGGTTATGATATATGTAACATTCTAATCCTGTTACATTCTAACCCAGTTACATTTTAACTCCTGTTACATTTTAACCCCAGTTACATTCTAACCCTGTTACATTCTAACCCCCGTTACATTCTAACCCCAGTTACATTCTAACTCCTGTTACATTCTAACCCCCGTTACATTCTAACCCTGTTACATTCTAACCCCTGTTACATTCTAACCCTGTTACATTCTAACCCGTTACATTCTAACCCTGTTACATTCTAACCCGTTACAATCTAACCCCCGTTACATTCTACCTCCAGTTACATTCTAACCCTGTTACATTCTAACCCCGTTACATTCTAACCCTGTTACATTCTAAGCCTGTTACATTCTAACCCCAGTTACATTCTAACCCTGTTACATTCTAACCCCTGTTACATTCTAACTCCTGTTACAGTCTAACTCCTGTTACATTCTAACCCTGTTACATTCTAACTCCTGTTACATTTTAACCCCAGTTACATTCTAACCCTGTTACATTCTAACCTGTTACATTCTAACCCTGTTACATTCTAACCCGTTACAATCTAACCCCCGTTACATTCTACCTCCAGTTACATTCTAACTCCTGTTACATTCTAACCCGTTACATTCTAACCGTGTTATATTCTAACCCGTTACATTCTAACCCCAGTTACATTCTAACCGTGTTACATTCTAACCCCTGTTACATTCTAACCGTGTTACATTCTAACCCTGTTACATTCTAACCCGTTACATTCTAACCCGTTACATTCTAACCCGTTACATTCTAACCCGTTACATTCTAACCGTGTTACATTCTAACCCGTTACATTCTAACCCCAGTTACATTCTAACCGTGTTACATTCTAACCCGTTACATTTTAACCGTGTTACATTCTAACCGTGTTACATTCTAACCCGTTACATTCTAGCAAGCCTCTCCACCTGGGTGTCCCTCGATCACTCAGGGCCTATGTTCTTTTTTCCCCCCCTCCCTCCCCGTTTTATTTTTACGTAGTGTGCCCCCTCTTATATATTATATATGATGTCTTCTATATATACATGTTCTACTAACTATCATATTCTTATTAAATTCTATGCATGCTCGTTCCATTCCTACAAGTTTTTTCTATATTTATTCTATGCATGACATCTTCTATTTATTCCTACGCACTTCTATTTATTGACACACACACCTATTATATACACATGTACATTACCTATGTATACATTTATTTAACTTTAATTGTACCTTTTCCATGTTGTCCGTCAGCACTGTCCTCTTCCCTTATCCCCAGCACTTATCCTCAGACCACCTGGCCCTGTCTGTTCGAGGGACCCGCTCCCACATCCGGCCCCACTCAATTGGATTCAACATTCACCCCATCTCACCCAACCAATTCCACGTCTCACCCTAACCCCCACCCCCCTCAGGCTAAACACGGCACATAGCATTTCGACCTGACTACACCCTAACCCAAACCCGGCTCTTTCATTCTTACCTTAACCATCTCCCCCCCACTAAATAACAACCTCCCGTTTGACCGCAGGTGCCTGGTTACCTCGACCAGATCCTTTCCCTCTATTTTAGGCTTTCAAAAGCCACTCCAGAATGTGGGATTACCACCTCCATTGGCCAGTGCACATGATTCCGGACCCGGAACCCTAAACCCCAACCCCAACCCCAATCCTAACCGTGTTACATTCTAACCCGTTACATTTTAACCGTGTTACATTCTAACCGTGTTACATTCTAACCCGTTACATTCTAACCGTGTTACATTCTAACCGTGTTACATTCTAACCCGTTACATTCTAACCATGTTACATTCTAACCGTGTTACATTCTAACCCTGTTACATTCTAGCCCCAGTTACAGTCTAACCCCTGTTACATTCTAACCCGTTACATTCTAACCCCACAAAGTTTCATACTATTGTTCTTAGCACCGCATTTCGGGGATAGCACCACAAAAGCGGTGCTAACCCTGCAAGTGTGAAACGCTGCTTAGCCAGGGGTTAAGAAAGAGTTAAGTGTAGTGTGAAAAGCATATTAGTACTCTAGTCATGTGGAGACCCGATAGAAACAGGACCATGATTCTCTCTGCTTCAGAAGACAGGACTAAGTGTATATCGTGTTAATAACCCTAATTGGACCGTGCAGCTCCCTGTGCTGCTCTGGAACAACACCAAGGGTTTCAGTCCAAAAAAGCCTGTAGATCCATTTTGGCAGAATCTGCCACCGACAAATCAGTCAATATTTCAAAAAACACAGATGGTTTCTATCCAGGAAAACAAGATGAATCATGACTTTAATGGTATCCCCTAATGTGCTTTACTTTCATGCCAGCGATAATTTCATGAGAGTAGGCGTAATTTCCCCAAATGGAGGAGATTTTCTTTTAGTGGAAAGAAGCTCTTCACATTCTAACTACCAACTTCACTCTCATCTGAATCCATTTAACTCGAGGGTAACCCGGATCGAGCTAAATACCCATCAGGATTCTCAGCCTCCCCACTGTACCTGTGTTATCGTCGTCAGCCCAATTTCCATGCCGCCCTGCCGCCGCTCTGACCAAGCAAATGACCCTCATTAGACGTAATAGACCTGCGCTAGACTTCAGACTCCTCCGGCTGAGTGAGGCCCAATTTGGTCTCCTTGGCTTGTTGGGAACGAACGGAAATCGCCTCAGAGAGTTTCCAACCCAGAGATGACGCATGAGTACCTATCGACGTGGCGTGACCGCAATCGCAAACCTAGACAGGCGCAAGACTGAGCTCCCACCTGAGGGCGAATGAGCGACGGCGTGAGTGATGAGTCGAGCCTCCCTCCCCCTCCCCCTCGCCTCCCCCCCCCGTCAGCCCAGACAAAGGGTCGATCTCTCGGGTTCGCCGGGGATCTCGCCTAGAAAAAGGTTGCGCTCACCTTGACGTTTCCTCCTATCAGGTCGGGCGGCTCCTCGTCCGTCTCCAAGGCGACGTTGATGGTGGCGAAAGGCCGGCTGGCCATCTGCTGCATCTCCCTCAGCAGTTGCTAGGGAGGAAGAGGAAGAGGAGGAAGTGCGAAGGTCATTGACAGGTAAACAGAGATTCTCTCATCAACTGCCTGCCAAGACGCCTACTGAAGAACTAGTATCGAGCATCTTAAAACCACGGAGAGAGAAATTCCTATTTTGGTTCTTGATTTAAACATGGAACATGACAAGGAAGAGGAGGAGGAGGAGGAGGAAGAGGATTAGGAGAGGCAGTAGAAAGCAGAGAGGGAAGCCGGGAAGGAAGTTGACAGATGAGAGGATGGAGGAGTAGACGAGGAGAATGAGTAGCAGGAGGAAGAAGAGAAAGAGGAGGCAGAGGATTAAGACGAGGAGGAGGAGGAGAGGAGATAAAAGGTGGTGGAAGACGATCATGATGACGTGGAAGAGAATAGGGAGTAGAGGAAGTGGATGATGGAGGAAGAGGAGTGGGCGGAGGATGACGAAGACCAGAGTCAACCGTAAACAAAAGGGAGGCATCTGTGTCATGAAGTGTCGATGCAGCCAATCGGCTATGAATAGAAAACAAACAAACACCGTCAACTGTCAAGACACAGAGACGCACCTCAACGAGACCTCAACCTCAACAAGACCTCGGAGCCAAAAAACAAGAAAAAACACAAATCAAACTTCCTGTATAACGATGACAGTTGGTCTCATCGGACTTCACAGAGAGTTTGATGTTGAGTTTGTCTGCTCAGAGGCAACCTTACGCGTCGAGAAAAGACGCTGAAAGGAAGTCTGACGATCGATTAGCACGCCGCCTCGTTAACGGCGAGGGAGTAAAGGGCAGCGCCGCCACGTGGCATTTCTACCTATTCACCGGGGGGTTAAGGGCCTCCCGTTTGACTCAACAGCTCGTAATTAATCTACAGAGCTTTTTTTTTTCCCACTGCAAGGCTGTCGATGATCGACATCGCCACGCTCCCTACCTCCCTCTCCCTGGATGTGAAGCCTTATACTCACATCCTTAACAGGAATCGCTGGAGGGGAAGTCGCTTCCTACAGAAACACCTGACAGGAGAAAAAACCCTCCAGATTTCATGTCCTGGATTCTCTTTGTGGATCGAGCCGACTCATCTGGGGATCTAACTCGCTACCCTCCCCCCCATCACCGCAGCTGAACCCTCATTTTCCCTGAGCATCTCCCTTCCACCATAGATCAGCTCAGTGAGGGAACCACTCCTTTAACTCTAGTAATGTGGCAGCACTTCCTCTCGTGGAGGAGACTTCCTGCTGCGTGACCTTAAAATATCAGACAGGAACAAGCGAATGAGCAGCGTTACACACAAACACACAGCTGGGGGGGGGGGGGGGGGGGGGTGATGCTGAACAGTATAATGGGATCTAATGGAATCGCTCATTTTGCCATTTTCGTTCTCACTCTTATTTGCTCTCAAACCACGACGCCATTTGACTTTCACGGGTGACAGAGCTGGCATGGCGTCACCTGGACCCGTGGTGTTTTTAGTTTGGTTCATTCTCACATTAATAGAACAACAAAGAAAGAACCAAAACAACAACAGGAACACAAATCAGTGACGAGTGAAAATAGCGATCCAGCTTCCTCCTGACCAGTTGCTTTACTAAGACAGGCTGCTGCATCCCGCCCTCAAACCGGCACGGCCAATCAAACGCTTTAATGCTGAACGCTCAAACTGCCTCTCGGGAAGAAAACACCGGCACCGCGGTGGTTAACGAGCAGAAACGAGCGAATCCGTTGATCCGAACCCCTGACTCCACGTGATTACATATCCCACCGCAGGAAGCATCGAGCTCAACACAGCAGGTCAGTCTACCGCACCAACGATCCACTACCACTATGAGACACTGTGTGTGGGGGGGGGGGGGACGTCCTGGCCAAACTGCACCATTACTGCCGTTTCCTCCCGGACAACATCCCTTTTTCTGATGCGCCGCGCTCCTTGATCAGCGCACGGCGAGAGAATCGGTTTCCTGGATGCGGAGCAGATGGAGGAGCATCTGAACGTGGGAGGAGAAACTTTACAGACGCCGTCCACCTACGTCAGCCGGTCCGACACACAGGTATCCAGCTTCCCACCTGTGGAGGATTTCACATTTCACACGCCGTTTTTCCGCTTCACAGCTCCACCTGGGAGCCGCCCTCCACCGCCTCCTACCGTAGGAGCAGTTTGTGTGTGGACGTGGGGGTCGGAGGTCACGGCCCCGCTGGAGGGCACCTCGACAGTAGCAGACGACGACTGAGGCTAGCTGTACGGTGGACGGCTAGCACGCGGCTTCACCCTCCCGCCGCCATCATCCTCTACTGTGAGCGTATTTACAACCGAGAGATAAATCTGATGCAATACGTTTTCAAAATTGGTAGCGATGTCTTCCGGTGTGTCCCCCGGCAAGAAGACACAGTTTCCTTTCCCCAACCCAGATTGTGTCAGTACAGAACCGAGCTTCGCCGCGGGCCGCGAGGCTGCACCGCTCACCTCCGGGCCGCCGCCGCCGCCGCCACGTTCAAGACGCAGAGGAATCCGGAGAACAAACGTCCTGGAAGGAGTCCGACACGACAGATACAATTTGCACAAATCTCATTATGCCCGCGCTGCGAGCAGGCAGCCGCCGCACAGCAAACACTCAACGCTCAACGCTCTCGAGATAACCAGCAGCCAGGAGAGGAACGGCGCCGGCGCCTACTTCTTAAATTGGCTCTCAGTTTTCCGCAGGGTAGCGTGCACGAGCAAATATCCTGACTCTGGCAGAACGCTTCCCCCCGTTAATTGTGCATATATATACCTAATTATGAGATATGTGCACACACACACACACGCACACACACACACACACACACACACAGAATGGAGATAGCAGCACACTAACTGTATGTGTGTGTACTTATACAGGAATGGACATGGATTCATTTTCTCTCACACACACACACACACACACACTCTGCAGGTGCACACAGATAACAGCATGTAACCAATCATGTGTGTGCATGCACATTAATGAGAGCACACACACACACACACACGTGCACACAAACACACACAGACTGAAAGGTATTTCCGTATGTGCAGACAGATAACAGCACATAACCGATCACCCTGACAACACTGGCATGTGTGGACAAATTCACAAATACATGCATGCATGCGTTTGTTCCCTCGTGCATGTGCGCACACACACGCACACACGCACGCACACACGCACGCACGCACGCACACACGCACGCACGGACGCTGTCTTGGGGAATTCTGTTTGAGCATTCTCAAAGTGAGCAGCGGTGTGCCAAAGAGATGGAGTGCGTCAGCAAAGTGCACGAGAGGGAGGGAGGAAGGGAGGGAGGGAGGGAGGAAGAGGAGAGAAAGAGAAGAGAGATCTGGGACCGAAGAGAAAAGGGGGTAAGATGTTTGTGAGGGAAGAGTGATGGCGGACGCAGGGAGGAAAAGAGCTTGGGAGGAAGAAGAGAGGAAAGTGTTCAAAGAGTTCGCCCCTGGGAAGAGGGGATTGAGAGAGAGAGCGCCGGAACGCCAGGCGTGGAAAAACACACATGGAACACACACACACACACACACACAGAGTCACACACACACACACACAGAGTCACACACACCTCGGTGCACTACATCAAGCCGTTTATTTATTGATGCGTCTGTTTAGAAATGCTGTCGGTGGGAGAGCTCTCAATCATCCTTCAGCATCACTGAAGGAAAACTGCAGGGCGAGAGAGAGAGAGAGAGAGAGAGAGAGAGAGAGAGAGAGAAAGCAACGTTAGCTGCTTGCTGGTTCTCTCTCTCTCTCTCTCTCTCCATCTTTCCATCTCACCAGCAGTGAGGTGGGGGGGGGGGGGGGGGGGGGGTGCAGAAATCACACTGTGAATACTGACAAGGGAGAAGGCTTTGATCCCTCCCTCTTTCTCTCATTCTCTCTCTCCCTCCTTCTTCCCCCATCTCTCTCTCTCTCTCCCCACTGTATATACTATATATACTTAGAATAAAAAGGGAGAAAAACTGAAGTAAGAAGAAATGAAAGAATGAAAATAACGAAACCCTTCAAACTCTCTGGAACAGTTTTTTACCACCGTTGCGCTCCAAGCATGTTTGGAGTTCATCTGAACTCTGGAGCGTTTCCTCCTGTAGTTCGGTTCGTCTGGGCAGGTGAGAACAACAATATGTAATAATAATAAGTTCGAACTCAGGTGGCATCAAAAAACGGCAAAATGAGTCTCCGTCCCGTTACAAGCCAAGATATAGTTACAGACCAGAAATGGATTGGTTTGACTCCTCCCCCCTCACCAAAATCTCTGACCTGGTTGGATGGCCGGTTACCAAAACTACAATAAACCAGCTACTTGTGAGTCATGTGACAAGTGCTTGTTATTGGGCAGCGTGGACGCAGCGTGGGCCGATCGATCCATCTATCCATCTATCTATCTATCCATCCATCCATCTATCCATCCATCTATCTATCTATCCATCTATCTATCTATCCATCCATCCAGAAGTAGTGAAGTTGGGGGGGTTAAGAGAAAAGAGAGAAAAATAATGGATAGTAGCAGGGGAGCTAAGAATCTGAGAGAAGAAGAAATTATAGAATGAAAGACAAGATAAAACAGAATAGCCGAGGAGGGGGGGGGGATTCTGGGTGAGTGATAAGCGGCGGAGGGGGGCGGGGTCACCCAGAATGCCGCGGGGTCAGGGTGATAGGCCAGCCTGTATATTCTGGTAATAAGATCCACTCTAATTACACCAAGCATCTCTGAGGAATACAGAGAGGAGGGAACACACACGCACACACACACACACACGCACACACACACACACACACACACACACACGCGCACACACACACGCACACAGACGCCAGAGCAACACACTCACACACGAGTGCTTTCTCCTTCAGACACATGCTGCACCAACACATCCACGTATGAGTTTCCCTTCACTGGCACACTGTTGCGTAGATCCTCCTCTCAGTCTCTCTTCATCAAGTGTCTTTAATATAAGTGTGATCATGTGAAGAGATCCAGACACAGCAGTGTTATGCAACTCTTCAACAGGATGTTGAGTGTGCACAACCTTTATAGAGAGAGTGGTCAACAAACATGAAGAGGTGTAGCTCCTCAGGCTCCAGCTCAGTAACCCTCCATGACCTGATGGACTGAAACTGTCACACTTCTGGGGAACTGTGACAGAATCAGACAGAGCAGCCAGGTCAGGGGTACCAGCTACCTGATGGGAACCAGGAAGGACCAGGAGTAAACTACTGTGATGTCACAATGGGCCCAGAAACTACTGACTGAAGAGCACAGAGATGCAGGAAGCATTGTGCTCAGGCAGTATCTCTTCCCATGGATATACAGTATTAGACCACGTAGCTACATGGTGTTTTCTTCCACGCTGTCCCTTTAAAAGCAAAGCCAATATTTGCGGAGGGTTCTGGACGCCCGAGGCACGGCGGCAGCGCTCGCCTCAACACTGTTGCTTGTTGTTAGCAGGCTGCCAGCGCTGCCGCGGCTCCCGAATCCTTTTCATCATATTTTGATGAATCCGCATCCCGTCAGGTCAGAGGAGACTCTTATTAACTTGACAACATGGAGAACACCATTAACAAGGTCCCGCTTTACACCGAAGCCATCAGCTCTCACCGTGGCTGACCTTCAGCCTCTCCTCTTCCTCCCTCATCTAAACTCCCTCTCCTTACCTCTCACTTCAGGATTGATCACCTCAGAAGTAGGCCTTTTGTTCTGTGTGGTGGTGCTGACCTCGGGGGAGGGAGGGAGGGAGGTGGAGGGAGGCTGAGGGTGAATCTTAAAGCATCCCGGTAGTTAATCTGCAGAGGCCTTACAGCGCTTTAAAGAGGAAGGCTGCTGAAGCACATTGTTGCCCTCCACGCCCGCCTGCCTTCTGTCTTCATTAGCAGTATAATCTGCAGCGGTGACCACACCGGTGTTTCCTCTGATGAAGAGTTATGGCGCGCCGCCCCTGCCGAGCGCCGCCGTCGGCCCACGTAAAATAATTTCATTATTGTTGGTTTCGGTGAGGAGTTTTAGTGCCGTGCGGACTAAACGCCGCTAAAGCATTTAATGAGTATTAGTTTCACCAGAGATAACTCCGTTAGCACCGGTTTCAGAGTCTCGCGGCCCAAACGCCGTTTCATTCAACTTCATTAGTATTGGTTTTCAGGGTTGCATCGTCTAAACACCAGCGCAAAGGATTTCATTAGCTTTACTTTCAAGGGAGAGTTTCAGTGTTTTATGGCTAAATGTCGCTTGAGAGAATTAGTGTTGCTTTTAATGGAGCTTTTAGTGTTATTTGGTCTAAATGCTGCTTGAGAGGCAACAGGAGCGCCGGCGGTGTGATCACTGTCGCAGAATGTACAGTCACCATTTGTCAAACTAATAAAGCGCCCCCTCTATGCTGATGATGCTCTACACTATCACAGGGGTGGAACTTTTTTAATTGCATCATCAGTCTGACGTTATTACGTTATCTGGCAATTTATTACATTAGCAGGTGTTAGCGCAGCTTTGACCCGTTCAGAGGAACCTTCTGTTACAGGTCAACAGGTAATCCCATTATCAGGCTGTTATTGCATTATCAGCTGCGACGCCGAGAAACAGCAGCAGGCGGCAGGGAGGAGGAGGTGGGAGGAGGGGGGGGGTCTGGACCAGGATGCTGCTGCAGGGAGCTGAAGAGGCTGCCTGGAGGGAACGGTGAAGCCGGAGCCGTCGCTGCCGACACGACGGTCTGGTTAAGTGTGAGGGATGGTGGCAGGAGGCCGGGCGTGCCGGCCGGGGTCACCTTGAGCAATCCATCTCCCCCCTCCAGCAGGGAGGAGGAGAGAGAGAAGAAGCCGGTTCCCTCCCCCTTAATATCGCTCTGCGGAGGGTGTGACGAGGTGAGGGCTCTCCTCCGGCGGGGAGGTGCAGCCACAGCTGGAGAGGTGGGAGGCTGAGACAAACCACACAGGCTGTCAGACGCCACGGATCAAATCAGAGGTGTGATGCTTCGGCTGGGATAGACATCCTGTCACAAAAAGGAGGGTAGGGAGTCAAACTCTCACCGTGTTGATTTTTTCCTGCTCTAACACCAACTCGCCATAAAATCATTGAAATCCCCTGCAGCTTCTTGTTTCTCAGAGAGGAAGAAGTGTTCTGCATAAGCGTTACAAAGCAGCGATTAAAACCTCCAGATGTGTTCCTCTGTGGAGTCCCAGTACAGTAACGCTGCACTACTGAGTCATCACGACAAGCGTGGACTGAACGATCCGCCTTCAGGGACGCGATCATCCTGAGAGAGTGGGCAGGGTGGATCTGACAGTCTGTCTTCCAACAGCATCATCACCGTCCTCTAGTTGACTGGTTCAGGATCAGATCGGTTGCATCTCAGGAATATGGCTGGTATCCAGACTGACCCAGTTCACACTCGACTAGCGGCCCAGGAAACACGCAGGGTGACTGATACCTCTTTCACACCGGGGCAACAACCCGGGTTATTCCCGGGTCAGGGGTTGGTGTGAATGGGTCAACACTGGTTATCAGACCCAGGTCCCGACCCAAGAGTAACCCGGGTCAGAAGCAGCCCGGCTGCGGTGTGAACGGGGCGTTCAATAACCCGTGTAAATCCTGGGATTGTGTATAATACGGTTGTGTGTTGGAGGCTTGGTGTGATTTGCCTCCTATGGGGGATGCAGCTGGATCAGCATCCTGTAATATTCCTGGTGTGCGTGTGCGTGCGTGTGCATGTGCGTGTGCGCGCGTGTGTGTGTGGTGGTGGTGCGAGGAGGAGAGGGTCAGAATGATCATTACTCCACATTATTACAGAGGAGTGCTCGGTGAGGAAGGAACAGCTGCACAGTGAAAGGTAGGAGGATTGTTTTTCCCCCCCTTTCTTCCCGGCTCGTGTGTAAACCTCGTTCACATCCCGCCATCTGCTTCTGGGACCGCGGCGTGCCGAGCGGGAGCGCCGAGCGGGAGCGTGGCGGGAGGACGCTCCTTATCATTACAGTTGATTCTGGAAACGAATCCGATGCGGCGACGACGACGACGACGACGACGACGACAACGCTCCGTGATATCTTCATTGTGTTGCATCCCTCTGCTCACCCAGACAAACCTCTCCCACTTTACCGCTTCAGATTGAACCATCTGCTGTAGGCCTCATGAATGTGTGTGTGTGTGTGTGTGTGTGTGTGTGTGTGTGAGTGAGTGAAGGAGAGAGACACAATGAGGTTGAGTGTGTGTATATGTTGTGTGTGTGTGTGTGTTAGATTGAATGTGTGCATCCAGAGAAATTCAAGTGTGTTTGATGGTGTGTGTATGGAAAAGAAGAGTGTGTCTGTGTATAAGAGTGTGTATGTACAAGCTCTAGGGGCAGTCGGCGAGTGCTGAGAGCGGGCAGTCGCTGTGAGTGATGTCAGAGGTCAGAGGTCACGTGGTTCTCAGCATCAGCGGAGGCGAGAATAGATGTGGGCGGGGCGGCGAGGCTCGGCGACACAGCCGGCTGGCTGGAAAGCGAAGGGTCAGCACTCTGATGGCAGAGGACGCGGCCGCAAGGACGCCGCCATGACGCCTTTTAAAAACGACTTCCCTGCCGGCGCTGACCCGCCTCGCCCTCTGAGACATGACAAATACAGGGCCCGGCCAAAAGCAACAGCCACGCTTTTACAATGGACCTATTCCTGTATTAACCTGTGGAACAGCATCGAGTATACGAGGATGCTGGGTAGGTTGTGTTTAGATTTTAGGGCTTTTATTTTGCTTTATTTGATAGCTGACAGTGACGAGACAGGAAACCACGTCCCTGGTGGGTCACTACCGTCACATTTAAGATGATTTACCATTTGTCTCTTGTTTAGGTAAAGCCGGTGTCCTACCATCACTCAACACAGTGAATGCAGTGTTAGCCAACAGGCCGGTGTGTTAGTTTAAAGGGCAGAACAGGACAACATGTTGAGCCTCCATGTTGCTGCTACTCGTAAACATGATGAGTTACAAACATCAGGCCACATTTACGTTTTGGCAGCAGCCGTAACCCAGTGGATGAACCTGGGTGCCGACATGTTGTTGATGACATGACCGTTAATAATATCATGTAAGGACCTTCCTGTCCTGTTGTTACATCACATCCTGTTTCTGTAGTGAAGTCTCACCACAGCTTGTTCAGGCGTCAGATCTTCCCTCTGATCCGATCCTGTTCTTAGAAACTTTTATGTGCGTTTCCTCGTGGAATCATCAAAGGCGGATGTGGAGCGGTGGCGGTGCGCGGCGGGGGATCGTTCCCGGCGGGGGGACGTAGGGGGGATGTAGGGGGGTGTAGGGGGGATGTAGGGGGATGTAGGGGGACGTAGGGGGGATGTAGGGGGATGTAGGGGGACGTAGGGGGGATGTAGGGGGGATGTAGGGGGACGTAGGGGGGCGTAGGGGGGCGTAGGGGGGGTGTATTGCTCAGAGATGTTGTGGGGAGTCGTACAGCAGCACACGACCCAGGCAACAGAACATGAGATTAGACAGGAGAATTGAAGTAACTGTTTAACGGACCACCGCTATAAATAAAAGCTGCTACACGTCAGGAAGTGTTGCCAGGCGTCCATTAAACCCCCCCGGGCCATTGAGCAGCTTCCCAATCGTTTAATGACATAATGTCAGGTGTTTCCGGCAGCGGACTAAAACCTTGAAACCTCGGTTGTCATTCAGATTTATGCCTGGAGGGGGAGGGGGGGAGGGGGGGTAGAGGGCGACGGGGTGGGGGGAGTTTAATGGGGTAGTAAATATATGAGGGTCTGTGTAGACGTTGATGCTGCATAGTGTAAAGAATATACAACCCAGTTAATCATGTGGGTCGCCGCGGCAACGATCAGGGACATCACCACACCCCGCCTGGCAGCATCGTGCACGTCTAAGCACGCGTCGCGTTCGGTGTGATGTACGGCGGAGATAGGCATCGGGTGAACACACACGCCGCCAACACGGAGGACGGGTTTCACGGAGGTGCGGTGCAGGTCTCAGACCAGCGGGGGAGGGTACAGTACGGGAGTATTCATACGGTTCAGACCGGTACGGGGCATTTCAGACGCCACGATGCTGCTTAGCCACGCCGGATGGGTAATCTGAGGGTGCGATGAGTACGACTCACTGGCCCGCGGCACAGAATGACCATATTATACCAGCGGGGGGTTGATGGTGCTGATCGATCACTGAGCGATTACCTCGCCTGACTGCTCTTTAATTCACTGTGCAGCTCCGGCGAGGCGGCGGAGGACGAGGCGAGGCGTTTCTACCTCGAGACAAACGACACGCCAGCGCTATTATTAACGAGATAACAACGTCTCTTATTAGCTTGTTATTATTGGTGTTGATTAAGAGAGACGGGACAGAGTTCGATAAGTCACGTAACGCCCCTTTAAAAGACTAATGATCTGATAAGTACCAGCATGCAGCAGAGGAGCTCACACCGACGAAGAGGCCAGCACCTTCTGTGGCGCTCAAAATGGCTGCTCTCGTCGGGGCTGTCAGCAGCCATCTGCTGGCTGCAGCTCCTTCAAAGGACCCGTCAGGCCTCAAAGGAGGGCTGGGATTAAGACTCACACAGTACAGGATGACACACACAAAGATGCGCGATGTGAAAATGCACGCGCGCACACATACACGCAAACAAATGCACGTACACAACATTACTGCACACACACACACACACACACACACACACAAGCAGGTGTGCTTTGGCTTTTTCCTCCACAAACCTCAGCAACTGTGGGACTGAGACGGGAGGGGAGGACCTCGGACACGAGGGACGTTCAGACCGAGAGACCGTTTCTAAAAAGATGAACTCACGTTGACGTTTACAGTTCAGACATTTAGCCGCTGCGGTTATCAAAGCACGCAACACCATCGATTCAGATGCAGCGACCACCAGCCGGGCCTGCAGGGCTCGGAGCCGCACTACCCCGACAAAACTCCCCGTGACCCCAGGAAGCCCGGGGGAAAGCAAAGCGGCGGCGGCTGCCAACTGACGCCGAGGAAAACACCGGCATAAAGAGATGCAAATGTGTGTCGGCGCGGGGCTGATGCAAGCGCCGAGTAACAGGGAGGATTCTGGGTGGATGGGGGATGAGGCCTTGAGGGACACCGGCGAGGAGAACAGAGCGGTCCTGATGCTGGGGAGCAGACGGCGGTGATGACAGAGTCAACCGCACACAGCAACACGATTAGCGCTTCGATTAGCCGGGAGTTACATTTACAGACGTGTGTGTGTGTGTGTGTGTGTGTGTGTGTGGCTGGCTGGCCTGGCTGTGTGCAGGACAAGAACACTAAGGCTAAAACTAGAAACAAGCTACCGAACTGGTTGAATTAAAATTATTCTTCTTTTCTCAACCTTCATTTCTTAGATTTTACTGTCCAGATATTTATTATCTGCATATATATTGTATAGAAATATATAAATCATATATACCATATCTGAATATATGAAGACTTTTTATTTCTAACATTATGTCAGATGACGGGTCAGTATCTGTTTTTTAACTTATCAAAACATGAAAATGACCAAATGATTTCCCTCCATTTCCAGACGTTAAAGGTTCCTGTGTAGGAACCTTTAAGAAAAGGATTCAAATAAAACTACCATGTCTTCTTCCAAAGCTCAACAACAACAACAACAACAACAACAACAACAACCTGGAGAGGAGATGTCCCGGTGCTGCAGGCCTGATGACTCTAATGAAATACTGACTTCCTCTCACATCCTAACAGAGCTGTAGTACTCCAGTCCAGTCTTCAGACTTCAAGACTTGTTTGATGTCTTGGACTTGTCTTTGCAGATACATGACCCCTGTACTTCTGTCCACACTCAAGAAACTCCTGACATCATTATTTTTGCATTTGGTTTATTGCTCATTTTGGTCTTGAATAGGACTTGATTTGCTCTGGACTTTGGACCTGGTCTTGGAATTCGGTCCTGGGCTAGACAATGTTTGCAATCAGCAGCAATGCTTACTGCTGCTGATTTGGACCAATCAGAGGGGCCCTCCATCCTCATGACGGAGGAAATCACCGCCGTCACGCAATTTTCATCATCTGCTGCCAAGTGCTCGATCGGGACGACGCCACTTACGGACCGACGTCCTCTTCAAATTAAACGGGTGACCACTTGACCCCTCGCTGATGGAGACAGGGGAGTGTTGGCGTCCAGGAAGAAATGCATCATGGGATGAAGACAATCAACTCATTATGTTGGTAAAGATAAGTCAAGATGTCAGCAGTGAGTCAGTGAACCCATTAGAGACACCTCTTCATCTGGAGACGTGTTCAGCTGTCCTAACCTTTCAACTCTTTAGCTTCCCACATTTCTGGTGATGTGATTTTGCCGCCCCTCTTAAAAATGACCAGAGTGGTTCCACGGCGCCGCGCTGCAGAACCTTCCCTTTTGACCAGAGCGGTTCCACGGTGCCACGCTGCAGAACCTTCCCTTTTGACCAGAGCGGTTCCACGGTGCCACGCTGCAGAACCTTCCCTTTTGACCAGAGTGGTTCCACGGCGCCGCGCTGCAGAACCTTCCCTTTTGACCAGAGCGGTTCCACGGTGCCACGCTGCAGAACCTTCCCTTTTGACCAGAGTGGTTCCACGGCACCGCGCTGCAGAACCTTCCCTTTTGACCAGAACGGTTCCACGGTGCCGCGCTGCAGAACCTTCCCCCCATGTCAGGGACTTTGTGTGGTCCTTCATTTCGGCCCAACAGGTTCCTGAATGCATCCCATCCCTCTCTGGGTGGGATGCTGAAGTGCTTATTTGGTTGAAAGGTTAGCCTGTAGAGGCTCGGCTGGACAATAGTGGTTGTGTGCTGGAGAGACTGGGGGGAGGGGGAGGAGGTGAGGGGGGGTGGGGGGGGAGGGAGGGGGGAGTTAAGAGGCATCCAGTGGTGCAGGTGATGACAGCACTCTTCAGCGAGGTTGCAGCCGAAAGGCACTTCAGCAGGTAGACCGAGTGTGAAGAGCACAAACCAAAAGTTCACAGTAAGCAACGTTAGCTTGCATGCTCTCTCTCACACACACACACACACACACACACACAGTACACACACAGTTACACACACACACACACACAGTTACACACACACACACACTCACACTCACAGCCACAAAAAGTGGGTCAACCCTTCTGAAAATGCATTTTGTCATTATCGATACTCAGTAAAGACAGAGACAGTAAAGACAGAGACAGTAGAGACAGAGACAGTAGAGACAGTAAAGACAGTAGAGACAGTAGAGACAGTAAAGACAGTAAAGACAGTAGACAGTAGAGACAGTAAAGACAGAGACAGTAGAGACAGTAAAGACAGTAAAGACAGTAGAGACAGTAAAGACAGTAAAGACAGTAAAGACAGTAGAGACAGTAGAGACAGTAAAGACAGTAGAGACAGTAGAGACAGTAAAGACAGTAGAGACAGTAAGACAGTAGAGACAGTAAAGACAGAGACAGTAAAGACAGAGACAGTAAAGAGAGACAGTAGAGACAGTAAAGACAGTAGAGACAGAGACAGTAGAGACAGTAGAGACAGTAGAGACAGTAAAGACAGTAGAGACAGAGACAGTAGAGACAGTAAAGACAGAGACAGTAGAGACAGTAAAGACAGAGACAGTAGAGACAGTAAAGACAGAGACAGTAGAGACAGTAAAGACAGAGACAGTAGAGACAGTAAAGACAGAGACAGTAGAGACAGTCAAGACAGTAAAGACAGAGACAGTAGAGACAGTAAAGACAGAGACAGTAGAGACAGTAAAGACAGTAGAGACAGTAAAGACAGAGACAGTAGAGACAGTAGACTCAGGCTGGCTCTCCCTGTCAGTGTTCTACCACCAGTAGTGACAGTCAGTCAGTCAACCAGCTAGTCAGCCAGTAAGCTGCTCACCCAGCAGGGGCAGCTAGTTAGTCATCCTGTCGGTCTCTCAACCTGTCAATCACGGGGGGGGGCGGGGGAGGGAGGGAGGGGGCGGGGTAGCTGACAGGATCTGCCCCAGTTTCCTGTTCCTGTTGCCACCGCGGGTTTTCACCCCAACAGACAATAACCTCTAATACATCTCTGGATTGTACAAACCCATTGTGGCTGCTGTCATCTTAGGAGGCATAAACCAATCACACGGGAGCTTTGTCAGGATGCTGGTGTGAGTGTGTGTGAGTGTGTGTGTGACTGCATGTGAGTGAGGGTGTGTGTGTGTGTGTGTGAGAGTGTGTGTTCCTGAAATGGTGGGTTAACATCATCCATGTTTAAAAAAACTGCTGTGCATCATATATTTCAGCCTTGTTTTCTGACCTACTGCCAGGAGAGGAGGAGGTGATTTCACAACCCTGCACATGAATGATGGACAGGATGTCTTTTCAGTTGACTCGGCGTGACTCAAGGAGCCCCGACTGACACCGTTCCAATGACTGAATTATGGTCGGTGCTGCTCAGCAACACCATTTCACTAGTTGCTATTCTAGTGATTGTTTAGAATCACCTTTTCAATCTCAGCTCAGGAACTCTTTCCTATGAACCAGCGAATTTCTACTGCGACCTCGGTGCACTCTCCACTTCTACTGTAAACTACCAGAAATGCCAAATTCACAGCACTCAAAATAAAAGAAAAAAATAAAAAAGAAAAGAAAAGAAAAGAAAAGAAAAGAAAAGAAAAGAAAAGAAAAGAAAAGAAAAGAAAAGAAAAGAAAAGAAAAGAAAAGAAAAGAAAAGATAAAAAATAAAAAATAAAATAAATTAAACTAATAAATAGATAAATAAAAATCAGTGGCTCTTCATTTACCTGGCTGTGCCACCAAAATAAAATCAACATATGGCACACCCTGTACTGCGTTGAGTGGTTCGAGCGTCAGACTTACCTCTCGTCGCCGTGACGCCCAGCAGCTCTGTTTGATCTTCCAGACCACGGCGGCCACCAGCAGCAGAGACAGGAAGCAGCTGTGGACAGACAGGAAGAGGAACCCACACGGGGACGCATCAGTAAAACGAGAGCGTGAGGAAGAGGAGAGGTGACAAGATGGCGAGCCCCTGGGAACGCTTGAGGTTCGGCCTGTAGTTCAGCGAGCGATGAGGATGAATCCCCCTCATCTGACAGCTGACGTGACAGAAGCAGCGATCACAGCCCACGTCCACATGTTATCATTATTTAATGAAGCGGGTTCCCGGGGAGTCAGTTTGGGGCTTTTTGTCCGCTGCTGAAAAACTTTAAATCGCCTACTCTGCAGCGTTGAGTGCAATCCTGCAACATATTTTCACGTGTCGCTGCAGTTTTTCCTGTCTATTCCCTCTATTCATTCAGTAACATGAAACTGACACTGCTGCTGCAGGAAACGGGAAATTAAAATCAGCATCGTTGAGACAATTTTGCCAAGTGCAGTCTTAAAGTTTACAATTATTACTTTCTAATCAATTATTGAAAAGAGCTTAAAACTTTCCTTTCTATAATCTCATTTTTGGCTGGGACTTTTATTTTGTATTACCATTTTACCTCATTGTTCTGTTTTATTGATCTATGTCATTTGTTTATTTATTTATTATTTTTTTTGTCTTGGTTGTGAAACACTTGAACTTTTTCTTTTTTAAACACCACATAAACAAAAACTCTTATAACTACTATTATTATTAGAACTGGGACCAAACCACGTTATATAAACTACAGCACTGATTCACAAGATGCAGGCGGAGTGTGCAGCAGTGTCGGTGACAGGTGAAGCTGTCGGGGGATGTTCTCACTCAACATCTCCCAGCTATGCTTTGTGCTCCATATGAGACCGCCTAGAGGTGGAGGAGGACACACACACACACACACACACACACACACACACACACACACACACACTTTCACACTATCTCAAGGCCTATACACACCCCCCCAACCACTCATGACGACATTTTGTTTCCGTCATCATCACCTGCATCAGGGTTATTTTATTTCCTTGACTTATTTATGAATTTTCTCCTTCTTGTCTTTGAGTTTTGAGGTTAGTTATTATCTTTGTCATCTTTCCAAAACATTTCCATGAGGAGAAACGTGCTGCAGCTTCAGAAACGACGCTGATACGAAAACCCAAAACAAATACGACAGAACCGTTGCTGCAGAAAGACAAAACAAACACACTGCAAATACAGAAACCATGTAAAAAGAAAAACACACAAACCATGAAAACAAATGCAACAGAAAGACGCTGCAGATCCACTCAACACAACATATACACTCAACACAACATATCCAGTCAACACAACACATCCAGTCAACACAACACATCCAGTCAACACATCCACTCAACACAACATATCCACTCAACACATCCAGTCAACACAACACATCCACTCAACACAACATATCCAGTCAACACAACACATCCAGTCAACACAACATATCCACTCAACACAACACATCCAGTCAACACAACATATCCAGTCAACACAACACATCCACTCAACACAACATATCCACTCAACACAACACATCCACTCAACACAACACATCCACTCAACACATGCAGTCAACACATGCAGTCAACACAACACATCCACTCAACACATCCAGTCAACACAGCACATCCAGTCAACACAACACATTCACTCAACACAACATATCCACTCAACACAACTCATCTCTGTCGTTCATGTTCATTTCCTTTCAGTTTTTTTAAATCTTTTTACGCAAATAAAACATAGAGAAATAAACCCCAGTATGCTGAGGGCTCCACAGGAGATCGCCTAGAGGTGACGTCTTGGAGAGGTGCTATGTTGGCACTGTCATAGTGTGTGTGTGTGTGTGTGTACACGTGTAACACACCCCACCACTTCCCTAGGCTGCTTTCACACTCACAGTCAGGAATGTGTGAAGAAGACAGAGAGACAAAGGCACTGACAAAGAGAGAAAGAGTGTGTGTGTGTGTGTGTGTACTTCAGAGACTACTACTGCTGTGAACTAAACTTCCTTCCCTGTCGTGCCTTTTGCTGGTTTCCTCTAAGCGCTCCCGTGGCTCTCTGACGTCGACCTCCTATATTTCAACCAGCTGACGATGGAAGTGTCAGCTGCATGATGGGAAAACGCCTCAACACCAATGGTCCCCAACACAGTCTCACATTTTGCCTCTGAGGGTACATCCACCGTAAAAATGGAATCTGCATCGTTTTCATGTCGTCTCAGACAGCTCGATCTGGATCTGTGACGACGAACAAGGAACGTTAACCAGGAGACGAAACGTTGAGCTGCTTCCATTAACGACGAGGTTGTGGACTAAGAGATGGTTTGGTTTGTTTGTTTGAGCGATCAGACAAAAGAGCTTTGTTTCATTGTGGTGAAAACAGAGCCAGAAACAGCATCCACCAGGACTCTGCTCTGTTGGTGCTGTCAGAGTTTCCTCAGTCAGCCACTGACAGGATCAGATTGTTATTCGTGTGTCTGACAACATTACTGAAAGGATCGCTACAGAAATAGACCTTTTTTAAACCATAAAACTAAAGTCTAGCTCAAGGAGAAGTCCCGCTCTGAAATGGACGGTGGACAAAGGTAGTCTATAGCGAGAGGGTTCACTTGTTGCAGGAAGAGGACGGTAGAAACCTGACAAAGGTATTCTATGAAAACTGCGCAAAGTCTTCCTCAACATTTTGTTGGCACAGTTCGGAAATGCGCGAAAACGAACCATTGTTGTTGTTTTTCTATCTTTGGTAAAAACAAATACTCTAAACTACGCTTTCTATACTCCAACACACGTCTCCAGCGCTGATTTACGTTTCCACCATCCTCTTCCTGCAACAACTCGGTACAACAACAACAACAACGGTAAAAAAGGTTAACAGACATGATGTTCACCGTTTTCTATTTGACTCCTGATAAATAGTGTGCATGTACGGCACCGTATTGCAGAAACTGTTGTTGCTGTGTGACTTGAATCTCTCTGATATTACACTGAACATCGTTTCTTTGCCGAGTCAGCACGTTTGAATGGATCCCATCAGCGGGGGCTTCAGGCAGCCATCTTTGATTAAATTCACTCAGGGCCACCTTGTGATTGGAGGCTACAGCGGCTCTATTAAAAACTTCCTTCCTTTATTGTTCCCCCAAGTACATTTTTTTTTTCCTTTTGCTCAACATCACAGAAAAAAAAAAAAAAAAAGTACATCAATTCAGTTTCAGGGGTTGGAATCTGATTCAATTAGAGACTCCAAAGCAAAACCCATAACTTTTCGCGACATGCCAGCGAGACCGCTCGCAGATCTGAATTCCTTAAAAGTTTTTACCACCTTTTAAATCTAAATGCCGGAGAGCCTTTGCACATTTTCCTACGGCTGTAACACGCTCAGATCTTTATTCATCGCCGCCTCCCCCCCTCCCCCCTCCTCACCACCCGCCTGCCCTGGGTGACTCTTTAAAGCGCCATCCATTCAAAAAAAAAATTCCCTTATCTCTCCGGGCTGAAGAAGACTCTGAAGAGATCCATCCGTTCAGCCGTCTTATTGATCTGGCTTCCTGCTCGCTGCTTAAAGAGCGACACGGTGCTGATGAATGACCCGCATGAATAGATACCAGCCGCACATCAAAGGCCTCCCATCGCAACGGGGTGGGAGTCAGGAGGGAGAGTAAAGGATGGGGGGGAAGATAGGAAGAAAGAAAGACAAAGAGAGGTAGAGAAAGATGGAAACAGTTGGACAGAAACGATGAGAGACAAAGAGATAAAAGATAAAGAAAAAGATGGAAGGAAACCAAGAGGCAAAGCTGGGCCGATGGACAAAGACAAACGGGAGAAAGAAAGACAGAGAGAAACAGATGGAAAGAAAGAGATAAGGCAAACCAGAGAGAGAAAGATGATGGAGAAACCTGGAGAGTCACTCCGAGAACGACAGAGCGCTTCATTTGATCTCCACCTCGTCAAGGGGGAAGCCGGCCAAGTTAGTCAGGCGTCAGCTCGCACCTCCTCCATCCACTCCATCACACCTAGACCTTCCCTCTCTCACGCAGAATAGAAATGAGCCTCCACCGGCAGATGCTGCCTCACCCGAACCACCTGCGTCAAGCCAGACCCGCATCCTCCAACGAGCGCCGTCACGATTTTCAATGCCGCTTTGCTACCAGCGGCGAGGAATACTTCGTCTTATAAATGCTACACGTCCATCAAACGTCTCCTGCAAGCTGAAGCTCGTCAACCTTCAGAGGGCGATTGGAAGGATTGGACTAGACAGAGATGCATTCTGGGTTTTTGGCGGCGGGCTGCAGCAGTCGGTGCAGATTAACCGCTGAAAACATGGCGACGGTGTCCAACAGTCCTCCAGATCTTGAACTGCATCCCAATTCACTTCAACTGGAGTTATGGAAGCATTTAGCTGGCAGTGTGGGAATACAAGCAACACACCAAAGTACCTCAGTGGTTTTTATGAGGCATCATCGCAGTTTTCCTCATTTCGTGATGTATTTATTTGTTTGCATAGTTGATTATCCATAAAGTTATTGATACTTATGTTGAATTCATGGAGCTTTCTGTCACAATAAAGTACGGTGGTCGTCCTGTGACTTTGCTTTATGGTTTTTATGGTGTTGTGGGAATTCTCTATCACACTGTTGAGGGTGCTAAACCTCAGAAAGCAACCACTAAGTCAGGGTGTTGACATGTGATGAATCAATTTAATGCTTCCAGAGATATGGCGTCAACATGTTGCATGAACCATGTCAACCCAGTTCTGACCAGGTACTCCGTCTCCTGGCTTTTATACAACGTTACAATGACCAAACCCCATTGGACAAAGAAGGTGTTTTCCTGCTTGCTACCATCAGCTTCGTCTGTTTCCTGTCTGTTCACGTCTCTCTAATGATAAACCACCGTTGTTTTGTGTAGGAAACAGACTACGTTTTACTATACCTTATGTTACTGACTTCAGCCAGATCCTATCTCGAGTTAAAATCAACTCACGCAGCAATTCTATTGTTCATTCTGAGGCAGTAGTATTTAATACTTAATGATGCAGAAATAGTTCATATAATCAATATTTTCCTCACAGTGGTTTCTTGTTTTTGCCGTGGTATCATAGTAGTACAACATTGTTAGATATTAAACTTGTTCGAATGGTATAAAGTCAAAATTCTGGTATCCTGACAACACTAGTTTGAACCCAAAGTGGACGTTAAGGGTCCGGTTTGCCCCTCATATAATCAATACCGTACTGTACATGCCCATTATTCTCATGTGAATTGACATTTCTACTTTCTTTATTTACACTTAGTGATTATTCAAATAAGCAAGTAGTGCAAGCGGTGGAAACGCCGCCGGGCCGGCATCCAACATTCATGCCATCCGCCGACAGATGCTGCTCTCCCCATGCCAATCTGTCATTTACTGAGCTAGCACGAGCTAAACTGAGATGCTGTAAGCGGCGAGCAGGGTCCCCACCGTGGCCTTGATGGAAGATCTGATGACTTTTACATGACTTTCAATAACTTAATCAGGGCACAACCATGACTTAAAACGGTCGCTTCCTGGTTTGTTCATGTTTTGTGAAGGGGTGACCACTACAGTTGGTCTGAAAACCACCATCTAATGCAATGAATGTGTGACGCAATGGTGTATTCCTGTAAAGTGATTCCCTGATATTTCCCTCTTTCACATTTCACCTCTCAAAATGCCAATAATGTTCTAGAAGCATCAGTAATAACTATGGTAGAGTTCAGGGAGGAAAGTCAAGCCTGTTCCTCAGAGTCCCGACTGAAGGTTTGTGAAACCCTCGAGACATTTACCATGAAATTCCTATTTAATCAAATCTAACCTTGAATCAAAATTGACCTTTTCTTAACTGAAATAAAGGATCTATAGTTCCCCATTTCATAGCTTTTTAGAGGAAATTGTGCATATGGTAAAATGAAAATAATTTTACGGGAATTAGTGCAGATGATTTGGGCTCCATCAGTCCACTGTGAGACCATTTAACATGACAGCGACTCTGCCTGGACATGGACGACTTTCTAAAATATCACCAAGAGCCACGAGAAAAATATCAAGACTAGTAAAAAAAAAGCAACCCAAGAATAACATCCAGCCTGCATTGCTGCATCTGATGTTATTGGGCATCCGTCAAGGATGAGAACAACAAACAGAAATGGCACTCATGCAAGGGCAGCCAGGAAGAAAACTGTCTAAAAGGAACAAAGCTGCCCATGTTCAGTTTGCTAGAGACCATCTGGACAAACCTGAAGATTTCTGGAGGTCTATTGTCTGGACAGACGAGTCCAAAACTCAACTGTTTGGTTGCAAGCGAAAATGAGTGTCATGGCCTAGAGCTGTTTTTCATCCTCTGGACCTGGATGACTCAAAACACCAGAGACTTAAAGAACAGAAAGGCCATTAGTCCAACAGCTGAAGCTGGGCTGAAAGTGGCAGTTTCAACAAGACAATGATCGTAAGCGTTCAAACAAATCTACCAAAGACTTGATGGCTCAGGAAGAAGAAGTTTAGTCTTTTGGATTGGCTTCAGGTCAGAGTCCTGACCTGAAGCCAATTGAGATGCTGTGGCAGGACCTGAAGCTGTTCATGCCAGATGCCTTCAAACCTCACTGAGCTGGCAGAGTAGTAAGGAGGAGTGGGAGAAAATCCCTCCAGCAACATGCCAGAGACTGATCAGTGATCAGTGGCAATAAGAGACCTTTACCACAAGTTACTGATTAAGAGTTCACATACTCTGGCACACAGGGAGGCCTGGTATCTGTTAAATAAACCAGTTAAAACAATTCGATCATCATATGTTTTTGTGTGTGTGCTTTATTTGGGATATCTTCACTAAGAGATAAGGCATTTATGAGGCTATTCCTCTATAATGTATGACATGACCACCCCCTTGTCGGCTTCACACACTCTCAAGCATGACTTGTTGTTGATGATGCAGCGGTTTTCATCCAGGCCTTGCCTACCGTTAATACCGTGCACCGCATCTCCTCTTCATTGGTTTCAAATGAAAGGTGGCACGGGGGAATCATGGAGGTTGAAGGAAATGCATCAGATTGACAGATAATGTGATTTGATGCAACTGCTATAAAAACAATATCTAAGTGGCAAAGGCTGACAAGGCGAACTAACACATAACTCTCAATCTGAGGAGAGTGCTCTTGACAGCCAGAGACGTCGTCTTCATTTGGATTGATTTCTGCTGTAACTGACAGCTTTATTCCTCCTATCCTATAAAAAGTATCATCCCACCTGCTCTATAAAAGACATACATAGTCGATACATCAGTGAAATGTTACGCTTTTAAACTTTAATAAAGTATTTAACAGCTCCTTGGTGGCTCTCCAACCAAAATGCACCAACAATATGTTGTAATAATGTGCAAAAAAAACATTTAGAGCACTGGGTGTTGAGAACAGACGGTTTAGCTCCAAATTAAACAACTATCATCATTTGTTATACAAGTGAATTTGCTACCAGGTACGTCCCTCTGCTGCTAGAAACTGGAGCTACTTCACAATAAAATACAATATTGTCAGGCGATGAAAACAACAGTTGTTCTGTTAATGACGAGTTGCAAATGTGGTGGATCAGATTGTTTAAGCTAAATTATCTTCATTGTTTTATTGTCGCGATGACAGTGATGAACCTGAAAATGCGTCTGAATTCCCACAAGGACACACTCAATAAACATGTATGTATATATTAATACATACATACTACATTCAATGCCATGTCGTCACCAAACAGAAATACTGGAGCTTCGCTGGTGAGTCACAGACATGTCAAGTCTAAAGGAACGAACAGGAAAGAATTCCGTTGAGAGAGCGAGTTGGTTGTTGACAGTGAAAGAGCTGCAGGGGCAATATGGGTAGAAAACTGAGTTTGTTTCTGGAGTGTCGCTAGTCTGAATCCCAGTTGGGGAAAATCTGGGCGGGGGGAACAAAATGACACATCCTTTCCCCACTTTCAACAAACATTACCGAGGTCTCCTTGAATACTTGGACCCTCAACATCTCTGGTTGATCTCCCGTATGACCGTTTGTCCCTGAACGAGACGCAGGGCGTTGCGGTGAAAGAGCCGACGTGTCCGACGAAGCTTTCCTTTGGTAAATAAAGGTTACAAAAAAATGGATGGAGGCTGTCTGTTTAAAAAAGCAGATTGGAGTACTGCAAGACAAACAGAGGGAGAGAGTCTGTATTATAGCGATGAGCTGCTCGGGCCGGAGAGAGGTGAGCGCCAACGTGTCATTGGCTAACCTGACAGCAAGACAACAGCCACAGGGCAAACACCAACAGACCAGCTCTGTTGTCTGCAGCCGGCTGAATGCTAATCCACCAGCCTGCCTGTTGTCGCTGGCGCTCACCCCGGGGTGGGAAATTAACCCTGACTGCCGGCCAAGCGGCATTTCATTTTCACCGCGGCTGATAAGTTTGTCTGCTCAACCAGACACTTTGGCGGGTGACCAGCAGTTGTTAAAAAAAAAAAAAAAAGGGCTGGTAGATGAAAACGTTTCCTGCCCTGATCTCGCTTTCATGGGAGCCTCTAGTTAGAAGTACAACAAAGTCGAACTTGCACGAAATAGAAGCACAGTTGCTGATTTCGTACCGTTGAAGAAATAGCGGTAGAAGCAGTTTTCGTGTCATGAAGGTGTAGATAGCGTCCAAGAAGCCCAGCAAGCCTGGCCAGCAAACGATTCAAGAGCTGACCACGAGATGTTAGAGTGTAATCAAAGGCAATGAACCGGAAAAAGGACGAAAGGAACTCAACCAAACTCGTGATATTGTAGTCCAACTGCACAGCTGCACAGTTTGAGGCTGACGTACGAAGAAGTAGTTCGGCGAGGAAGCCCGTGCACACTGCCGAGTTCGAAGGTTCCAGGTCACGCTTCATTTTTCCGCCAGCATTTCCTTCTGTCCGTACGAACCTGCCAAAAATGTTTCCACAGCGTTGAGTGTTGTGAGGTTCAAAGGGGGAGGCAGGAGCTGTGAAAGCCTGCGCCTCCCTCTGGGGACTCCCCCCCCCCCCCCACCCCGGAGAACATTACAGCCTATTCCACGTTTCCTTCCCGCTCACCTCCCCTCTCATTACAGGTGAGGAAGAGGAGGAGGAGCAGAGAGGAGGTGATGAGTCAAACTGACTGATCCTGCTCATCTATTATTGATCAGCTGTGGAGCAGCTCTTAGTTCCTTGTGGACCTATCAGGTTTAGCCAGGAGGTGCTCTCTCTCTCCTCTCTCTCTCTCTCTATATTCTATCTCTCACTTCTCTCTCTCTCCTCTCTCTCTATATTCTATCTCTCATTTCTATCTCTCTCCGGCTTTCGGCTGATGACCTGACAATGAGGTCAGAGAGAAAGAGGCTGTGTTAGAGAATGAGAGAGGGAGAAAAGAGGAAGAGGCGAGAGGCAGGGAGAAAGGGTTGAAGAGAGAAAGAGAAAGAAGAAAGACAGTGGAAGAGAAAAAACAAGGAGAGACAAGAAAGACAGGGAGGGAGGGAGGGGGAGGGGGAGAGAGAGAGAGAGAGAGAGAGAGAGAGAGAGAGAGAGAGGAGAGAGAGAGAGAGAGAGAGAGAAAAGAACATTGGAGGAGGGAGGGAAATGGAGAGGCAGCGATAAAGAAGGAGATGGAGGGAAGGGGTAGATTCACAGAGAGAGAGAGAGCGAGAGAGAGCGAGAGAGCGAGGGAGAGCGAGGACTAAAAAGAGAGTGGGGATTCTGGCACAGCACCGGCAGCAGCCCCTGCTGAGTGCCCAGGGAAGCCCCTTAGGACAGGCAGGCAGGGTTTTCAATGCGTTTCGAGTGTCTCTCTACCTCCGTCTCTCTCTCTAAGGTGTCTCAGGGGAAACCCACGAGCGAGCGTCTGCTGTCAGTCAACGCCACAGGAGGCCGGCCGAGACGCTGCTGCACTGTGATGGAGAAGGTTTATATACACACACACACATATATATAGATGTGGACAGCTCAGTGAAACAATGCTTCAATCCTCCTGAAGAGTGATGAAATTACAAGCAATTTTCTGTATACCTGCATGCCTTTGGTATGTCAGAGGAAAGCAAGAAACTGTTGCTTATTCTACAAAGATATTCTAAAATGACCTGGACAGATTTGTTGGTACCCCAAGAAAAGATATAGTGACATTTCAAACTAACTGTTTTCTTCATGTCTTCAATCTTATAATCATTCAGCCTTTAAATGGAGAAAAGTAGTCACTCTGTCTGGTATCATGGTGTGCACCACACTGAACATGGACCAGAGAAAACAGAGCAGAGAATTGTCTGAGGAGATTATAGACAAGCATGTTAGAGGTGAAGGCTATGAGACCGTCTCCTAGCAGCTTGATGTTCCTGTGACTACAGTTGCAAATATTATTAAGAAGTTGAAGGTCCATGGGAGTGTAGTCAACCTCCCTGGACGAGACCGCAAGAGGAAAATCCACCCCAGATTGAACAGAAGGAGAGTGGGAATGGTAGAAGAGCAGCCATGGACAACTTCCAAAGAGGTACAAGCTCAACTCCAAGGTGTCTGATCGCACCACCCGTCGCTGTTTGAGTGACAGTGGAGGAAGACCCAGGAGGACTCCACTTTAGAAATATTGACAAGTCACAACGCTTCTGGGAGGATGTCCTGTGGACAGACGAGTCAAAACTGGAGCTTTTTGGCAAGTCAGCTCCACGTTCAGATGAAAAGATGAAGCTTGCAAAGAAAGGAACACCAGACCTACTGAAACATGGAGGCTCGGTCCTGCTCTGCTGCTTCTGGAACAATGAAATCTGAAGACTATCAAGGCATCCTGGAGTGAAACGTACCGCCCAGTGTCAGAAAGCAGGTCATGGTCCTCCAACAGGAGAATGACACAAAACACACCAACGCTAAAAGCACCAAGAATGCATTAGAACAAACATTGGACTATTCTGGTCTTCTAGGAGCCGATCTGATTCGAACATCTATGGAGGAGACCCTTCAAACCTGAGACAGCTGCAGCAGTTTTCTCAGGAGTGGCCAAACTACCTGTTGACAGGTGCAGAGTCTCATTAAGAGTCAGAAATCACTTGATTGCAGTGAACCTCTAAAGGTTGTGGTTATTAGGTTAAGGTCATTCGTATTATTATTTAAATGATTCTGTTGAATCAAAAATCTGTCTGATTTATATTAAATATGGAATAAACATGATGGATGACAATTACTTTTGTCAGTTTCAGTTATTTCAGAGAAAACTGGGTTCTTTTTTGTTTATTTAATTTTGCCATTTCCAGAGTGTAAAGGTTTCTTGTCAATGGGGTTTCTTGTCAATGGGGTTTCTTGGAGTCAATAATGAAATAATGAAGTCTGAGAACAAACGCCAAGCAGAAATAATTGAGAATGACTGAAGTGTCGTTGGTAAACGGGGTCGCAGTTTAAACTGACATATTGAATTGATTCTATTGAGCCGACCAACGTTTGCAGGCTATAGTCAGGAGCTATGGAGAGAAAGAGAAAGTCCATTTGAGTGTGTGTGTGTGTGTGTGTGTGTGTGTGTGTGTGTGTGTGTGTGTGTAGGACAAAACATAGGACAGAAACACAAAGCATGGAGGACACACAGCTCCCTGGAGTGGCCAGCATTCAAAATCTTTTGTACTCAATAGCCTGCTGGGTGTGTGTGTGTGTGTGTGTGTGTGTGTGTGTGTGTGTGTGTGTTTCTGAGTGTGTATGTGCATGCATGTCTATTAGTGTGTGAGAGTGTATGGGTGGGAGAAAAATAGTATTTGTGTGTCTGTGCCTGAGTGTGCAGGTGTATATAAGAGAGGCTGTACGAGTGTGTGTGTGTGTGTGTGTGTGTGTGTGTGTGTGTGTGTGTGTGTGTGTGTGAGCAGAGGGCTCTCCCTGCCGCCACATTATGTAAGAATGGCTGCCAGGCTGGATTGCTGATGACAGATCAGCTGTTCGACACCGGCCACCAAAACAGACCCCAGGTCATGTGTGTGTCATGCCTGTGTATCTATTTGAGAGTGGGTGGTCATATCTGTAAGTATGTACTGTGTGTGTGTGTGTGTGCACGCATGTACTCACGCCTCTGAGTGTGTGTTGCTTGTGCCTGGAGGCCTGTGTGTGTGTGTGTTGTGTTGCCTGTATAAAAGTTGGCGGCGGATGAAAAAAAGAGTATGGCTGCCGAGCACATTCCCCCCGGGGTCTGCAGCGCTGGTTAATAGAATACCACCGAGGAAGACAGCAGGGGCCACTGCAGAGGAAGTGGGAGCACTGCTGCATAACCACACACACAGAGCCAGGGGTGAATACCGATGGCCGGGCCACGGCAGCAGGAGAGCAAAGGGGGATGACTGGGAGGAGGGGGGAGGTGGAGGAGGGGGAGGGGGGAGGAGGGAGGGGGGGAGGGGTGGGGGGTGGACAGCGGAGGTGGAGGTACATGGACTCCTGAGACCTGAGGGAGAAAATACTCTCTCACGCGTTAGCGAGGTTCACGGTTCAGGACGTGGTCAAGAAAAAGCCCTGGACTGATACGACACCGCCGGCCTGAGCTCTGCTGCTGCATGCTGATGGTAGTCAGGTAATACTGGCTGTTAGCTGTATTCACCCCAACCAGTCTCCCCTGATGGAGGTTAGATGCTGATGGTGGTGGTTAGCTACCGATAGATAGCTATGGTGACCGATGGTGGCTAGATGCCGATGGTGGAGGAGAGATGCCGATGGTGGCTAGATGCCGATGGTGGAGGCGAGACGCCGATGGTGGTGGCGAGACGCCGGTGGTGGAGGCGAGATGCCGGTGGTGGAGGCGAGATGCCGATGGTGGAGGCGAGATGCCGATGGTGGAGGAGAGATGCCGATGGTGGAGGAGAGATGCCGATGGTGGAGGAGAGATGCCGATGGTGGAGGAGAGATGCCGATGGTGGAGGAGAGATGCCGATGGTGGAGGAGAGATGCCGATGGTGGAGGAGAGATGCCGATGGTGGAGGAGAGATGCCGATGGTGGAGGAGAGATGCCGATGGTGGTGGCGAGACGCCGATGGTGGAGGCGAGACGCCGATGGTGGCGGCGCGGCTAGATGCCGATGGTGGTGGCGAGACGCCGGTGGTGGTGGTGGCGAGACGCCGATGGTGGTGGCTAGATGCCAATGGTGGAGGCGAGATGCCGATGGTGGCTAGATGGCGGAAAACCGACGGTTACAGTCTACACTCTCTGGACGTATTGCTGCTCGTACTGAGATGGGTAAAAGTTACAAAGTGAGCTGAAAATTGAAGAACTGGTGTCACTTCCTGTTTTTAAATCTGTGATGAAGGACCTTGGTCTTGAGGTCTTGAGCCCATTTCCTGTTTTGTATTAATGATCCTGATTTTATTTGGTTCCTTGTAAATGGATTCATGTCGGGCTCTTTAACGTATTGACTTACACTGCTGGATATCTTGAACCGGTCAAGAGATTTTTAATCTCAATGAGTCTGTCCTGGTTAAAGAAAGGTTATTATTTAATTATTATTTTTATTTTTATTATTATTTATTATTATTATTATTATTATTAATAATAAAGGTACTGATGGTGATTAGGTACTGATGGTGGTGGTTAGGTGCTGATGGTGGTGGTTAGGTACTAATGGTTAGATGATGGTTTTAATAAGCACTCATGGTGGTTAGATGCTGATGGTGATTAGCTACTTACGGTGGTTAGGTACTGATGGCGGTTAGATTGCTCAAGGTAGATAATTGCTTTGCAGGGGCCTCCACTAACAACAGATGACACCAACTCAAGCATGCACGCACTTTACAGCGCACTTCAAATCACACAGTTGCACCCAGTCTCACATACACAGGAAATCAACCTATCACTGGATCTGAGAGGAGCAGAACAGTGAAGACAGCAGCTTCAGATGTAGACAGAGCGCTCATCTTCACTCTGAGAGGCAGACATCTTTGATTCAAAGAGCAGAGAGCCAAACCTCCTAGATGGCAGCATGGCGGCTGACTCACATCATCCCGTCCCATCCACCCACACACCCACCCACCCAGACATCGCCCAGGGCAGGAAACCTGCTGGTACCCCATATTTTAATGCCTGCGCCCTGATGAAATGTTCCCCTCTGTTCAAACAGGCAGTGCAGCGGCGTCAATTACGAACAGCTTTGAACACACCGTGTTTTAAATTGTAATAAATTATCTCACCAAGTACGACACTTTTCAAGGGTGATCTAGCTCGCAGTGTGAATCCATAGTCATTACAATTATCATGTTGTCAATGTTTTGAAAGTAGATTGTGTGCCACCCTGAGCCGGTAATAGCGCCCCTGTGTGGCTCGGTGGGGAGCCGCCTCAACGTTTTTCTAGGGGTTAGGGGTTTGAGTCCCTGCACGGCTGAAAAGGAAACACTGCCGGCGTTGGAGGTTCAATTTCCACCGAGGCCACGCGCACTAAATATTCATACACTCACCAAACAGCAGGAGGTGTTAAAATGTTAATATGAGCCGTAGAGGAGGCAGAGCTTTCTGGACACCCGGACCTAGCGCTAGGCTAACCATCAGAAAGTCAGGTTGGTTTGGGAGTAAACATCTCACCGGGCTGATCTGTGGTCAGCGTTCTAGGACAATAGTTCAGATTTTTTTTCTTCTATTGCTTTGATGGTTGAATAAAAACACCGTCAGCCCCCCGCAGGTTTCAGAACGACGTCGGCGTCTGGGAGACTTGATTGTTTTGTCATTGGCGCCTTGACCTTATTCTAGCTGCAGGATTACAGTTACAACTAACAACCAAGCGTCTCTCTCCTTGCCCACAATGCCTTTTGTTAACTGGCTGGTTTTTCAGTAGAACTGCGGTGCTGAAATATCCACACTCGGGTAACTAGGACAGAGAGTGCTCCTACACAATTCTGTTAATCGTATACCATGACTTTTCCCAAGACACACTTCCCACTTCTCACTGCACGCTGGTTGGACTGCTGCTGAAGGTCGGCCTCTTCCCCGAGAGGAAATGTTTGCGGGGGAAAGAAATACGAAGCTTTTTTACTCTTTTAAGGAGTCTGAATGAGGAGGGACGGTCTGGCAGCCAGGTGGTGCAGAGACAGGAAGAGTCCTGCTAAACTCATGTGGTTCTGCTGAGGAACATTTAAGGAGGGATCGTCTGAAGCAGCAGTGGCAGGACAGATGGAGGATCAGCGTGTAAAGGCAGATTAACACCGTTTCTACCACAAATATTTGCAAGTTGCCGTTTCCTTCCCAGGCCCTGGAAGACGCTCCGGCAGGTTTACCGCAAATCAAATATCATTTCCGCTCGGACCAGATAAGCTTTTTTCCCCCCGTTAATTCACTTTGTGGTGATTCGCCGCTACGAGCCTCCGGTGCGCCGCCGCCGGACACGCAGCGCACACGTGCACGCTCCCGGTTAGCGCTCACGCCGAACGCATCTGTTTCACGGCTGTCGAATGCCTGTGCTGGCCGCTGCAGATAAGGGAATGGCACCACCTTCCCCTGTCCCCATAGGGCACATGGCAGGGAGGGGAGAGAGAGAGAGAGAGAGAGAGCAACACAGCTAGGGAGAGAGAGAGAGAGATTAAGAAAGAGAGAGAGAGAGAGCGAGAGTCAAGAGTGAAGAAGAGCAAACAATTTCCACGTTAATTAGCATCCTCTCCTCCCCCGCACCACAACAATGCCGCTCCCAGAGCAGCAGCAGCAAACAGGGACAAGGCTGCTAGCTAGCTAACTTTAGCGCTCCGCTCATCGGGGCTGAATCAGTGGTAAACAGCACACACATCAAAAACAGGCCGAGCCGAGGGGATTAAGAGCAAGTCAGAGAGAGTGGTGGGAGGTTATGAGGAAGAAAGGGAGGGAGGGAGGGAGGGAGGGGGAGAGGAAGGGATAAAGAGAATGGTGGGGGGGGAGACGGGGAGCGAGAGATGAGGGAGGGAGGGCGACAAGGAGGGAGAGGACGGGGGAGATGAAGGCAGCGAATCAGAGAGGGAGGGAAGTAGAGAGAAAGGAGGGAGAGGATGGGGGAGACGAAGGCAGCGAGGGAGGGAAGTAGAGAGAGAGGGAGGAGAGGGAGGAGAGGAGGAGGTTGTCTGTATGGGTTGGTGTGACGGCTCACAGCAGGAGAACGCCGAGCGCTTCAGAGACGCCACATGTCTACAAACATCATGAGGAGGTACAGGATGTGTGTGTGTGTGTGTGTGTGTGTGTGTGTAAAGCTGTATCCTACAGCTTGTAATACAGAGTACCTATCAAGAAGAATGACAAGACCTCAGTGGGGGGGGGGGGGGGGGGGGGGGGGGGGGGGGGGGGCATCACAGTAATACAGAGGGCTGTTCACAAACTCAGAATCTTCCAAATCAGCACAATTAAAGCTGTGTGTGTGTGTGTGTGTGTGTGTGTGTGTGTGTGTGTGTGTGTGTGTGTGTGTGTGTGTGTGTCTCTACAGGATCAATAAAAGCACTATGACATGGAACGGCCTGGTGCTCTGGACGGCAAACCATGGAAAAGTCCTGGACTTCCCTTTTGGGTGCAGGCACACATGGGACGGACAGACACACACACACACACACACAGACACGCACACAGACACACACACACACACACCCCAACTCTTGGTTTCTAAATCGATTACACATTACAGCAACTCTGGAAGAAGTGCAGTCCAGCCCAGGGATAAACCGCATTTCAGCACACACACACACACACACACACACACACACACACACACACACACACACACACACGTGCAAATATGTGCACATACATGCACAATCCGGTTTGCCGTTTTGCTGGATTGTGCATGTATGTGCACGGTTGGCATCCTTTTTCCCATCTGCCCCATTCCCTGAGGTGATGTGAGCAAATGAAATAGAGCAACACGCTGTGAGCTCTGTGTGTGTGTGTGTGTGTGTGTGTGTGTGAGAGAGAGTGTGTGTGTGTGTGTGCACTGACAGCTAACCCAGTTCCTCTAAACCAGTAAGCGGGAGCAGTTCTTCATAGTAATGACTGCTGCTGCATAACTACAGTAAAGTGGCTTTGGTTATCCATCACCACGTTTCACACTCCAACACACACACACACGCGCACGCACACGCGCACGCACACACACATGCGCACGCACACACACTCCATAATACATCTGTGATGCGGAACAGTGACTTGACATAAGGAAGAGTAGGGAGGAGGAGGAGGAGGAGGAGGAGGAGGAGCTCACCTGAAGAACGTGACGAAGAACTGAACCAGATCCATGAAGTTGCTGTGCTGGGAGAAGGCGATCTGAGGAGGAGGAGGAGGAGAAGGGTCAGATCAGACTGATGGACATGACCTTGGAGACCTGACACAAGGAGCCCAGCAGGAGGGATGATGTCACCTCCGGCATCCAGGGCATGCACATGACTACACACACACACACACACACACACACACACACACACACACACACACACACACACACACACACACACACACACAGGCCTGTATGTACGATGCATCATGTGTGTGTGACACCATGCAAGCTGTCATCACGTCTCTGTACATCGGTGCATTCTTTGTACTCCGATGAACAAATCGTTAGCGGTAGCGAAGTTCAACCGCTGGCTAACATCAGGGGTTTGTTTGTTTTTTTGAGTTCACACCACAACAACTCCTTGTCGTTTCCTGGCTGGTTCCTGGTCTCCTGGTCTCCTGGTGTCCTGGTGTCCTGGTCTCCTGGTGTCCTGGTGTCCTGGTGTCAGACAGACAGCCGAGCCAGCCGACCTCCCGGCTGCCCACGGCGCTCTCAGCCCTCGTTCTTGTGCATGTGGGCAGAAATATTCGCTGTGTAATCATCACAAGAGCAATTGTACTAATGACATCCTGTCTTAATCAAGGTTGCCAGGGGTAACATTGCCAGTGCCTTCTCACCCCCGCCTCCAAGCCCCCCCCCCCATTGAACACATCCCTGGCTGGCACAACACTGCCCCTCTCTGGCCACGTGGCGGTCCTGCACCTCTGAATTCCTGTCACACACCCTCCCGACAGATCTCCGAGGCGACACCTTGGACCAGAACTCATCACCGCTCCGGATTCTTATTCCAGGGATTTGCATCCAATTCCACCGGAGGGGAAAAAAAAAAAAAAAGAGAGGGAGGGGGGCGGCACAATCCGGAGAACATGGCTGAGCACACGTCAGATTAGTGGATGAATTATTAATATATGATCAGGAATAACAAAATATGAGTGAAAGAACTTGATGGGCCAGAATATGTAAAGCTGCAGTGACTTACACTCGAGCAATATGGGGCCGAAGGGGGAGGAGGGGGGAGGAGGGGGAGGAGGGGGGAGAGCGTAGAGGGTCCTGGGTCTAATTTACTGGTGTAGTTGGCGCCAGCTGGCTCACTAATGTGTTGCTGTTGATTACTGTTGAGCGGCGAAAACCTCAGCGTGATCGTTTTCCTCCAGACTGTGGAGCACCGGGGAGACGTTCAGGGTGCCGACGCGCCCACCGAAAAAACCTGAAAAGATGATGTCATCAGCACGAGACTGAAAAAAAACCAAACAAGCAAACAAGTACACACCAGATGTGTGCCGGCTCTTCACTGCTGCAGCATCAGCCTATTCATCTTCCTGGATTACCCGGCGCCGAGTCGCTGGATGGATATTGCACGGCATTAGCACCGGCGCAGTCAGGGGGTTCAAATCCCAACGGGGGGTCGAGCAAGGCACCGACACTACCGAGTAAGGGTTTGAAGCTCACTCAGGGTTCCAAAAGGTACTTCAAGGCATTCCTCCATGACAACCCGGCGGAGGCTTTTACCGACTGCGGGGTTAAGACGAGAACGTGAGGCGGACCGCCGAAACTCGACGAGGTTTTTCCCGTTTTTTTTCCGCCTCGCCTGCCCAAAATACTCTAAAAAGCAGCAGCGGCAGCAGCTCTGGTTTCTCCTGCACCTCTCCCGGTTCCTCCCACTTCCTCAACGCTTCCCCAAAGTAAACAGGACTTTTAGAAAAGGTCTGGGTGCTGCGGCATGCCGGAGCAGACACGGCAGACTCAGATCCTCCCCGTTCATCTCCACAAGCACCGAACAGACGTTTCTGGGTGTTGTTCGGTTTCAAATCAATTGTTCAATTAAGGGAAATCTACTCATGAATTGATACGGGAGGTAAAAATGAAAGGATTAAAGAAAAACTATCAGATTGTATGAAACTGTGATCATTCCTAAGCTGTCAGGCTGCGGTCACGAAGCGCACCACGACTAACGAAGCCACCTCTCCGGGTCGGTCCTGAACGCACCAAAACCACCGTCGGTGATTAAGCCGCATCGTCGCTGCAACAGCTCCTTCATGTTAAAACAGTCCAAGCCGGGTCTGTCACGGCGGGGAGATGCGATAACGGTAGCGGCTAATCTCAAGTGTCAGCCCTGTGCTGTGCTGTGTCACCCGGAGGCAGGCTGACGGTGACGGGGAGAAACTCGGATGGCGCTCTCGTTATGCGCCCAGCGGAGGGTGACTCTTTAGGAGCCGTGGAGGATCTCACAGCGGGGGGTCCTGTCAGCCTGCCGCCGGGGCGTTGAGGCTGGGGAGGGATTCAGCCTCTAATGGCTTCTGACAGCGGCTTGGACTGCACCGGAGTTGCAGGAAGGGATGCATCGTTACCGGGGCCCGGCTCCACGGGTCGGGAAGGGGAACGTTCATTTGTGTGTTCACACTGGAACCATACGCACCGATCACGTGGGCTCCGGTGCTCGAGCACCCACCGAAAAGGTTGAGCACCCACGGGGAAGGCCGATTAAAAAATAAATTAATAAATAAATGTATTAAAAAACTGCATCTTTAAAAAACAAACAAAAAAAAAAAAAAACGCATCTATTTATTCTATTATTACTTATTATTATCGGTGAACGTTTTAACTACAAATCGCATTATCCAATTAAACGTGTTCCAGCTGTGTGTGTGTGTAGGCTACGTTAAGGGGCGTGGCCACGTAGCCAACTGCCAATGTAACGTTAGAGTCGCTAAACCAACGTTGTTCCATCACGTAGTTGCTAGCTAGCCACACAGCAAGTGTGAAACACGGTGATGATCGGGTAAAAACGTACAAACGGAGAGAGATACCGAGTGTAAAGACAGTCAGAGTGAGGATCCACCACCAGGGATGAATTTGTAGCAGAGCAGTGTTGCATTTGGTTTGGGTGTGTGTCTACGTTGACAGATGACAGCAGCCTGCACCACGGTAATTACTAAAGCAAGCGCAGTAAAAGTGATTCTGTGACAATCTTCACCTTGGTGGTATTCACTTCATTTGAGCACCCACTGGCAAAAACAGAAATCGGCACCTATGATTTGAACTACATGCAACACGTCTATGATCAGGGTTTTCTACTACCAACAACTTGGAAGTCCATCTGCCATCATTTCGTCTTATTCTATCCTACAAATCTGGTAAAATAGTGAAAGTCGGCGGTCGATTTGCAGACGTACCAGCCACTGTGGGCCGACAGGCGAAAGGTTAGTTCCTTAACTGATCCGCAACCAGCTTCAACAACTCATCAGGCAACCGACGCATCGCCTGAATATACAGTATATGCATCCCCACAAAGCCATCCCAGCCACGTCGCTCCAGCTGCTCCACAGCAGGGTATTAAATTGGAGCCCCGCTCTAATCTGCACCATATCATGACATGTTCACTAAGGCACGGAACAGGAGATCGCAGCTCTTTAATGTAATTAGTCTGGGATTTGCGTTTCATTACAAACATCATTAAATTCAAATCTATTCTTCATCAGGAAAGCATCAAAAAAAAAAAAGAAAAAGAGAGAGAGCTCGCTGCCTCATCTCAGAGCGATTGATTCAGCTGTGATTGTCCGGGCCCGGCGGCGGCAGCGAGGCAGCACAACACTCAGGAGCTGTCATTTTTTTTTTTTAGTGGGTCAAACTGGAGTTATGTAAGGGTTGTTTTTGCTGCACCGGTGCTTTCCAGAAGCGTCAGATACTGTTAGTATTTGATGCACATTACGTGGAAAAAATTGCCATATACTCCCAACAAGGACCGTGGCTGCACCGCTCCGGTAATAAGGCGCCGTGCTGACTTAATGCGACGGATCGGAAGACGAATGCTGTACGAGTCGGCGAAGCTCCGGGGAGGTGAAGCGCTATGTAGATGGACGAAAACAAACACACACACACACACACTCCAGCGAACACGACACACACACACACCGTCATCGCCGGACGTCTAACCAAAAGAAAAACAAAAAAACAGAGACAACCTTGGAGAGAGAGAGTGAGACAGGCAGACAGACAGACAGACAGCTATGTATAGAGGAGCAGCCTAGCCTGAACGCAGCCCGCTCTCAATGCAGCATGTGTTTCAACTTAACATTCCACTTTGCCCTTGCACTTTCTCTGCTGCTGTTTATGAACCGCTTTCCAACACTCCCGTCTCCGCCTGCCAAAAAAGTGGAGGACCAACCACCTACGATTCCACACACACACACACACACACACACACACACACACACACACACACACACACACACACACACACACACCAGCAGACAACCGACGGCGAGGAAAACAAGTGAAAGCAACAAAAGGTGAAAACGCGGCCCTTTACGGAGAAGAATCGGTAAGAAGCGATTTAGAGGCGAGGGAGGGAGGGAGGAGGAAGAGGAGGAGGAGGAGGAAGAGGAACAAGTGGAAAATGTTACCTCGCTGACGAAGAGCTGCATGCTACGCTTTGGAGGATGGGGGGGGGGGTGATCTCCTACATGATCCCACCCAGCAAGCGAGAGAGGGGCCGAGGGGGTGAGGTGGACCCAGAGGTGCCTGGGAGAGGGGGGAGGGAGAGGGGGAGGGGGGGAGGGCTCTCTCTCAGCTCGGCGCTCTGTTCTGCCGGGCTGCAGAGCTGGGCTGAACACCTGGCTCTCCTCAGGCTGCTTGGCAGGAGCTGGAGTCGGGTTCTGAGGCTGAGGCTGAAACACTCGTGAGGCAGGACATGGAGGATGGAGGCGGGTGGGGGGGAGGGTTTTTTCCCTTCTAAAAGGAGGGGTGTTGGGTGGTGGGTTTGGGGGGGGGGGGGGGGGGGGGGGGTTGAGGCGACCAGCCAAATCACTTCCAGAACCGGCGAGCAGGCCAGTTAGCGCAACACAAAGCTAGCATCCCAGCCAGCACAGTTCTCTCAACCGGTCCTGGCAGCACATTCACCATAACAGATTCAGCTCCGATGCCGAGTCATTTCTTTATCCCTTTTCACGCTGCAAAACTAAGATGAGAAACACGTATGTGCACGTACACACACACTCTCAGACATGCAGTCGGGATACTACAGGGTGATAAACACCAAGTATCACCCATATAACGGTTTAATATCAACAGTTTAGTTGTTGGAAGCTTTAGATAAAATACATTTTACATGCCAGAAGTATTTGAAGTATTAGTAGCAGCAGAATCAGGGAGACTAGTAGTGAAAACAAGAGTTGGAGTAGAGTAACCTTCAACCAAATAATAATGTTCACTTATTTATGATGCTTTGAAAACTAGAGCAACTCAAATAAAATCAAAACAACGGGTGAAGAGATGAAGTGATAGAGGAAGAACTGCTCATCAAACTGAATTGGGGCCAGACCTTGTGTGTGTGTATGTGTGTGTGTGTGTGTGTGTGTGTGTGCACGTCTGTGCCTGTGCATGTGAACAGATCGAGTCTGTCAACCTTGCAGACTGCTCCAGTAAGGAAGCAGGTAAATGCAGGAGTAGGTAGGTAGTAGTTTATTGATCCCTTGTTGCAGCAGCCAGACAGAATAACACGAGAAATAGAGAAATAGAATGAAAAATAAAAAACTACAATGGAAATAATAAAATAACAATGACGAATTGATATAATTTTTATTTTTATAATAATATAAAAAGTTATAGAAAGTAACTTTCTGTGTCTTAACTTTCTGTGTCTGGAGTCTGGACTTGATCAAACTCACTGATGACAGATCCTCTCACCCAATCATACACAAATAGACTGGATCCTTTATATGACAAAAGATTCTACTTTTTTTTAAATCCAATCCCCCCTTGAAGTGATCCGACCCTCCCTGACCCTCCCTGACCCTCCCTGACCCTTACTGACCCTTACCCTGCTGCAAATAAACAATTAGCAGCGCTAAACACTTTAGCATGCCGCCAGCACAGCAGCGCCAGCAGAGCTCTGTGACGGTTCTCTCTCCTCTCCCCGGTCCTCCTCCTCCTCATGGCAGAGGTTCACTGAGTGCAGCAGTAGTTGCGGCTTGGCTGCATAAACACACCATCAACAGCCCAGCGAACAGACACAGAGGGCCATTCACGACCGCTGCCAAGCGGCAATGTCTAGCTAAGAGCCACATCAACACGGGGGAATGGATGCTGCTCACCCGGGCAGGAAACTTTCCTGTCCACCAACCACATCGGCTGCTGAATACCAACATTCACCGGACTTCTTCACCATTAACTCGATATAGGACTGCCAAACGGATAGTTGCAAAATCAGCTGGTAGAGTAGACTGAAAACATTTCCCTCCCTATACACACACACACACACACACACACACCACTTCATCCACACCGCGTGAGGCTATGAGCATGTATAATAGAATAAGAGCACACGTGAAAACATAGTACCCATTGGGTCGAGGCCTCACAGTGTATGAATACAGACATTTCGTTGTAAATCAGATTTCGTTTCATATTTTCACATTTGAACTTTAGTTTGAAGCTGCACTGGGCAACATGGCCGGCTGGCAGCCCCACATGGCAGCGAGAGGAAACTGTTGGAATCATTTGACTTCAATACCCAGAAACCATCCACTGTGGCATCGGCACGCTGGTGTTCACCGAGCCGACCAGCCTGCGATCGCTCTACACCCAAGGGATGAGAGAGGATGGTGGTGAGTCCAGCTCTCTCCTGCTGTTTAGGAGTTTAATTTCCCTCTAAGGTTTGGATTTGTCACTTCCTATGTGCAGAGATTTCCTGCCAGTGACCATAACCAGCACCAGAATTTCATTTGGGCAATAAGGACGAATCTAATGCGTCTCAGATAGCGGGGATGCTCTTCTCTGCTGCAGCCCCGAGAGGACGAGCTTATATTGATATGAAATAAAAGCGTAGCGCAGCAAACCATCGATCAGTTTCTGTTATCGCCACGCGGTGGGAAGCACTTCGGCTGCAGTGAAGCTTACTTGAATCTTAATGGGCCATGTGAAGTTGCTGACGTAGACGAAGAAGGTGATGTTCGGGTTGTTGCGGAAATCAAAGTTCTCGTTGGAGAAGCTGTCCTTGAACTCCTTGATGTTACTCCTGGAGACGATGGGAATCTCCTCCCCGGTCTGGGTTCCTGCTGAATGATAGAAGGAAGGACAGAAGGACAGGAAGGAAGGAGAAAGAAAGGAAGTGAATAATGGAAAGAAGAGAAGGGGAAAGGAATGAAGGGTAGGAAGGAAAATAGACGTAGAGAGAAAAGGAAGAAAGAGAAAAAACAGAAATAACAGAAGAGAAAGACAAAGGAAGGAAGGATGGAAAAATAAAAGTAGAGAGAAAAGGGAGAACAAGAGAGAAAGACAAAGAAAGGAAGGAAGGAAGGAAGGAAAACAAAGACAGAAAGAAATTTATGACAGAAGAACTTCTGGTGCCACTTCTCTTACATCTGGTGGCAGAAAGTCTTTAATTGCTTCAACAGTCAAACCAGTTTCAAATACCTGCACTATTTATCTCTGATCCTAACAGAAGCGATTCAGATGAACACAGTATATTGTGTTTCCTCTCCAGATGTGACTCCTAGCCCACGTAGAATACACAGTATGTCCAAATATGTACATGAGTTCCAAAAACATTTAGAAAGTCACATCATTTTCTTCATCTCTGTTAGATGAAGTGATAAATTGAAGATGATGTTTAAATATTAACAGTCAGTTTCACAATTTGAGCGTCTTGTCCTTCATCCTTATTTGATGAACAAGTGGAACATGACTCCACTGCTTTATCACTCTCTGTACATCATTCCCCCATTTTAGGAATGCCAGAAGTATCGTCCCGCAATTAAATGGCATGAAATCAAGTCATGTCGAGTCTCCCGATGATTTTGTTTAAGTAGATCACGTTAAGAAGTTTGAACACGGGGCGTTCAGGTGGCTCAGTGGTCTAAGGCAAGTACCATGTGAATCCAGCCCAGGACCTTTGTCCCATGTCATCCCCCCCCGTCTCCTGTTTCTCTCTACTGTTAACTGTCCAATAAAGACAAAACATTTTTTTTTAAAAAGGTCCAACATGTATGTCTACAAGATTTCAACCCAGAAATAACACCTGCTCTAAGCTACTACATTTAGCAATACACAGAATCTGATCTGAGCGATTCCTAGTCCTATTGAACTGTGGCGAGCACCTTAGAGGAAACCTGGCCTGGATATGGTATATATTGGGGTTATTAAGTTTTGTTTTGCTGAATTAGTTTGCCTACAACATCTCCAGAAGAATTAGGTGGTACATGAGGTGGTACATAAGGTGGTATGTGCTAGCGTGTTGGGTCAGACCTACCAGTGAAGCTGGTGGCCCAGGTTATGTTCAGGTTGAAGTTCTTGGAGGCATTGATGAACATGTCCAGATCCCGGTTCGGCTGAGGAGGACAGGGAAAACATGTATTCATCATCATCACATGAACACACAGTAGACAGGCATGTGCCAAAACAACCAGACATTTGAAGGATTACTAAACAGTCTTACGGCCGACTTTTAAGCATTAAAGGAAAGACGCCAAAGAGCTGTTGAAGCCAACACCCCTGCCAGGCAGAACCAATGCAGCGAGGCTTTTCCACTCCAGGGTCCAGTTAGTTTGCTATGCAAACAATTACTGTATTGACATGCTAGAGCAAATTTGGACAGCAAATTGCAGTTGGATTAACAACAACATGCATCTGTTTGACCAGAAATCAATGTCTGAATGTTCTGCACTGGAACAAATGCAATCCTCAAGTGATTCTAGGCTGCGAGCGCGATGTTGATTCGGGAAGTGTTACGTTAACAGCTAATGAATGTTTATGAACAGCCACGTCTCACCAGCGAGGCAATTAACTATGAATTATTTACAATATAGTTGATATCCAAATAGGGTTAGAGGAGATGAGCAGTTAAAGGGGCCCTATTACAAGAATTCAAACGTTCCTCAATGTATATACATAAAAGATCAAAGATGTTTAATGTTAAATTAAAAAAGTTTTTTTTTTTTTTTTTTTTACAGGCAGTTTCTGACTAGTTAACGCATCGCAAATGGATTTGGTCTTGATAGGCTCTCCTTCAATCCTTTCAATCAGGGAAGTTTACAGAGGACTTAAGACTTCAAATTCATTCCATAAAGACTCTTTAATCTGAGCTATTTGCACAACATCATGAGGAACATTCGGATGCACAGACATAGTATACTGGAAAACAAAAGTAATCTCTAGCAGAGGAGGGTTCTAGTTCTGCCCTGGCTGCTATTTGGCGAGAGCCTTCTCAGAGAAAAATCCCATCTGGAACATCTGATCAGATCTTCTCCAGATGCAACAACCAGGTAAGCTAGAGTGGACAAGGCTCGGTTTGCTTGCCTGACTGTACAGGTTCGAGCATTGGTTGATGCTACGCCATCACGCTTCGATCTACTTCCTGTCCACCTGTGCTGATCAAGCCTCTAGTGTTTCTTTTTCTTTAAAAGTTTGTATTTTTCTGATATTACCACTACGTAGTTTTGTGCCGCTGCGTCTTTATGACACCAGCAGTACAAGTCTTCCTTATAGCTGATGATCTGCTTATGTTCATGCTGTTTGTTCCTTTGTATTTTACAGTCCATCGTACACGAGGAAACAACTGGAGAAGAATAATAGGCAGAAATGAATCAGAACTGTTCGGCAAAAAAAAGTCTGGTGGAAAAAAAACAACTCCTGCTGCTTTGACAATCTGAAATCCTAATAAGACCGAGACAGATGCTGTGACGGCGGGGCGTTCGGCGTCGGAAACATACCTCCTCAGGTGTGGCCACAAAGTTGATGGCGGTGTAGTAGCGGTCGTCCTCCTGCGACAGGCTGAAGGTGAACTGGTAGTCGATGAGGAGCGTGTCTGTTTGAAGTGTCAGAGCCAGGGGAGTATGGGTGGAGGGGTGGAAGGGTGGAGATTACAAGAGAAGAACAGCCAGCTCAATCTAATTTGAAAGTCATACAAGAACTTGTTATCACACGGCGCTCAGGGAAGGAAGCTACCCAAGGTACAATACCCTTTCCAGACCTCAATTTCTTGACTGGATTTGAAGATTTCGGTGTTTACGACGGAGGCTGTGTAATATGACTGTCAACTAGCCTGTATCAAGCTATAGCTGAAGATCAATACTCTAAACAACACATTAAATGACACCAGGTTGACATACCCCCATCATTCATCGACCACTTCTCTAGTTTGAAACCAGGTGAGAAATAACCACCAGCCTCCAAAGACAGAAGTTCGACAGCCAAGTTCGTCATCAGCTACTCTGGCATCATTTAGAGATTCTGTTCTATTATTAAAAAATAATCCTAATTGGATGATAAAATGGAGAAACTGATTGGGGGAAGTGGACGAGAAAGTTTCATGCCCTGGTTTGAAACACGTGTACCTAGTTTGAGATATCCCTGCACTATCACAGTCGAGTCGAAGAGAAAATGATGACAGGTGACTTAAGAGCGCAGTACCGCAACCGGTCCGTGGCGAAATGATCATCATCACGGTGAAGATAAGAGAAAGACAGTGCTTCAAAAACCTCTGTGTTCTTCTGCAATTCACTTTCATCCGCATCTCCCCTTCGATTCTTTCCACCTGCTTGTTTAAAAAAAAAAAAAAAAGCGGCATCTCCTTCGGCTTCCAACATCAAACTACTCGAGGCCTACTTTGATTTAAGAGCCATGTAACAGCCTTAACATTGACCGGAGCAAGGAGGAAGAGTCAGGCCTGACAATGATTTCTTAGTGCGATTCCTGCCCCCCCCACTGAAGTTGGTAATTGGAATTCCACTTACAGTAGCATGTTCCTTTGAGGGGGTTGCCTTGGTAACGGTTCTCCACTTCACAACTGAAAGCAAAGAGGTGGAGAAAAGATGACAGTAAATGGGACAAAGGTTGGGATGAGAGAGAGAGAGCAAGAGAAAGAAAGTGAGAGAGGCGAAAGGGGGAGAAAAAGAGAAAAGGGTGAATGAAGAGGATTTAGTTCAGCGGCTGCAACAATCCGTGTGTCACTCAGCGGGCTGCGAAACCACGCGGTCAACAACGGCGCTAGTCCTGACCTTCAGTCAGCCAGAGCCAGAGGCGCCACGGAGAAAAGAAAATAAAGAGACAACATTGAAAGAGCAAGGCCCGGCGGTGATGACGGACATATCAGTCTGTCTGCGTAGCCGGCGTTGAAAAACCTGCTTGTTCAAAAGGTCGGCGTTTCAGAAAGTTAAGGCATAAACAGCCTTGTTTTCAGGTTGATGACCGTGCGTTTTTGAAATGTTATTACAGGTTTGACTGTTTTGACGGGCGCTAGGGTCATGAAACTTGCCACGTATATCCTCAGCGCAAAAATAACAAAACAAAACAAGGTAGTAAGCATGTCATCCCCCATGAATGATGCATACCCCCTTGGGCCAATCAGCGAGATGCATCATTCTGCCAAATTTCTGCAAACTCTCATCAGTGGTGTTTGAGATATTGCATGTGATGGACGGACAAATGACTGATCCATACCCCCCCCCCCCTCCCGAATTCATTACAGTTGATAAAAATTAGTTTCGCCAGCAACAGCAGAAATATGGAAATGTAGCAACAGGAAATGGGTGGTGTATAAAAGGAGGGAAGACGAAGACAGTGGGAGAGGAGGGGTAATAAACGTTCAAACTGCCGGGAGACTCACAGGTGGCATCGGTCGCCTTTGATGCCCTTGGTGGTGCAGAAGCACTTGCCGTTGTTGGGGTTGCACATGCTGGCATGGCCGTTACACTTGCAGGCTGCAAACAAACAAACAAACAAACAAAAAACATCAGCCACCGGCCAAGGTTTTTGAAAGGTGTTTGAAAGGGTGCCCCCTATGGCCTTTCCACTTCATAAAGGCTCTGTGCTTCACTGACACTGTACTGTATGATTTTCCATTTGGACTTGTTGGGCCACAGTTGGGTACAGGTATAGCAGACATGATGGTAGGGTAGTGAAATATATTTGGTACTAGCCCAGTGTAAAAGAGTACTGCAAGGAATGCTGCCATCGTGTTGGTGCTGTGCAACAATACACAAGTGAAATACTACCACATCTAAAGACGACTGAACACAGGAACATTTAGTTTATATCCTAGCACTGAAGCTAATTGGCTAAATGTCTTGATTTGACCGTTGTTGGCTCCAATTAGGACGCAATTCAGACAGAGAACGAAACCTTGTGTCACAGTTGGTCTGGTTTGGTTCACATCTGGTTCACAGCAAGTTTAGTGCTTAATTAGAAAGAATACCGCAATAAAACTTGTATCTTTCCTTCCATATTTTGTAATAGTTTTCTTCACCATCACATGAGGAGTTCTCTTGTTCTAGTCTGAAAGCTTTTTGACAGTGAAACACGTTTTGTAACCATTTTCTTCTTCACTGTGACAAATACAGATGTAACTGAGCTCTTCCATAAAATTGGTAAAAAAAAAAAAAAAAAAAAAAAAACACTTTGTAATGCCAGTGAGAATAAGACAGCTCGCTTTTGCAATTGAAATTAACATGAAAATGAAAACGGTAGTGCTGTCAGGACTCCGGCCTGCATGGCTGGGCTGATTTCCCCCCAGAAAAGACTCATTCAAGACCTCTAAAAGTGAGTTTAAGACTTACAATGCTTTATTTAACTGCATTCAAGACCATTACTGGTTTGGAGAATATGATTTAAGACGTTTTAAGACTTTAAGACTTTTTCAGGACCCGAAGACAAAATGTTAGCAGATAGTGCCTAATGAAATATCCATTAGTTCTGTTCAGTTTGAATTGTGCCGTTTCTATAAGCCCCTCTGGGTTTTTATCTCACCTGGACAAATTTGTATTATTCCCCCTCTTCTATCGTTTTTTTTTTTCTTCATCATTGTCGTTTATCACAATGCCTCCGTGTTTCATCACTGTCCAAATAAATTAAAGTGACTGTCTGACAAATCGACTCGTTGCGAAACTACACAGGGAGAGCTAGCGGAACGGCGAGCCAAGTTATGATTATTATATTGTCATTTCTGTTTACTTGCTTAGTTGTTTGTTTAATCTACCTTGAGATGTATTGATAATGCGCTTTACTTTGGCAAGACCTCATGCTCATAAGGTAATGTAAATCTTTACTATCCACCAGGGGCCCTCGGCTGTACAACCAGGAGTCAGCAAAAAGAAACATAAAGCGAAGCGGTGGAATCCTGACAAGCTGAATAAAACTATGTAGAATTTATTGACTGACTGTCACTATTAGCTGCAGAACAGAGGAAATGCTTTATATTCCAGAGGGGCACTTTGCTTTACAGCTAGGTATCAGCAGAAAGGCAAAACATACACCGTGGCTGTGGAGTATTGGCAAGCTAAACAAAGCTGAATAAATAGATGAGTGACTGACTGACTGGCTGTCGGTATCAGAGGTAACGCAGAGAAACTCGTCCACGTCCCAGAGGAGCTCTTCACCTTTTCCCCCGATTCCCAAACATAAAACCGAACTGTGCAACACGGCCGAACGAAGCTACGCTAGCAAGACTGAACGACTGACTAACTCATTGACTGACTGACTGATTGACCGATGGTTCACTCACGCTGGCAGCTGCCCCCGTTGGTGGGGTCGCCATAGAAACCGGAGATGCAGCTCTCGCAGTGCCGCCCAGTCGTCAGGTCCTCGCACTTCTCACACACACTCTCGTTGACACACTGGCTGTGACCATTACACTGACAGGCTGAAAGACAGCAGAGTGTAATACAACGTCATACAATGGAAAAATACTAACGTTTTAATACACAGACCCATTGGAGAGTTATATGTATAGTTCACTGTCTGAAGTATATCTACCAAAATGTGAAGTGTTTTTCAGATAATCATCATCAATTAATAAAATAAAGTCCTTATGATTGGTCAAGGATCTGCAATAGAACAATCTTCATTCAAAAATATTTTCAAAAGGTGAATATCTCATTGTAGTAGCAAACATCCTCCCTACCCGGACAGTGGATGAAGGACCAGTTGTACTTGGCCTCGCTGGGGCACAGGCTGGCGTTGAGGGCCGGCTGGGGGCTGGAGGGCAGGCCGGGCAGGGTGGAGGGGGCCGGGACCGAGGTCTGGAAGGGCCCGCGGTACGAGCCCTCGATGCACTGACCTTTCCCCGTGTTGCTGGAGTCGGTGCACCACCCGCAGCCCGGCTGGTCCAGACACTGACCGCACGTCCTGTAGCCCGAGCAGTTCTCCGCTGCAGCACGGAGGCATCGGTTAGAAACCATGCAAGGTACTGAGCAATACACAGGATGCAGCTATCCCTTGTGCTCGAGTGTCCGTGTGGAAACCTGGCTTGGATGTTGGACAGGGACGGCTGAGAGCAGGTAGGTCATTGGAGGTTATTAAATGGGCCTCTCCAATGCCAGATGCTCCACGAAACCCCCAGAGGGCTCGGCAGTACCTCCGTCTACACCCCCGATCTGACCGACACTCCACCTACTTACTTAAAGCTGCAGTAGGCAAGACTTTGATGTAAAAATACACCTGTCTTGTTAAATCAGGAAGTGGGGCTGCAGCAGAGAAGGGCGCCCCATCCGCAAGATTCAGATGCCAACGCACAAGAAGTGACGAACTGAAACCTCTTTACCACATCCAACCCCTGACAGAAATGTAGGTGCGTGTGTGCAGTTTATCGGCATCACGTTACATGATTTCCTGGTTGATTCTGGGTAATTGTTCAAATTCAGACATCTATCTATCACTGCCATTTGGAGGCGTCAACGTGTGAAGTTGCCCTAATGCAGCTTTAAACGACTAAAAGATGTCAGTAGGGATCTTGGTGCACTGATATTATGTGCTGATATTTCGGCTTTTCACAGACGTACCTGTAAATGCATTGGTTCCAGTGATAATGCATCAATAAGATCGACATAAAAAGGTGAGATCCCGGCACAACGGCCTAGGTCTTCAAATTTACTGCCCTCTCAAATTTTGCGGAGAAAAATTGCTGACCAAAACCTCAGAACATGTGTGTGCTTTAGAAGTCACGTTGAGAATTTGGTCTAGTGAGGGACTCGTAATGTTGAGTGACAACCACAACACAGAAAAAACGCTAATTGGCAAATATATGACTTTCCTAACGTGATTATCAGTCGTGTATCAGAAAGGTTTCAGTCAGGCGTATAGTAGCTGTACTACATGTCACCCCTCCAGGGACATCTCGCTGGCTGTAAGTAACAATTTGTTCTTAATTGACCTGCCAGGTTAAATAAATTAAAACGGTTCTCTGCTGCAACACACAAAAACCCAAAGTACCAGCTGGAGACCCGGTTATCAAACTATTACTAGACCATTAATCCCCACCTCCACTCCTGGGGGGCCTTCGCCATGCCAGACTTTAATGTGCTTGGTTCAACGAAAACTAGCATTCAAAGATGCTCAACGTCATTCAAAACGGTCTCTTCATAGGGTTGTTCTGTTATTTTGAAGTCTGATGAGGATCAATATATATGCCTGAGTGGTTGAGAGCATTAGCTGCAGCTGGAGCGTTACACTGCTCAGCCTTCAAATTCATTTTGGATTTTTGTGTGGAGTTATTTCTCCTTTCGTGGGCTACGCTTCACAACTCATGCCCTGGAGCTTTCTGGATGTGCGTGGGACCGGTGCTGTTTAATCAAAGGTTAATAAGTAATAATCTGCAACATTTTCACGCAAATAAACACTCGCTACTGCCAACGGACATAACACAACGCTGACTCAACCTACACGCAGCTTTTAAATGTTCTCATTACCACTCTGAACACGCACATTACCACAGAGAAGCAGAAGGAGAGGGAACAGGTCTTACGCGGGCAGCTGTTCATGGTGTACCACTCCATGCACTGTCCGAAGGGGAAGGAGGCCACGTAGGCGTTGGAGTCGACGCACTGCTTCATGTTGCTGCACCACATGCACTCGGAGCTGCTGCTGGTGCACTCGCTGCAGGTGGCGCGCATGGCGCAGGGCGTCCGGCACTGCTTGGCACTGTGGTTGGCTGGGGAAACATTTGAGAGACATACCATGAATGCATACTGTACGTGTTCAGGGTGAGAGTCGAACCCCTAACCTAGCGTGGCGGTGTTCGTACCACGCTCCACCTATTGAGCTTTACGGGACCATGATGAACGAAGCATCACCAAACAGAGGACACATAGTAGTTGAGGATATGTCTCAGCATTTGGTTCAACTTGGAATACCAGATCGGTGGAGTCATAGAAAAGTTCACCAAACTGGCTTACAAATACTTCATGGGACTCGTTGTATTGTCCAGTGTCGCAAAACACACTCAGGCAATTTAGGCAACTTAGCACAGTTGCCTAACTTGCCAGCTTAACATGACATTCTTTCAGTAATACTTGACAACAGCCTTAAAACAACATATTAACCCGTGGAAATGTATTTTAACCACCCAGTTGACTACTGTTCGGAATTGTAATCCCAATTTCGTCACATTTTGTTACGTACATGTCACAAGGTCAACACACTAGAATGAGGCCAGTAAAGCACCGCCCCGTTGCCTTTCATTCATCGAGTCTTCTCAACATACCTGGGCGTTCGCAGAGGCTGCCGTTGACCGGGTTGATGCAGGTCTGGGCTTTGAGGCCGCTGGAAGCCGGCTCGGCCAGGTAGCCGCAGAAGCCGGCGTCGCTGGGCTCGCCGGGCAGCCACTGCAGGGTGGTGTTGGTGAAGGGCGACATGTCCTCCCAGCACCAGTAGGACACGTTGATTTTCCTCAGCCCCACCCAGGGCGTGACCATGGCCTTGTACTGCAAGCAGACACCAGCGTTTAAAAACAGGGTTGCTGACATTTTGACTCCATTTGACATTTTCAGTGTTAAATGTGATGCATGCCGATAGCGGCTGGGCAACGTGTCAACTACACCACAATCACTCGATAGCTGAAGACTGATTTGACACCTATTTGATGAAAACAAATGTAAATCACATATTCTGCAATCAAAATGTTTTTTTCATTAATCGCAACTTGGATTTGGTTGAAAAGCAACTTTGTCAGAGCAGTTTTTCACCTGTACCGACTCAAATTCCACCGAGTGGCAATGAAAGGAACTTTACTTCACTTGACTTGATGGGCTGTGTTATCCATCCCATCTCCAGTAAACAAGGAGAGCTCGATCTCTTGCAGAGTCAAATTACTGTTTGGAAGGGATTTCATTGGCTTTGTTGTTGACTGATCTCATCTGGAAATGGCTGGAACTGCCCGATCGGACAAACAGTCTTGATATACTTCAGAGTCTCTTTCTAGAACTGGACTTTGAAATCTACTGGGTTTCCACAGGTGCACAGCAGCTAAAAAATGTGGGTGCACCACTTGTAGACTACCTCAAAATGTCTGTCAACGGTGACTACTACTCAAATGGGAATCCAAGCGTGTTTGCCGCAGTTAAAGCTGCAATTTTGCACGTTGGCGGGCCCAAATGGCAGCGAAGGGTAACGGTTAAATGCCCAGAAACCGTCACATGACATCACTGCACACGGCATGCTCGTTTTACCAGCCAGGCCAGTCTTTATATCAAAGGATACCGAAGGGACAAGAAAGGTAAGTTCAAGTTTCTGTGGATGGAGGGCTCGCTTGCTGCCATGTAGGAGACAGTTTGTATTTTGCGCTCAAGTTTCAATTCGTCACTTCCTGTGTGCAGAGAAGATCTCCCGCCAGTGACCACCAGAACATATGTCCTTTGGTGGATCCACAGCACCTTACAGGACCATGAGTTCATACTTAGCGGGGAATGGAAACCACGCCCCCCGGCTGTATTCGCTCTATGCTTCACTGTGAGAGGACCAAGGCGGGACTACAGTAGCAGACTACCCAACTGCAGAGCGAGTTGGCGGGGCTGTAAGATGTGCAACGCTTTGACACATTGGGGTTGTGCGATTCTTCAAGCTCTTCTCTGACCTCAAGCGTGGACACATGCTGAAATATTGTGACAGATTTCGCCATAATTAGGACATTAACTGAGACACTGAAGTACATTTCCTCCCCACGGCGGCTCCGTCCAAGAATCCTGACATTGAAAATTTAAGACAGCAACATTAGAGGCTGATTAATTCACAAAAGTTGAGAGTTTGCGCCTTAAATCAGCAAAGGAAATTCGTATTTTTTGATTTTCTTTTTCAGAGGGAGAATGTTTTAAGTATTTATGGGGAATTATCATCAAACCAAACGTTGCAAACTGACATTAAACTGAGAATTACAGCACAGTGGATATTCAATAAACTGCATTAGAATTATCTTTTCAACAGACATTTCTTTCTACCCATAATCCCCGTTTCAGGGTTTGTTTTTTCCACCAAACCCCCCCTCCCCCCAAGTCCATCTCCGTCCCCAGTCGACTCCAGGCAACACTTACGATGTCTGACACACTCGGTGTACGTGAGAGGATTTCAGTTACATTCATATTTAAGCTTTGAGCAAACACTTTTATCCAGCGCGACTTACGACGACCGCAACCGCTTCAATTTGTGGATCGGCAACATTACAAGTAACCAGTAGTGAGGGGTGCAGGTTCAACGCCACGGGGCCGGGACAACAAGCGTAACCAATAATCCTGAATGCCTCCGCCCTACATGAGGGGCGTGCACTGAACATATCTTCTGCACATACTGTACATCCACATGTATGCTGCTAAATTTGCACATCAGGACTTTTTCTGTTTACTGTGCATGTGACATTATTGCACATCTGCTCATTCTGCACATTTGTACACGTGACCTTCATCTGTACTTTTGATATTTGATATTATACTTTGGATATTTGCTCACTGGGACACATTTCTGTTCTGTATATGAGGATATGTCCTGTGATAAAGGAGGTTGAGATATGAGAACTGATGATGGTATATGACATTTTCTGTTGTGCACTTTTGTAGTTTTCTTTCTTTCAGTTCTTGTTGGATTGTTTTTGTTTGTTCTCTCATCTGTACGCCGACGATCAGCCACTTGTACTGTACATCGGCTTTGACCTGAAAATCTGTCAACGATGAAGCTGCATCTTCATTCATATTTACTTATCTGTATTATTTCTAAATGTTTGATCGTAATCGTTTGTTTCATCTCCACTCCTCTCTCTGTGTCTTACTGTTATCCATCTCCTATTATCTGCTGCTGTGATGACTCCATTTCCCCAAGGGGATCATTACAGATCATCTAAATCTGATCTGAGAACTGAAATGATCTGATAATCCGTACCACCACGCTCATGATCGGCAGCTCCTTCAGGACAAAGTCCACCTTCTTCTGCGTGGTGAGGGAGGCCAGGACGGCGTTGTGGCTCCGGCAGGCCAGCTTGGCGTTGTCGTACGAGTCCTTGGCGGTGATGAACTTCAGACAGGAGTTGCCCACCAGATGCCAGCTCTCACCGCACACGTTCTCTGGAAAGGATGACGGAGAAAGGATGAGCGGACGGTGCTGGAAAAACACCTACAGCTGCAGCGGTTGAAGCAGTGCAGTTAAAACGTTGATGGCGTGTATGCGGTGCTAAATTTGGTCCATACGGTATCTTAGGTTGCAGGTCTGAACATGAAGACGTATTCTACACATGGAGGCTTTAGTCATGGATTATGGCTGTTGTCTGGTGTGTGAGTCACTCGTTTGCGCAAAGGCATCTATTACAGGGCGTAATAATGGTATCTGACGTGTGTGTGTGTGCGTGCATACAGGGTTCCTACACATTTTCCATTTGTAAATCCCATCCTTTTCCAGACCTAGTTTGGTGACAGGATGTGATTTTGTTTCGTGTTCAACATAATGCCTTACCTAATGGTGGCTGGGCACCATGTGTGAGACTAGGCCACGTCACTGTAGTGGAGATCACCCTATGTGACACTGTGGCTGTGAACGGGCGTATTCAGACCTGCACCAAAACAATGTTTAACACTTTTCTAGAGGTTCAAACTTTTGAGGGCCTGGAAACGATCAGAGCTGTGTAAGAATCCTCCTCCCTGTGTATGTATGTGGGAGATGATATGTGTGTGTGTGGTTACTGTATGTCTGTGCATGCATACATGCATGTACAGTATGTATGTGGTGATACTCGGCCAATATTACCTGGCAGCGAGATGCATTCCTGGGTGCGAGGCTCCCACTGGCAGTTCTGGTCCACGGCGCAGCTCTTGCAGCTGGTCTTCTTGTTGCAGACGTAGGATGGGTTGTCCTTGGGGCAAACTTCGTACTCCGCTATGGCCCCCTGGGAAAAAAAAACAAGCCTCTACTCTTTAGTACTCAGGGTACCACGTTATTACATTTCATGCTCCATAAATGACACTTGTTTCACGTCGCACACAATGAAATATTGTTCCATTATGAATAGGATGCACGCAAATTTCATTAAGCAGACCGTAAGTGTTGTGTTGAGTTTATGAGATTCTCGTTAAAGGAGAGATGAGTGTTTGTGCCATACATAATGAAAAACACTGTTATTATGCTTTCTATGATAAAGGCTCTTCATGACGGCTTAATTATCTGAGTTGAAAAAGATGGAGTGAGTTTCCAGCAGAGGCAGGTGGAAATTAAAAGCCCATGTGGCGAGTCGGCAGGAGGGCCAGACAGAGAAACACTGGATTCTCAGATACTGGTCCATGACATGCCAAGACACAGAGACCGTCTTGTAACTGAAAGATCATTCAATCCTTCAACAGCCTCTATGAACTCCATCAACACCAATGTGTTTTTTGTTGAGGTTTCCTAGAGCAAGACATTATAAGACACTAAATAAAAGTAGAAACTAGAGAATAGGTGTCTTTTTGATGTAACATAAAAGTATCATATATCACATATATAGTATCATATGTTTGCTTTTTCTTATGGCACTCTATTGTTTGCACACTTGTTTTTTTTTTTTTGCACTATATTGTTTATTGTATATTCTATTCTATTCTATATTCTGTTTTTCTATTGTTGTGAGCTGCTGTAACGTGAATTTCCCCACGGCGGGATTAATAAAGTCTCTCTCTCTCTCTCTCTCTCTCTCTAAGTAAGTAAAGTAAAAGTAGCATAGAAAAAAATTTGAAATTTAAGAAATGGGATTCCTACCTATCCAGTATGTAGGCATGTTCTGATAAATCAATCCCGATCGGTGCATTGACTCAAAAGACAACTACTCACTACAATAGATGCAGTATACACACATTGATTCAGATCACTAATAACGGTGAAAAACACATGCAGAAATGCTTCAAGTGTAGAAAAATAAACCCCCGAAACAATGTCAAATTGATGACATCATCAGCCGCGCTCACTAACATGCTCTGTCAGGACAAACTGTGTGCAGATGGAGGGCGGTGTGGTGCAACAAGAAGGACAAAGAGGAGACATTCACACCCACGCTGGGGTAGTAAACCTGCAGGATGGAAGAGGAACGACGGACGAAGCTCAGGCAATATGCAAAACACAAGAATCACAACAGCAACACTCCAGACCTAGCTGGGCTCGGCTAAGACCCCCCGCGGTCTGAATCTAGCACACTGGCAGCAAACGTCTGAGAGGCTGAGAGGAGATACGTGACAGGACGCAGCACCGGTGACAGACAACGCCAGCAACACGCTCACAGCTGGAGTTGCGGCAAAGCTGCACTCCAAAACATCAGGTGATTTGGACGTGGCGTCAACTCGGGGACAACGGGGGGCTGAAGCGCGTCGGCGCTGCCGCACGCCTTCGGGAGCGAGGTGAGACGCGTTGTGGTCACCGTGGCAACAGCAGTTAATGCACGTGAAGCAAAGCAATTTCACACTTCCCGAACACAAACTGAAACGAGACGCCGGGACAGGTCGCATGACGTGATGGAGGGGTATTTGGTGCACACTCCATCAGAGCGGCGGCGTTCCTCAAGACATACTGAGGGTACTTGGGACTCTGAAAACCTCCACTAGCATCGTGTGTGAGGAGAAACAAACCACCCTGTCTGACTGCACAACATCAAACCAAGCTGCTGAAGCATGTGAAGAACTCACTGGAAGACTCTCTTGTAACAGAGACGAAGCAAACGACGGTGAGGGCTCAGAGACAAACCATCTGCCTGAGACCCAAGAGAGAGAGACGACTCCCAAGGGTCTCAGATCAGCCAGCAACAGGTTTGTGGGATCAAAAAGGAAGTTGATTCGTCTTTGTATCTCTATACTGTAGTCATGTTGTACTCGTCTGAAATGAGCGTTTGATTTGTTTCCTGTCAAAATGTCCTCAGATCAGCTGACCGCTCTGGGTTTCTGTGTGATTCATGTCCAGAAGGTTCAGAAAACCGAGGATCACTTCAGGAGCTGTGTCTCAGTCTGAAGCTAGTCTGTGGTGGACATCGTGACCGAGAACTTGTTCATGTATTCAAGTACTATCTTGTATATTTCTGTTTCATTCCAGAATATGTTTCAACTCCTAAGAAGACAAAAAACACTGGCTGACCTCTGGTGACTTGAGCACTATGAACCCTGACTAGTCTCCAAGTCCTCCAGACAAGCTGAAGTCCAGCAGTGTGAATGAATCCCTGGGTGGCGATGCACTAGGTTGGTGGAGACGTCACCTCTGCTAAAACATACCTCTGCTACTCCTGAACATGAAAAACCTCTCAAAGAGACCCTGAACGCCTCATGGTGATGCTGTGAGCAACAGGAACAACAAAACACAACATGCTGTGAAAAAGGTTTTGTACACGACTAACGTTCATGGAGTCAAATTAATTTGGTAACACTGTAATAACTTTCATTAACTAGACATTAACGAGACATTAACATGAACTAATGATTTATTAGTTCATGTTAATTGAATTACTGATGTTAGTGAATGATGAGTAATATATCATGTACTGTGTTTATTCACATTAATAACTGATGGGCGGAGGGACGTTTCTTCATCCATTAATAACGTGCTGTAGAAAACAAATGTTAGCAGATTATTTACTGGATGTTTAGATAATATTGAAGACGGTGGACTCCGGTATGCTGGTGCATGTCTTATGTCTATATCTTATCCTTTGACTTTTAATAATCAGTAATCAAACCTGTTGATCTGTTGATAACGAGAACATCCAGTCAGACGTTTGACTGCTGGATGTCTGATGGATAAAAACGGTTTTAAACCTCCACAAACCTTAAAGGACGCCCAACTTAACAAAAAGGTCTATAAAGTTCAATGTGTTAACATAGTAAATAATAATGAATGTTTCCTGACACTAACTGGTCTGTTCTTCTACAGACCTTAACATTAGATGCTGCTTTACTTCAGAATAAAGTTTAATGGATCAAAGATCTGCAGTGAAGAATAAATGTTCAATAACTTTGAACACAAGATCTCAAACTTCATGACATGAAAATAATCAGCTACAAACAGAGAAACTTATAAAACACTTATAAATATTATAAATATACCTTATTAAAACATGACTACATATGAAGTGATGATGTATTAAGGTTTATCAGAGGAAGTGATTCAACTCTATAAAGTTGCTTGGCTGTGTTTCCTCTGGGTGTTAACAAGTGTTAAGCACCACTTACTATCAGCTGCACTTTGACTTCTGGGTAATGTTGCACTCTGAATGCACTACAGAAGGTGTTTCATCAAGATTCAACCAGACGCCCCACATCAGGGTTTCTTCAGCAACAGAACTCAACAGAACTCAACAGAACTCAACAGAACTGAACTCTCAACCGGTTTGTTGTGACTTGATAGAAATGTTGGATCACAACGTTCTGTATCATATCGACCGTATGTTACTGAATCCTGTAATCCTGTATTAAGATAATTAGGATTAGGATAAATAAAGAAAATAATAAAAGAAAATAAATAATAATAATACAATTAATATCAATAAAAATGATAATAATAATAATAATAATAATAATAATAATAATGATAAAAATATGTCGTTCTAGAGAATATTGCTCTGGGTTCCAGATTATAAATGTGTATAAATATTCACTATAAGTCCAGAACAGAGTGAACAGATAAGAACTGACTACAGGTCAGTCCTGCTGAGTGAGTTCTACAGGACGGCTAAATAACCACCAGGCTACAAGGACAGACGGACACCAGGTCATGGTGGGTCCCTGTAGTGACGCGTTTCCAATATGGCTGCTGGATGTTACATCATCTATTACAGACACATCACCACATGGTTCACTAACAAAACACTGATTTGTTTGAGGCCTATTAAGCAGCTTCTTCAGACTTTGTGTCAACGGAGAGTTTTTAGCATCAGACGGTCTAAACGCTGCTTCAGAGGATATGATTAGTATTGATTTCAACAGGGCGTTTTATTTTCACAAGGTCTCCGAGCTGCATCAGAGGCTCTTCCACCGCAGAGGAACATGTCAACTTCTACAATTGATTCAACCCTGCTCCCCCTCCTCTCCCCCACCTCCCCCTCCTCTCCCCCACCTCCCCCCTGCACCGTACAGAGGAAGAATAAACATTTTTTTTTATGTTGAAATTTCATTGGCTCAATTGCTGCTTGGTGGATCAGGTGCAGCCCCGACGAGACGCTAAAGCCTCTCTGGTGTTTTAAGGGCTGTTGTTGCGGCCGAGCAGGGAACCACCAAACCGGCGTGGCGCTGTCTTACCGTGGTGGAGGTGCAGTTGCTGCCCAGAGACACACACTGGACCGAACACCACTGGCAGCCGTTGGTGTTGGCCGTGCAGCTGTAGCAGTCCGTGTACTGGTCACACCGCTCGCTGTCCACGTCTGCAAAGCAAATATGAAGAAATTCACCTCAAAATAAAAAGAACAACACTGATGCTTCTTGTAAGATGACCGCCGGTGTGAAAGTGAAGCCTCGTGGTTTACTGATCGGCTGTCATGGCTCCAGTCTGCCAGACGGCGGCGGGCCACCGAGGCCTCCACCCGTATTACATCTGCCTGACAGATATTCGGGAGTGCAGGTTTTCATCTCCCCGGCGCTTCCTGGAGACGCCGACCCCGGGAAATGAGACCGGCCGTGTCGGGGCGGGGGGATATTTTTTCCCTCCGTAACCATGACAAATGGGAAACGGCAGACGAAAGAGAATTCACGGCGGGAGGAGAGAGAGATCTGGCCGCCCTGTCCCTGGTGATTACCCCTTCCTCTCCTTACACACACACACACACACACACACACACACACACACACACACACACACACACACACACACACACACACACACACACACACACACACACACACACACACACACACACACACACACACACACACACACACACACACACACACACACACACACACACACACACGGTAACAGGGGCCGGTTCTGAGAGTTTTCTCGGCAGGATTAGTGCCACATTTTTGCCATTTTCCATCGATGACTTGCCAGACGGCCTCGACAGTCCGTGACAAACAAACAAACCATTTCAGAGCGTCTACGTGTCTCGGCGGACGCCACGGTGCCGCCAAGGCAGACGATGGAGAGATGGCATGAAGAGGGGGAGGAAGAGGGTGAGGAGGAGGAAGAGGGGGTCACCTACATGATTTAGCGGTACAGGAGGCCGGGAGCTGCTGCTGCTCCGGGGCGTCCGGGCTGCTCTCCCACGGCAGGCAGGACCCCTGGGTGGCGTTCCAGACGCAGCGGATCCCCGGCCAGGCCTGGCTGCACGCCGCCGGGCCGGAGAAGGCCGGGCAGCTGGGCGAGGTGTACATCAGCACGTCGCTCAGCAGCAGGCTGTTGAAGCCGCCGAACACATACATCACACTGGAAGAGAGAGAGAGAGAGAGAGAGAGAGAGAGAGAGAGAGAGAGAGAGAGAGAGAGAGAGAGAGAGAGAGAGAGAGAGAGAGAGAGAGAGAGAGAGAGAGAGAGAGGGGGAGGGGGAGAGAGAGAGAGAGAGAGAGAGAGAGAGAGAGAGAGAGAGAGAGAGAGAGAGAGAGAGAGAGAGATGTTGACATCCGATCCAGGCGAGACCACGAGGGGAAACGAGGCAGACAGGAAGTCAGACGAGTCGGTTTTGACCCCGTCTGACAGAGAAGTCTTCCTCGCAAGTCGGTACAATCCCCTACAAGCGCTCCCTTCCTGTGTGGGTGGGCCTGACAGACCCCCTGCTGTGTGTGTGTGTGTGTGTGTGTGTGTGTGTGTGTGTTTGTGTCTGTTTGTGGGGTGGAGGCCAGGTTCAGGACACCTCTGAATGTTTCTACACCAGCCTCTGTGCAGGATTACTGTGTGAGTACGAGAGTGAGTGTGTGTGTGTGTGTGTGTGTGTGTGTGTGTGTGTGTGTGTGTGTGTGTGTGTGTGTGTGTGTGTGTGCTGGAGGTCGGGGCGGGGTAAGGATGGACAATTTGCACCAATCTAATCAAAACTCCCCTCGGATCAGAGAGGGCTCACTTCAAACCTTCAAACCGCTCGCTCTGGGCGAGGGGGGGAGGGGGGAGGAGGAAGAGGAGGAGGAGAAGAGGGAAGGAGGAGGAGGAGGAGAAGAGGGAAGGAGGAGGAGGAGGAGGAGAAGAGGGAAGGAGGAGGAGGAGGAGGAGGAGAAGAAAGCGGACGCCCTGCAGTGTCCACGCCGCTGCTAGCTGTTACCCATAATGCTCCGTTTCTCATTTAAAAGCTGTCAGCCACCGCAGAGAGGCAGAGTCCACCTGAGACAGCTAGTGAGAGAGGTCAAGGGTGTAGCGCAGACAGACAGACAGACAGACAGACAGACAGACAGACAGCTAGCTCTCCAAGGTCCGGCCACTTTATTAGGTACACCTAATAAGTCTCTGTGTTAGTTTGGACCGGTCTGCCCATCCTCCTCCTCCTCCCCCTCCTCCTCCTCCTCCTGTTCCTCCTCCTCCTAGACTCTAGTGATGAAACCCCCAGGAGGCTCCAGCTGAACCACCAACCACACCACGGTCCAAGTCTCTTAGATCAGCATGTTGTCTGTTCTGATGTCTGGTCCAACAAGAAACTAAACCACTTCACCACGTCTGCAGGGTTTATATACATATCGAGTTGCAGACACGTGATTGGCTGTCTGGAGGAGCAGGAGGACCTAATAAAGTGACTGATCCACTGTTGCGGACAGTTATTGGTCAGTTGTCTCAGCATCAGTGTCACCAAGACAAATCCGGTACCTTCATCACACCTGGGAGTGATCTATTCTGATGGAATCAATCAATCAGAAAATGAACCAACCGATCAGTTAACTGACGAGCACATGATGAGTGATGTGTACAGACTAGCGAGGCTAGGCTAGTTCAGTAGCATCTTTTACCATCACTTCTATACACTAGCTCCTGTAGTTGCTCTTTGATCTTGGCCATGTTTAATTGTGTCTTTGAACCAGTTTTGTTTCCTCTATTATTTTACTATTTATTTATTTATTTTTTATTATTTTTATTATTATTAATAATAATTATTTTATTATTTTATTTTATATTATTTACATTTTTTTTTAAATTATTTTATTTATTTATTAATTCATTTTATTACTTTATAAACTGATTCATAAATAAATAAAGACCCTGTCGTCCTCGTACGTCCTGTGAAAGCATCTTGTCAGAACGTCCCGGCACCGCCCGCCGCCCGTTTGATGGATGAATGAACAAACCCTTGATTGACCCAGAGGGAAGGGCGTCATCAGAGGGGCTGATGGGAGTCGGGCCGCGCAGCACCTTAATATTTCATACAGTCTCTTTAATATGGACTCGCTGCGTCCCGCCCTGACGGGGTCACATCATCTATACATGTTGCTGTCACATACTGAAACATCATGTATGGACGCATGAGAGTTTGATTTTAAAGGGAAGAGGAAGCTGGGCTGTCGTTGCTTGTCAGTGTTAAGGGTCAAGTGTATTTTCTTCACAATTCAGTACAGGAAATCTTTAGACCTTCAATGTTCCCACATTCCACTATTATAATCTATTATACATTATTTACAATCAAACTTGAGTTTTCAAAAATTAATAATTAGAATATTTTCAAACTGGCAACATTTTGATATAAGGAGCAAATAGGAGCACAACAGTTTTGTTCTTCATCATCATCACAACTAATAATGATCACAAACTAACCAGGATGATAAACCGTATTCTACATTAAATTGTAGTTTTAATAATTTTGAACTTGTACCTAACCTCCATCCTGATGTGTCCCTCACAAACCTACTGATCAATATTTGAAGGGTTTCATCCTATAAAAGGATCAATACATATCATCAATTTTTAAGAAGGTTTTTCTACCTGAAATTCTCCAGTCAATATTTTTAAAAAGAGTCCTTTCTGTTGTCAACAATCATTTGCCAGTAAAGAGTTAAAAATCATTACGATGACTCAGATCTTGATATTTACCATCATGTGCTTCAGTTTCATAAGAGGTGTCGTGTTTCCCTTCAAGTGGATTCCTCATCTTGGAATGCAACTCTATTTATCTGCTATGAACTTCCTGCTGAGTGAAGGCGCTTTGTGGACGCTTCCCACAGCCGCCATCCACGTGCACAAATGTGATCATGAACATAAAAGCGTACATTAAGACCGTATGTTGGCTTCGCATGACATCCAGCTCCATGCAGGCTTTTATCCAGCGCCTGGAAGTACCATGACTACATACATCTTTAACATGGGTGGAAACAGAACCCGTCACCCTGGCAGTGTTAGTACCACGCTCAGTACCACGCTCAGTACCACGCTCAGTACCACGCTCAGTACCACGCTCAGTACCACGCTCAGTACCACACTCAGTACCACACTCAGTACCACACTCAGTACCACACTCAGTACCACACTCAACCTGTTGACCTACATGAGACAAAATATTAAAGTGATGTGACAGATTTCTATAAACTTATTTTATCTGCTTTCATTTATTATTTTTTTAAATGTTTTTTTATTTTGTACGTGTGTTCATCATCGCCTTTTTAGATATTATACTTTTCTTGTTTTTATCCCTTTTCCGTCAAACACACTGTGACCTCCTCTCTCTCTCTAAATAAATGACTACCTGTCGCTGAAGACGGCCGAGTGCCCGAAGCGGTTGACGTCGTGGTGGAGGTCTGGTCTGGGCAGCACCGTCCACTCGTCACACGCTGCAGGAGAAAAAAACACAGAAGAAGAGAAGACAGACAGAGGTCAAAGACTTGGCTTGTTACCGAGACCGTTCACAGGTGACTCGGCACGGTGACTCGGGGGTTAACACCGTCTCACAGCAAGACACACTGGTTTGATGACTGGTGACCTGACCGGAGTGTTTCCATGCCTTCAGCCCAATGCATGCTGGGATAGGTGATTGGGTGCTACACCATCTTTAAATAAAACTCCTACTCCATGTGACGGTTTAAATATAGGCGCATCAAGAATCGGCACTACGGTGAAAACAAAAAGAAAGGCGTGTGGGCTTGAAAGTCAAAGATGCAGCAACATCACCTTCATCACCTTCATCCTGTACAATGCAGTGCAAGTCATCACAGTTTCCCAGAGGGGAGAATGACAGCTATGAGAACAAGGCGTTTTAACGGGTAGACGGCGCCCTCTGGTGTCGGTGTACGGTAGCACAGGTGGTGTGGCGCGTTGGGCTTGCAGAGTGTGGGGGGGGGGGGGGGGGGGATTTATTACCCCGCCATCCACCAATGTCAGGACAACGGACAGCCCTTAAATCCTACACGCTAATTGAGTTCAGCTTGTTAAGGAGGGGCAATTAGTCCTCTGAGCGCGGCCCATCTCAGCCGTAATTACCAGACAATTACAGCGCCGCCGCCGCGCCACCGTCCCGGCAGCTGTTCGGCGGCGCTGAGGGGCGGGAGGGAAACTCTCAGCCTCGTCTGTCCAATTACAGAGTCAGACGGAGGACAGGGAGTGGCAGGGCGGGTGCAGGAGGTCACAGCTGGGAAACCAAAAAAAAAATCACTTATGAAGTTTTTCAATTTGTGAAGTTGCGCAACTCTCTCGGGGGAAAATATAAACAATTAGTTTACCGCAGTGGCAAAATTGGGAAAAGTTACTCTCGTTGCGCCACTCAGTCGAAGGTATACCGGACGTATACATGGGACGGTGTGTTGAGAAACTGCGCGTGCTGCTGTAATCTATCCTCGGCTCTTTTCGACGCCGTTGCGGTGAAAAAAGGGAAAACGCTTCAGCGGCGCCGTCGTGAACAAAACTCGCCGCGCGGGGGGGGGTTCTACGCCCCGGGGGATTGTAATTTTGCAGCCTGTCAATCATCCCGTAATGACGCAGGAAAGCAAGAACGTCCCGAGGCGGTTTGGCGGCCTGCAGGGAATACGCCACATCACCCCGACAGACTGAAGCCTCCCGTTAACGAGCAGCTCATGACAGCACCGCGCAGGGAGGCAAGACGCCATTTATCAACGATTTGCAGGCGATGAGCATCGTGAGGATGTTGGTACGGCTCCGACGAGGAGCGTGTAACTTCAATTAGGAAGTATCGGAGAACTTTGATTGCACTTTTGATTATCAGAGGCAAGAGATGAGAGAACAATCAACTTCTGATTTTTACACTTAATGAAAGAAAAAGAAGGAAATAAACCATTTTATGAAACCAGCGAAACTGAGCACACATTTTTCAGCAACACTTTGGAGCCGCGTTGAGCATCTGTACTGGAGCAACTGGGGGTCAAGTGTCTTGCTTAAGGGCCCTTCAGTGGTAGGAGCTGAAGGAGGCGAGAGCGATACTCATTCGCTTTCCTTCCAGTCCAGGAATTCAAACTGCTGCTTCTCTAATGCAGCTGGAGAAATTAGCTTGTGTCCCAAAGGTCACCAGTTTGAATCCCCATGTCTAGGTGGGGAAATCCTCCATCTCTCTATGACGACCCATGAACCCTCGAGCAGGACGTTTAACCCCCCCCCCCCCCCCCTCAGCAGAAGGCTGTGGTTGTACCGGGCGGCTCCCCGGTGTGAATCTATGTGACTGTCTGAATGTAAGGCGGTGCTGGAGAAGGTGGTGCATGCAGCTGGTACTGACCCAGGTCGTAGGCCATGAAGTCGGAGGAGAAGCACTTGGCGCCGTGGCTCATGGACGTGTCGTTGTGCGTGTTCCCTCCAAACACCAGCATGGTGCCGCTCACCACCACCGCCGTGTGGAGGTAGCGGAAGAAGCCGCTGTCCCGCAGGATGGTCCTGGACAAACACACAGCAGACAGACGTTAACGCGACAGGCGGTTTGAGCCGAGACATCCGGTTGGTCAAAGGTGTGTTTCGACCGTGCTGATGATGCGGTTGCTATGGCAACTCAGCTGGCAGAAGGCCTGCGTTGTGTTTCCTCCTGTTTTTAATTCTTATCTTCACGCGGTACGCATCACGCACTGGTGACGCTTCATACAGCCGTTAATAATACCGTTAATATCCCATGATGCACTTCAGTAGTAAATAACACTGCTGCTCCTCATCACGGTTGTACCTCTGATGGCTAATATTGCTAAAGTATAACACCGTTCTAGTACAGTAGAGTATAGCCTAGTATTGGTTTCATATAGGATGGTATCAATATAGGAGATGAGAGAATCAAGAGTCAATTTATCAGTGAATTTAATGGAAATATCAAAAGGTGTTTGACAGGTGTTGTTGTTGTTTGAATGTTGGGTTCTTTGAATGTTACTATTTTTATTAAGACTGTAAAGTAGAATAAAAGTAGAGAGACTCATGCTGGTACACCGATCCTTCAAAGTTGTGATTTGTTTGCCTTCAGCTCCTTGTTGCTCTAAAACCACTTTGTGTCGACCGTGTTTCGTTAAAAGCTCTTCATAAATATTTTCTCCGTCTGCAGGAAAGGTCGACTACTTGTCTCGGTTAGCGGATGCAGGTACAAGTGGAGGGAACACAAACTCTACTGCTATAATACCAGAGGGTTAGCGGATCATAACCACTGAGGTTTGATCAAGACCAGTCATGATGTTTATAATGTGTTGTGACCTCTCTTATTCAAACTGACTGATCTGAGTGCAGTTCAGACGTTTATTTTAAGTTACAACACTTCAAAGCCATATTTAACCCAACAAGCATTCTTCAAAGGCCCGGGTGAGTTATGAGGGTTTTCCATTTCAACATTCATTCTTAAATGTGTAGATTTTAGTTTCTTGACGAGATTGAAAGGTTTTGCTCAGCAGTCAATCTGATGATTACTGATTATTCCACAACATGTCAACCAGCAGCGAGCCGACAGCCTGATGAAACGCAGTCCTGAGTGTATCTGAGCATCGATCAAGACACGGTCCTGTAAATGTATCGCACTTGGTGGATGAAGTGATTCTGATTCTGCAGACGGAGAATAAAATACATCAGCAGCCAAAGAGAGACGCTCACCATTTGCTCTTGTCCACGTTGTACTTGTACAGGTCGCCCGCCAGGCCGTACTTGTTGGCGCTGAAGGCCTTGTACCCGCCGTGGATGTAGATGGCTCTGGTGCCGGGGTCGTAAACGCTGCTGTGGCCGTAGCCGCCCTGGACCAGCGCGCCGTCGGTGGACACGGTGCTCCAGGTGTTCTTGGCTGGACGTTCAGAGAGGAAAGCTTCAAGTTACTACTACTAACCGGATTACCAAGTAGAGACAGAAGGGGAAAGTACAGTCGGGCAGAGGAATCTGGTGGAGGGTTAGCTTCCACCCTTTAAATTCAACATACATTTTCATGTTATACATTCATGGTACGTGTTGAAAGTGAGTCAGTATCATTTCAGTTCATATCAGTGATTATGAGATCACCAAATTACTAATTTGCTACAATATCACTGAGTAAATGGGATCAGGGTGGGAAATAAAGCCTGGTCCTCTGGCCACGGAGGCATTTCCTCAGCCAGACTGGCTTGTAGAACAGAACAAGGTCTCTAAATGATGCTTGGTTTCCTTCCAGAGTGGCCGGTAGACAAACCCACCAGCCAGAGCCAAAACACACAAACATTAGCTTGGTGGTAATCTAGGCATCGGTGCACGTGGGTAGGGGGTCGAGCGTCTTGCCCCCAGGACAACTCACCGATGTTGTATTCCTGGACTTGGCTGATGTAGCCGTAGAGGGGACAGTGTCCGAACATAACCAGCATGATGGGACCGGCGCCGTCCTGGATGGGGGGCACGATGTGGGCCGAGTGCCCCACCACGGCATACTGCTCCTTGGCCCGCGGGGTCAGGAGGACCCAGGTCTGGTTCTGGATGTGGAAGACCCACAGCTGGCTGGACACGTTGCCCGTGGAGTCGATCTTCCCTCCGTACATGTAGATCTTCCCCTGGAGGAAACCGGGAGAGACAACGGAGGGGAATTAGCTCAGAAATACGAGTTCAATTTCAAAATAAAAGCAAAAAGGTGTTTGTATTTTTTGGATAACTTTTTTCTAAAATAGTGTTTTAGAAACAAACTGAGATAAAGATTGTGAATGATTAATTTTAACGCACTAAATAACATTAGAACTTAACATATATCATATATCATATCCACATATATACACACAAACTGACTGGTGGATTCCTTGAACTCATCAAAAACAAATAAGTAATACTGAAACCCTTGAGAATCAATAACCTTCCTATTGGCCTGTCACCTCCAGATAGCACCAAGTTGAACCTTATTCCCCTAGACCTAGTCAGAGAAATGCTCTCTCTGAAAGGTCAGCTCCATCTGTTGAGCAGAAAAACTCCTACTGGCTTGCAGGTGGCGCTGATTGACCAGGTAGCAGTCAGTAAAACAGCACCACCTAGTGGTAGGATCGACAAGCTTACTTCTTCTCAAGTATACTTCTTTCTGCAGAACAGTCACTTTCATGGTACATTAAGATGGTAATGTATAAGTACAACAATGTCTTTTGATGACAAAAGTTTGCTACTTTAATTCTCATGATATTAAAAAAAAAAAAAAAGTACTTTTTCTTTGCAAGGAATCATGGGTAATCATACGTAGAGAAACTCCTTATGACAGGCTACATATCTGGTGAGGTAAGCCTTGAATATGGTAGCAATGTTGTTTCTTCAATACATCTCTATCAACTGGTCAAAAATGACATTAGTAAGACTGTTAACTCATCACATGTAACTCATTTCTTTGTCGTCTCAACCTAAAGGTGTTGCTCAACGATAAGAAGTATCTGTATCACAACAGTCACAGAAACCACCACTACTACTACTACATGACTTGCAAAGACAGCTGTAGCACTATGTTAGTTTTTATTCCATGTAGTATTTTTACTTCATTCAGACAGTGAAAGTAAGAAACAGAGGAGGAGGATCCTAGTCTGCGTTTCTGAATCACAGTGGGCCGTCTATTCCCCCTGGAGAGCGACAGAGTGGGGAGACCCAGGAGAGAAGGATCTGGTGGGATCTGGTGGGATCTGGTGGCAGCACATGTGGCTCCAGAGGGTCTTAACAGCTACACCATGGTCGCGGTACTTCCATCAATTCTGTTTCCTCTCTCAACACTTGATCTGATTCCATTTATTGCCCACATTTGCTCACCAGACACATCCACACTTCACTGAGTAACGTCTGCACAACGTTCTCCAAAGCAAACGTCAGCTTTGACTCGAGTTCTCCCAAATCGCACAGCAGACAAATCGAGTCTTCCTCTGGTGCACCACCGACTCCTCCCGTTCCTAAAGCCGTTTTATTATTCCTTCAGCGGCTCAGTCTTTTTGTTTTGAGAAGAAACAACTTCATCTTAATTCATTTTACTTCAAATACCAGGAGATTTACACAACAGTTCCAGACACTCACCAGATATTGTCAAATGCAGAAATTGTGGGACTGGGAGTTTGTGATTTTCTTTGCCGGCGTCGTGGTTTAGTTCTTTCAGTTCTTTTGCTGTGGTTACTTGTGTACCGTGGGACAGTATGTACTCAGGCATTATGCAAGGTGTTGATAGATCTCTGCATCGATGCCATCCAGACGAATGCTCTGAGATATTGTTTCTGATTGTGACAAGGCTTTACTTTAACTCGCCGTCCCACCCCTCTACGTACCTCATGCAAAGCGAGCGAGTGGCCATACCGCGGCGTGACAGTGTTGACGGACGGGTCAAGGGGCAGCCAGCTCTTGGCGCTGAGGTTGTACCTACAGAAAGAAAGATGGTGACCATGAGGAACAGATCTTAGAAACCCTATGGAGATCATTTTATATGTTAAAGTAAATAAACTGTAAACAGTGTAGCTGTAAACATTCTTACACCAAAAAGGTCCATCTGGAAGCTCCTTCTTTTGACTGTTGCATGCATCTCCAATTGCATTATGTTATATTATGTCCATTGAGCATGTAGTGGAAATTTACATTTATGGTTGTTATCTCATATGCTGCTATATCATGTAACCTTGTTATCTCATATGCTGCTATATTATGTAACCTCTTAACCTATGCTGTTGTAGTATGCTGTTGTAGTCACCCGTTAAAAGATGCAAAGATGTTGTGCTGTGCAGGTTTGCTGTGCTTGCAGCAGATGCTGCTTTGTGCAAGTTTCCTGTGGTTGTTAGACCTTCTCCTCTGTGGTTGTTTAACCTTCTCTTACCCTAACCGAAGCCTAACCGAAGCGAGACAGCCTTGGCCCCCCTTTGAGGGGGGTGCGAGACTCGCTTAGGGTCTTCTAAGAAAGCAGGAAGATCTATCCATTCCATCACGTCATTGCTGAGTACAGAGAAACTGAACACAGAGGAGGCCTGAAATAACATAGCCCCCCTTTTCCTTGTTACTCCCTCACCTAGATAAGGTATAAAAGCTTCATGTTAAGAGTGGGCTTCATCTGCACTTTGGTGAAACCCACTGACTGTGTAGATCATTTTGTTGAAGCTTCAATAAAATACCACAGACAGCCTTGGTCTGGTCTCTCCTTGATTCTTCCACGACAGAGCACATGCATGTTCTTCATGTAATCTAAAATACTGAATGTAGGAATGTTATGTCAAAAAACACCCGTCTTCTCAGCCTAAAAATCACAAAGCGAGGCTGCAACTGAGACCCTGTCGATTCACCCTATCTGCCCAAATGAAATGCTGGTGTCCGGTATGCACACTGCACCAAGAGGAAGTGACCAATAAAAACCTGAGAGCGGAAATACAAACTCTCTCCTAAACAGCAGCAAATTGTCCCCTTTAGTATAAAGCAATCACGGACCTACCAGGTTGGTAAACATGAGTCTGCAGTTTACTGCCGTCATGTCACACGACTTCTGGGAATTGAAGACTCTAATTTTTCAGTTTCCTCCGGCTGCAGTTTGGAGGGTGTGAAGGTGCCTAGTGCAGCTTTAATGTCTTTAATGGGTGATGCTTGTCTCCTTATCAGGCTGCTGTTGACTCTAACATCTGGTCATCTATCCCACAATGTCAGGACATAGTACGAGCCTCCACTACCACCCAGGACCAGGGCAGTCTCGTGGACCCCCCAACTACCGAAACCTGTGCCCAGCAACTTACCAGCTAGGATACTAAAAGGTAAATACTAGGTAAATACCAACCAATAAGAGGTATTTCATTGTTTGGAGGGGAACCAACTGTTAGCTTGGCCAATGCTACCACTGGGACAAACAAGCTAAACGGAGCAGAGTAAAACTACCTCAAGGAAAAGCCTGTTCCTGTGGGTGGACTATCCCTTTACTCATTTACAGGCCTCACATATAGACTTTGAGTAGTAATCCCAGGGCCTTGGCAGTCAAGAGCTCCATAAACACCAAGAGACCCAGGGCCCAGGGAATAAGTGTGTTTTTCCTGCGTGGAGTTCAGGACCAGCAGCTCCGACCCATCCTCTAATGTTATGGTTTTAATTACATCCTGCAGAGAGACGTCTTCCCAGCGCTGGCTGCTGAAGCTCTGCTGCTGATTCCTCGCAGTATTATTGCAGCTCTTTACTACAGGTGCTTTTTGTAAAAGAGGCGCGTCAGTTCAACAACACATCCTCAGTAGTCGCATAGCAACAGCAAGCAACCCTTGTCTAGCACCAGCCCCCCACACACACACACTTTATTCAGCAATACTAGCAAATAAAACGAGGAATAAGATTATTTGCTTGCTTTTAATGCTGATGACCCTGAAACTCAACTTGCGCTCCTGTACTGTATTGTGAGATGTTCTGGATGAGAGCATCAATGTGTAGGTGGGTGGGCAGACGCAGGACCCAGAGGGATTTGAACTCACGCTTTGACTATGTGGTAGTCGGAGGCGTTGAAGACATAACCCCCGATGACCCACATGATGCCCTGGTCCACCACGGCCTTGTGGGAGCCCCTGGCCAGCCCGGCCTCGGCGTACTCCTCCCGGCTCCAGAAGGAGGAGTTGGCCGGCACCGAGACGGAGCAGTCAGGACCTGGGAGGGGGGGGAGGAGGAACCAGAGGGGGGGAGGAACCAGAGGGTCAGTCCACCATGTGAGGCAGCTTAGCAAAGTGGATTTATTTACACATATGAACCCCACATCAAGGGACAAGCTCAGATAAAGAAACATTGTCGTGGCAATTTAAAGTTGCACATTGCACAACTCTGAAATATCGCGAGAGTTGTTGCAGGAAGAGGACATGGAAATGTGCCAAAGGTAGTCTATGAAAGCAAGAGGGTTGACTTGTTGCAGGAAGAGGATGGTGGAAACGTAAATCAGCGCTGGAGACGTGTGTTGGAGTATAGAAAGCGTAGTTTAGAGTGTTTGTTTTTCCCAAAGATAAAAAACAACAGTGATTCGTTTTTGCGCATTTCCGAACTGTGCCAACAAAATGTTGAGGAAGTGCAGCTTTCATGAAATACCTTTATCAGGTTTCTACCGTCCTCTTCCTGCAACAAGTGAACCCTCTCGCTATAGACTACCTTTGTCCACCGTCCATTTCAGAGCGGGACTTCTCCTTGAGCTAGACTTTAGTTTTCTGGTTTAAAAAAGGTCTATTTCTGTAGCGATCCTTTCAGTAATGTTGTCAGACACACGAATAACAATCTGATCCTGTCAGTGGCAAAATCAAGCACTTTTAGTGGACGTACTTTGACCGCGCCTCTATGCCCCTACAGATTACGTTGCAGCCATTGAGCCCGTTTCGCGACTGCCGACTGAAACGATCTACGAAACTTTTTGGACCAATTTGCGGTATAATAGGCGATTTTGTGGATATAGAGGCCAGGTTTAAAAATCCCAGAATTCTCCTTTAATGCTTGCAAGCAGGCACAATACCTTTCGCAACCAAGAGGGTTGATCCGGGTAGAGAGCAAAGGCAGGTTACATCAGTCAAGCTTTATATACAGCTTTCTAATATGCCGAGTCATGCTCAGCCACATATCTCTTACACAGTTCAAAGCAGTTTAATGAAGGCAAAGGAATCATACCGTGCACAGACACCAAGAGGAACAGGAGTACTTTCTATCATAGTTGGAACATTCCGGTCTAACTCCCTACGACTCGTCCTGCGCTCCCAGGAACTGCTTGTGTCCTTGGCATTCCCAACAAAACTGTCTTTCATATTATTGCAACAGTTGTTATAAACGTCCAGCTCATAATCATGAGAGAAGAGGAAACATATACTCCTCTCAGCTCAGTAGTTTTCCACTGGCTGTGACTATACTTATGCATACATTTTAATGCAGTTTATACTTCAAGCAAATTATAAGCGCACTTCCAATATTGTTTTCCATAACAAGGGACAAGATCAGATACAGAAGCAGAAAGCAGCTTTGCCTCTATATTAAAAGGAAATATGATTTTTCAAAGCCCCCTTTAATTTACTTTCATGACCCGGAGCTAGACAGGGAGTACAGAAGATTGGACCACCTGCTGTTTTCCATTAACTGGCTGACTAGCTGAACACCACAATCCATTATTGATTATGTCACCTATTAAATGCCCCTGAACTACGAAGGGGGAGCGAGAGGTTGAAGGACGACACCCACTTTTGGGGGGGAATTGGCCGGTTGGTCAACTTACCCGTTATGTGAGGAGACGATTGGCTGAAAAAAAACAACACCAGCGCTGGACAGAGATATCGACCAGACACACAAGAGGTGGTGCCTTGATGGCATCGTAACATGTAATCAGTAAGTTGAGCCAGTGTAACAAACAGTTCAACCTTGAGATAACTGAGATGCTGATTGTGCAAACTCAGGAGCCATAATAAACTTTCATATATTGTGTATAATCTGCTTGCCCAAACTCGGCATCCATTGCACGCCCAACCATCCTGGTAGGGGGATCCCTCTCCGAGTAGCCCCTCCCTCTCCGAGTAGCCCCTCCCTCTCCAAGTAGCCCCTCCCTCTCTGAGTAGCCCCTCCCAAGGTTTCTCCCATTTGTACCCTTTAAAGTTTTGTAGTTTTTCCTCGTCCTCTGTGAGGGTCCAAGGCTGGGGGATGTCGTGTACTAACCATTTACTGTTTCACATGTTGGGCACTGTGAAGCCCTTAGAGACTGGAACAGTGATTAAGGGCTGTACAAATAAAATGTGATTTGATTTGATGAGTAACTCGAGACTAGGAAGGAGTTTTGAAGCTTTATTTGATACGATTTGAAACTTCTATCAGGATACTAACATGAAAACTATCGCTGCTTTGAGTGAAATGACTCTCCAGACCGGGCTACCCACGTCTCCGGACCAGAACAATAACAGCAGCACAAACCGGATCCGATCCTGAATACAAGGAAAGGATTCTGGGAAGTGGTTTGGATGGCTGGACAGCAACTGGGAGTCAGATATGGAGAGCTCGACTTTGTTCTGAGTGGTCAACGGTCTTTTGAGTCAAGCGGCCGGGGGCCAGTTTGTTGATCTTGTTCGTCTATGCCCCCCCCCCCACGATGAGAGATGCCAGGACAAACAACTTTTTGAACCATAATATTTATCAGCCAATTAGCTGCATCGCTCCATCTCACAGCAGAACATGACAGGGCAAAAGGGCAGTATGACAGGATGTTATTCGCCGGACGGGTTCCTCATCGCTCTTCGTACACAATGCAGAAGTGGTCATGTGACAGGAAGGGAAGTGATGTGATTCAACGGGCCAAACAAGGTCACTCCTCTCATTCCACTAACGAGTCCACACAATCTGACTCTGCTAAACAAACAAAATCACCTTTTGCACCTTGGTGGCATTCCCCGTAAAGAAAACAAACGGCGCTCTAGCCTCCTTTAGAGACGGAATTTGCTGAAGGTTACTGTGAAAAAAAAGAGATTAACCGCGAGGCCGGCTAGACAAACCCGGGCATCCATCTCGGCTCTCGCGCCGGGCTGCTGTAGGGAACGAGTTCATTCGGAGGCTGCCGTGCACGGGGTACACTAAGTGCGCTATTCTTCGGCTAAAACACCGTGACAGGGTAATAAAGGCTGAGATAACGGCGGTCCGTTCCTCGGCTCCCTCAGCCTCGGTAATTAGATCATGAGCACACTGAGCGGCGGGTAGAACTGCAGTTAAATTAAGCCATTGTCTCTGCTTGTGGAAAGCGGCGCCGCGGAGCCGTTTAAGAACTAACAGAGCAGTTAGAGCGCCCAGATGGTCCCGTCGGAAAAAAGTGTGTGTGTGTGTGTGTGTGTGTGTGTGTGTACAGGAACAGGTCGTTAACCAATAGGAACGCTCGAACGTTAACGACCCATCCGGCGGTGATGGGCGAGCCGATCCTGCAGAACGTTTACTAGAAGCATCTTGGCAGTAAAAGAGCATCTTAGTCAGTCCATTTGGTTACAGTAGAGCAGAGATGGATCCTGTGGGGGGGGGGGGGGGGGGGGGCGCGATATAGCCTTAAAATAATATCATGATATTTCAGGGTAATTTGCGGTGACGATATGAAAAGAAAAATGTTTTATTGGTGATTGCAGCAGCAATTATTACAGCAAATAGTGACAACATGAGTCAAAATATGATACTTGCGAGCGCTCCAGATATGATCGCCACATCACCAGCTGCTGAACTCTCGTCACGCCACTTCTGACTCTCCTCGTACGTTTGTTGTGTTTCCACCTTTAGGCGTAACACTTCCACACGACCGGAGCAGCGACTTCAGCTGCTCCGGCTTTCAGCCGTCCTGGTATCGTTCTAGTGTGCTAGGATATGCAAATGCGTCAACGCGACATCACGCCACTATATCGTTAATATCATGATATGACACTTTTTTTGTGTACAAATTTATACCTGTATTATCGTTCATACAGGTATAAATTTGTACACAAAAAAAGTTAGCCTAGCCTAGCAGCAGAGATGCAGGCTTGTACCTGAAATGTCACGGGTTTGACTCCCTGACCCACCTGGGAACATTTGGAGGGATAGAGTGAGAGTAATGATCTCTGTGGCCAAACAGACTGGACAATTACTGGATATGTTCTTTATTTCTGCCTGGATAAGTAAAGTTTAAAACCGTTAGTAGGTATGTACTGATCCCAGTGCAGTGGTGGACACTGGGACAAACACCAGGCTACAATATGGTATACTGGAGTTGGATGGATAACGAGCCTCATGCTATTTGAAACACTATTCCCATGTGACCCAGTAGAAACTTCATCTATTGTTAAATGTTAAACTAAAACTCGACATCATTCCTCTTCAGAGTGATGTTGACCCACCTTGCCACCCGGTCTTGCAGAGGCAGGTCTTGGCGCCGGCCTGGCAGCGGCCTCGCTCGGGGTAGCCGCAGTTGGCCAGGCAGTAGGGGATGTCGCAGGCCTCGCCCTTCCAGTTGGCCTCGCACTCGCAGTACACCGAGCCCGTGGTGTTGCCCACGCGGCACTCCCCCCGACCCGAACAGTCGTTGGGGCATGTGTTCACCCTGGGAGGGAGGGAGGGAGGGAGGGAGGGAGGGGGAGAAACAGAGAGAGAGGAATGAGTCATCTGAATGAAACATCAGGTCCACCTTCCTCAGAGTTACACCCCCTTTAGTGCATTCAGTGTCTCGGTTGTTGAGACAGGAGAGTGTTGTTAGTCCCGCCCTCCTCCCCCTCCATTGGTCAAGTCCACACCCCAACCCTTCGCCACAGCGTTGAGGTAACCGGCGTCCATAAAGCCTCCGCTGGCCTTTTGGAAGCAGATGGCACCGGCAGACAATCGGCAGTAAAGAAGCGATGCTGATGTCCACCTGGTTCTGGTCCGCTGCAGGTTGAGCTCCTCCTGCAGGTTGAGCTCCTCCTGCAGGTTGAGCTCCTCCTACCATTGTTGGTGGATCTGTTTTGACTGAAAGGCTCTACTCTACTTTACTGTTAAATCTATTCAATCATGTAAATATTAACATTGGTGGCGGCAGCAGCTGGAACATGTCTTTCCAGTTTACATACTGCGGTGCTCTTCTAACACTACTGTGTCGAGCACTCAACGTCCTCGGGGAGGCTCCCCGCTCTGCCTCATTAATAACTCGGCCTCCTCAAAAAAAACAAAAACAAATGAGATTCTTCCTGAACATAGATCATCACTGACTCGGCTAGACGGTCGTATTAACACCGCTTTGCTCTTAAAAGTGAAATCATTTACAGACACGCCAACGAATCCTGACAGTAATGTTGCTCAACGCATCCATATCATACGCCTCGGTGTCGGTGTCTCATCACTTTCATCATCAACACTATTATTTTCATTTGCTGCCGGCGTACTTCAACTGAAACATGTCAGTTCATCTTGTTGCATCATGTTGCTTTTAGTTTTTAGTTTATCTCCATTTTGTTTGCGATCTGACAGAAAGTTAGACTTGTTGAACTGGAGTCCGCTCTGATCCCCCATCACCTTCAGCTGGTCAAATATCTTTTATTTATCTCTACATCTCCGCTGCATGGCGAACATCAATAAGGTCCCGGTCTATTTCCTGGACAGAACAAGTGTTTGTGCCGTTCTGAGGGTAAACAAGCCGGTTTCCACTTCACAGTCTCAGGAAACTATTTTATTACCCATCAGAGCGAGAGGAGCTCGGAGACGTGTGAGGCTATTTTCTGGGTTAAACCAGAACCCCGACGCCACAAAGAACAACATGTTTGGGAGAGACGGTGAAGACAAAGGAGGCCTCGTCGCGCTTTCATGTTCCTCCGGCAGCCTGGCGGTTTGATGTCTCGGCTCCTCCGCCTCTCCCAGACACCAAAGACCGCCGGGGGCCCGGGGGCACCTCGCTTTCATCCCAGTCTCTGTTTTTTCCAACCTAACTTCAATCCCGTCGCCATGGTGACGGTACTAGAGGGAGGGGCGAGGGGGGTGCCTTTCGTATACGTTTGGGTGGGGGGGGTCAAGGTTAGTTAAACACACTCTGCTTCAGTTTAACACCCGGATACCCTTTATGTCGACAACCGCTCTGAGAACATGACCGACATTTTGGTGTTTTCATCTATAGGTATGGTTCAGTATCAGGACTGTGCTGCACCCATACTGAGTATTATCATGGGTATCAGCACCCTTTCATTTCCCACTGTAACAAATGGAGCTGACGTGCACTTTGCTGTAATGGCGAGGTTCCTTCCAGCACCCTGTGAGAGAAACCTGGTACCAAATATGTCCGGTCGCCTTACCAGCACGCACCAAACTGCACAAAACACTATGAAAAAAACCCCATCCTGTACTGTGTCTATGTGGTATGGTCAGATTACAGACTGCAGCAGACGGGTGGCAGCAACTCAACGTTATCCTGTTGCTAACATGCTGTCAACGAGCCACGCCGGTGCCGGGGCTGAAGGCGTCTATATGTGGGCATCACCTAAATAAATCTCTGCAACCAGGGGAACTGAAATAGTTGGTCAAACATTTGCTCTTACCTGTCATCACCTGAAGTCAGAGATTCAGGTGGGGGGGGGGGGGGGGGTAAGCCTGGTTATACTTCACAAAGCGATGCATGCATGAATTCCCAGATTAGGCTAACGCTAACGTCTTTCACTCCAAGCAGAGCAAAGCAAAACAACTGGAAGGGCTTGGAAGGATGTGACGTCTCACCGGTAGGAGATGTTGAAGCCGGTCAGGTTGTAGGCGGCGTCGCTGAAGAAGTGCAGCAGGGCGTAGCCGGACTGGGACACCACCTCGGGAACCGTCTCGTTCCCGTAGCGCTCGGGGACGATCAAACCACTGACGAGAGACGAAGCGGGTCAGACTGAAACTTCTCATCATCATTAGAAGCAATATAATAAAACATGACTTCATATAAACATATATATATATATATATTATGGTTAGACTGATGTCGTGGCCTGTGGATATCAGCTACTACAGCTACATAAAGACTCTGCAATGACATTTTATTGTCTTTGCTCAACATATTTAAATCATTAAATTGTTAAATTATATTGTATTATGTTTATTGTAAAGTAATTCTTCATTTGAATAGGTGTGGTGGTTTTAGTGTCTCATGATCTAAAAGCTGTTTCAGGCTCTTTTCTACTCTCCTGGGAGAAACCCTGAATAATTTTTTTGCCATGAAAATTGTCAAATTTAAAAGATATTGAATACCGGCAGAAAATAACGTCTGTCTGTCAGTGACTTCAGTCAAACAATATCGGTTTCATCCTTCAAAAACTCACTAAATGGAAAATTCCACCGTAGGATAGTCTTACAGTGTGATATCATCAGCCTGTGAAGCTCAACACATCCCTGTGGGTGATTTGGTGATGTCATTTTCTTTCTAGTTGAACCCACTTTTCCCTCATCCTGCCTCATCCACTTCCACCTCAGTTAGTTATTTGCTTTTCCCAGAATGCCATTGGGCAACCCTCAGAGAACAGGCGTGAACTTGTTCTGTTCAGCTGCGGGTTGTACATGACCGGCTGGTATTGAACTATGGGTGTCGGATACCGTGTGGGTACTCGTTCTTCCTCCTCCAATAACTAGTAAAGCAAACAGGTAAAACAGGTTACTGGAAGAGGAAGAACCATTTAAAACCACTTTTTTCAATACTTGAGAAAATAGTTGTAAATAAATAGTCGCCTGTCTGTCTTGTGAAATTCAGTTCATCTGGGAACAAGTTTTGAATGAAAGAAAAATATCTCCTCAAAAATAGTCTCATGATGTGAAACCTACACCAAATCCACAGGAGACCTACACACCTATGGCGTGGAACTCCACAGAACAAGGTAGGTTCTCATTCAGGAGGTCCAGTCCACCTGAAGCCGAACCCGCGGCAGACCTACCTGAAGGCGGCGAGGAGGGGGGCGTAGATGGAGTCCCCGTCGTACACGTAGAGGTGGTCCCAACTGCACTCGGTGGCGAAGTGGTTGAACCGCAGTCGCAGTACGGTGTTGGGCCTGCGGGCGGACGCAGAAGGAGACCTGTGTTACCGTGACGACAGGAACATCCCAAACATCAGCAGCTTGACGGCATTCAGACAGAAAGAGACGCATCCCGAGAATAGAGCGGTGCAGGAATGAGTCCTAAGACCAGGAAGTGAGTTAGCATTTTGGCACTTCCTGTTCCCTCATCTGGAAGTCAATGGGTTTTTTTAATGGGTTTTTGGTTAGATGCCTGAAATAAGGTCTTAAGAGGTTTTCACGTTTTGTTCTACCACATAAAATACGTCAGTAAAAACCCCACTCGTGAATTTTGAAGCTTTTACGAGTCTTAAAAAAGGCGGTTGCTAACAAGTGGCTAAATGAGACTACAGAGGTTGTCGGGGACATTGAACGCATCACGGCGAACACGGTAACTCACCTACTCACTAGTCCGCCTTTACAGCCTCTAGTTGTGTTAAACTAAACTAACTATTCTAACTCAAACTTTCCAACTTGTAGATTTATCAGTTTATAGTGTTTTCGACCGTGGTGTAGTTCGTTAGCCTAGCGTTAGCTTTTTACTTCTGCCGATTGCATTTACGCTTCAAAAGTCATAAAAGTGGTGTTTTTTTCATTTGTGAAGATTATCTTGCTGAACAAAACGTGTCAGTATCAAGAACTTCTCTTTGCCACAGAGTTTAGTATCTGCAATAATCCAAAATCCAATGGAAAAATCCCATTGGCTTTTTGTGGAGGGAACCAGGGCGTTGCTAACTTCCGGGTTGGCCTACAAACAAACATCATCCCTGCACCACCCTACATCCTGACAGGACCACCTCAGCCTCTAGCTCGTCCCCTCTGATAGGACCGATGCTGTAGGTTGTGTTTCTTCATCACTCTGCTTCTAGATGACTCAGCTGGACTTCACTGTAGGTCAGCGGCTCAGAGTTTATACAGCGAGGGAACACTGGCTTATCTGACTGTTCGCTGCAGACATGCGTGAGATTCCTGACTGGAAACCGTCTCACCACTTCTAAATTGGGTTAACGTTCAAAATCAAATTAGAAAAAAGAGAGAGAGACCGGCTTGTGACCGGAAGATTAACGGGTCGAATCCGAGGACTGGATAAGATTTGGGACTGTGTGAACAAGCAGCGCCCTGTCCTCTTTAAAAACCTCCTGCTGAGGTGTCCTTGAGCAAGGCATCTAACTCCTCCCGTGTAAGTGAATGAAAGAAAAGCAGAGCATGCTCAGCAAAACCGTTCGCTGGATATTGCGAGTATATAACGTGCGCTATCCGGTCAGACGGGCATTTAGCCGTGATTTACAAGCACTATCTCCATTACGCCTCGTCTCTCATCGCCGTCGGCCCGGCGAGTCACTTAGCCCACTCCAGACGGACGCAGCACACTTCACTACAGAGCGTCTTCAGTCCTCCAGCCTGTCAGCGTTTATTAAATCAGACGGTTTTTCCCCCTTTTTAACGCGTCCTTGTGATTCCGATAGCAAACCGCGCACGTGACGCCGCATTAACTCCCTCTTAGGAAACGCGCCGAGATCTCAAGCGTAAATGCGCCACCGGCATGTAATATATGTCGGGTGGCCTGGTAATTAGAGAGCAAGTAACAGGAAGGTCGAAGGTTCAATCCCCCTGCGACAGCCACTCGTGACCCGCTGAACCCCCGAGCTGCCGGCTCCCGGTAAATCTCTCTGAACCGGAGCGCTGGCTCGGTGCCGAAAATGCAGATGTAATCAGACAGTTTATGGTTTCAATGAGCCGGCGGTCCGGGAGATGAAGAGTGATCGCTTCTCCCAGTCGATACTCTGTGGAGTGGTTACGCTGACTGAAGACAACACAGGAAGGATATTGAATTTCACACGGTTACTTTCCAATTAGTTTTCATCATCCGGTTCTGGATACTGGAGAGATTTCTCCTTCCGGATCCCTCTGAAGGAAACGATCATCACGACCACCTTCGTCATATTCAGCTGCAGCACCAATTATCTCGATGCATCCTTCCGCTGTGTCGAGGTTCAAATAGTAACTGCAAATACTTGTTATGGTTTGTTTTGGCTCCTTGGATGCCAGATGTGGCGTTTGAGTCCCGGAAACTACAGGAAACGATTTGAAAGTCAATTTAGAAATCGATTTTCTGCGATTGATAACGTGCCTGACACCATCTGATGCGGTACACCCCTCCCACCTGACACGAAGCGCTTCAAAACAAACAAATTAATAGAAAATAGTCCTGATGTTGTTTACGGCGGCTGCACACTCAAAAGACCTAGTGAACTAATGGAGGAGCCTCGTTACTGTCACAACCAATTTTCAAGTCAGTCAAGAAAAGCCTCAGCATCACCGTGGAGCGGACCAACTGAAACCGAATCCTGTCCAAATCCGGCGCTACATCCGTCTATCTGGTCTATCTGCCGATCGACTTACTGTCCCTCGATGAGCCAGGTGCACTTGGTCTTGTACTTGTAGTTTCCCGGTCCGTCGGTCAGATACCCCGAGGGCCCCGTCAGCCTGGCAGGGAGAGGAGAGGAGGTTCAGGGTTACAAATGAAGAGATAATACAGCAGAAAACATCTAAACTGGTGTTCTCTTCTGACTCTGGGTGTGATGGGACAGATATGAGGTGGTCATCAAGGGGTTTATGGCATTTAAAAAAGCTTTTACGAACACATGCTCTGTTAGAAAAGCGTCTTTCAAAATATTGTTTGAAATGAACAATGTACCAGCAGAGTAAAGAGAGGAGGCCAGACCAGGAGCTGTCATAGCAACACACAAAGCCCCACTAGCTGGAACAAGCCTCACACGGCTAATTGCTTAATTGAAAATGAATTCCAATTAATGTTGCGTTTCAATTCGTTGCCGATTGCCTGAAGGTGCATTAAGTAATCAAAGACTTTCATCAACCTCCATTGAGCACCAGCAGGACAGCATTGACAGGTCTCTAATGAGCCAATTAGAGCAGAGATCCAGCAGAGTCACGATGCTAACGACTGAAATAATACTGAAATAATACTGAAACAATACGGATACAATACGGATACAATACGGATACAATACTGAAGTAATACTGCTATAAGACTGCTATAAGACTGAAAGAACACTGAAATAATACGGATATAATGCTGATATAACACTGATATAACACTGATATAACACTGATATAACACTGATATACTACTGATATAACACTGATATAACACTGAAATAATACGGATATAATGCTGATATAACACTGATATAATACTGATATAACACTGATATAATACTGATATAATATTGATATAATACTGATATAACACTGATATAACACTGATATAACACTGATATAACACTGATATAACACTGATATAACACTGATATAATACTGATATAACACTGATATAATACTGATATAATACTGATATAATACTGATATAACACTGATATACTACTGATATAATATTGATATAATACTGATATAATACTGATATTATACTGATATTATACTGCATGGTTGAGGATCTGGTTGTCTGTATGTTTTAGGTATTGATTAACAGAATCCAGGTGACAAGGTTTTGGAATGAAACCACACCAGTCACCAGCCGTAGTGTTTTCACACCAGTCAGCAGACCAGTTAAACACTAACCGTGTCAACCTCCTGGTCTCTGGTTGAGCCAACGGCACCATATGACCGTTGAGGGGTTGAGAATGATTAAACCCTCGCAGCAAATTATTATCCAAGGCCGTCCGATACCACGGCGGCATCCGCAAACACTGTAATGGCACAGCTCGGTGCCCAGCCTGTTATTGCCCGATCAATTGCAGCTTGATGACACGGCAGGCGAGGCAGAAGTGAATTACACAGGGGATACTTACATGCAGTCAGTGATGGTGTCATTATCTCGCTCGGTCTCAGGGTGCAGCGGCGCTACACACCCAGCTGCAGGCTTGTTCCAAAACAGTCTCTCAGCAACATTTCACAATAAAAGTCTGCTGAGAACGGGTGGAGAGGACTCACCGCAGAACCCGAACAACAAACTGCTGCACACCTGAAGCGGTTCTAGTCAATATTTTACTTTTATGTGCATTTAATCAACTTATTGTTTGAGTTACAAATGTGCAGCAGCTTGTTGTTGTTGGAGACTCTGCTCAGCCAGACGTGCAGGCCGACGGCCCCAGCTGTGCGGGCTGGGCGGCTCAAGGTCCAAGGCCAAGGGTGTTGTTAAGTTAACAACAACTTTACGGGCCAAAAATACGATGCTCTATCACAACAACACCGCTGTGTCCTCGCCACCAGGTCCACCAAGTCCATCACACACACAGTCTGAAACTCTTTAAGAAAATGAAGCTTCACTCAAAAATTAGACGTTAAATTTGGTTTTGTATCGACAATTTGAAAAAAAAAAGAAAATGATGACACTTTTACACTTTAGCTCCTGAATGTTTTTCTCCCAAAATGGATATTAACTCGTCAAATAAATGATTTCTCCGAAGGCAGATACACTTCTCGCCCCGAGGAACCAAACAAACCAACAAACAAACACGAGGCACCCAGTCCTGGCTCAGTGTTTCGACGGGGGGAAGTGTTTTTTGTAGAGGAGCTCCTTGTTCAGGTCTCAGCCGTTAGCTAACCGGCACAACTAGCGCCGTAATTACAGCGTTCACACTGCTAACACAGCCGGGGCCTGTGGGGAGTCTCAGCGCTCGCAGCTAGCAGACAAACAGGCCTGCTGCCTCAGAGGACGGGAGGCTCTGGACTCACTCGGTGAAACACTCGACACACACGCTCAACGCACATCTCCCTCATTTCATTAGCCGGCTGCAATACAATACAAGTCAAGACAGACGACAAGTACGTTGAGTGTATTTCTGTGTTCGTTCAGCGGTGTTGCTCCACATTTCTGCTGAAGGAAATGTCACATTCAAATAAAACTAGGCAGTTAAATTTCCCTATAAAATACAAAATAAGGATGATCCATTTTCATATACCTCAACGTCTGTTAGGCTACAGCCAGTTGAACATCATAGTTAGACCCACTTCAACCTGCACACAGTTCATTAACACCCGGGGTCAGGTAGGTCTTTCCTGGGAAGCATTATATGGCGTTTCCAGCAGCAGCAACAGCGGATTTATTTGGAATCAACAGAAGAAGAACTGGGTAGTTAGCATGAGCAGCGACAGAGAGAAGAGCGCCACCTACAGGAACTCAAACTCCATCAACAGGAAGTCCAAGGTGGAAGACGTCACAGTACTGGACACACTGTTTGATTGACAGGTGATCTCTGGGAAGAGCAGTGAAGAACACCACAGTGAAGAACACTACAGGGAGGAACACCACAGTGAAGAACACTACAGTGAGGAACACCACAGTGAAGAACACCACAGCGAGGAACACTACAGTGAAGAACACCACAGTGAAGAACACTACAGTGAAGAACACCACAGTGAGGAACACCACAGTGAAGAACACTACAGTGAAGAACACCACAGCGAAGAACACCACAGTGAAGAACACCACAGTGAAGAACACCACAGTGAGGAACACCACAGTGAAGAACACCACAGTGAAGAACACCACAGTGAGGCTGAGAGACAAAGATGGAGACTAGATTCTGCACTGGGAACATCACCGAGACCGAAACAGGAAGTGATATTATTGTGAACCTCAGCGGTTCGATCAGATCCTCCTGAGTGTCACGTTCAACTGAAGATCCTGAGATGAAGAACAAGCCGACGGGTTTCTGAACCGCCATCCTCCATACAGGACCTCCACCGAGACACCGAGACACCCAGCGGTGCTAGCGGTGCTAGCGGTGTCGCGGCAGCAGCGCCAATCAGTTGGTACATGGCAAAGCGGTGCAGCATGAGAGCAAAGCAAACACAATCTCTCATGCAGCGGCGATAGGAGGCTTGTTAGGTGACAATATTAGACTAGGAACAACAGCAGCCTAGACACAGAGTAAACACTACAGCGGCAATGGGACTTTCCCCATCAGGACATTTCTACACATGGCTGCTCCACGTCCAGCTATGGCACCAACACAGGTAGGGGTTCAAAAAGATACTGAACACAGTAGAAGAGATGCATGCAGTAAGCTTAACGTGGCTGAGTCAACATGCAGCATTCAGACAGCTCATGGAGGACTGTGGACCAAACATGTCTGCCAGTGAATCAGCAAAGGCTGTAAAGGCTCCAAAACATGTTCATAAAAACTCAAAGTCATTCAAATATCATAAACAAGATCTCCCTCGGTAGTTAAAGTTGCACTAGGCGTGGTTCTATGTCAGATCCACCCGTCTTATCAGCCTAAATAAAGTGTGGTCGCAATAGATAGATTTGTAGATTCGCCCAAATCTAATTCTGGTTTCAGGGAGGGAACACAGGAAGTGAACTGAAACATAAAGAGTGAAATACAAACTGCCTCCTAAACATCAACGTTACATCTCTTGCCTCTCTCCTCCTTTTGGTCTCCGTTGCACAATTTCTGCGTATGAAAGTTAGAATTTCTCAAACTATTACCTCCCGCTGCCATGTGGGGCCACCAGAGTGTGAAACTGACAGCTGTCAGCACTTCCTGTCTGTAATCTGCCACTGAAAATCCCCAAACTCCATCTACTGCTCTGGGCTGATGTGTTAATTAAAGGGATGGGAGAGACCAAGCTAACAGGAAGCTGGAAAAAAACACAGCACTGTCACGGGCGTGCACGAGAAGACGGCCTTCAGAAACCAGCGGGGTTGCAGTGGACTGATCTGTGGACTACACCGGGCTGAAGACCCGGAACACCAAGTGACCTCACATGACTGATGCCGCCTCCAGGCAAGGAGAGGAGACTCATTTCTGTCCACAGGCACACAATGGCTGGTCCTTCGCCAAACTCACCAGCTGCTGCGACTGTTTTACAAGCCAGCGACATTTTTAGAACAGAGTAAGACCGGCTGGTTCCCGCCACAGGGGACGGCGGCGGAGACGGCAACAACAAGCAACATCTACCGGCGTTCGGTCGGCAACTGGTGTTAATTTGACGCCAAGCATCGGGAGAACGGACTCGTGAACCGGCGTCTACGGCGTGGCCTTCCGCCGAAGACCCGCCGATCAGGTCGGTTCGTTACTCGGCGTTAACCGTGTTATGAAACGATGGGAGTTACGGTCGGTTCTGGGAAACGAACAAGCGCCAGGGTGGCTGGCACCGGGTCTAGTACGTGACAAAGACAAGGCATTTATTCACACGGAGCTGGCCCACACCCCCATCCCGCTAAAAACAAACCAAACCAGGCGGTGACGCCGGGAGACAAACCGTCTTCTGTCTTGTTGCAGCGAGAACGTAATGGAAGTGGGAACTAATGGAAGTGGGAACTGTGTTGCTGCGGTTCGGTCCCACAGCGACACCGATCAACGTGATGAGCGATCGGGACCAGCAGCAGCTTTTCAGATAGGCGCCGTAAACCGCCGGTTCTACTGTTTCTGGCAGAAACGTTGAGAGGCTGAATCGGGGTTAGCAGTGCACATTCCTGCACAATACTGCAACGGCACCGCGAGGCCGGTGGAGAACAGGCTCCATTTGGTGGACAGTTGTAAGCTACGTTACGCCAAACAAACAGGAATAACTTTTTTTTTCCCCAGAATGCCTTACAGTACCATGAGAGCATGCATTGTTTGCGTGGGAGGTCCTGACTGGGAAGTGAAACCTGAACCCAGCCAGTGTTATCACCACGCTCTACCCATCGATTGGGTCAATGCCTTCCTCTACCCATTGAACTACACTGGGGACAACTTCCTGGTTGAGATGCCATAAAACCACAGCAACACACACTGGTCCCGCCCCCGGCCCCCCGGCCCCCCCCCCTGTCATGTTGATGTTGAGGTCTGTGGAGCTCCTTTGGCCCTCATGGTTAGCCATGACTCCATCTTGGCACTGCTTGGCAGCGCACCACCCCGGCACAGAAAGACGCTCTTCACTTTCAACCCGTCTTGTATGGCAGCATTGTCTGTATGCTAAACACAGCCTCCGACCACGGGGCTCACCCCTCCTCACCCTCCTCACCCATCTCACCCCCCCAAACACAACAACTATCGGCCCTTTGACCGCAAAAGAAAACAACGCTGCTCTGATTTGAAATCTGGGATCACAGAGCGGCCAGTTCGGCGTTGCGTTCAATGTCGATTAGCCTAACGGGGTGCGGTAAGTAGGACCTCTGCTGCGTTGACAACGTGGCGTTGCAGCGCAGGAGTGTTGAGGGTTAAGCCTGTAAACATTATAGGCTAATGCCCTGCTATGTTATTAGCGGGGGGCTCGGACAAACACTCCTCCAGACACAACAGATTACACCAGCACAGCAGAAGACCGGGCGCCATTTAGCATCAATACTACAGACCAATGAAATGAGACCTGTCGAGGCGGCTGGTACTCCCTGAATCTGACCAGCCAGACCTCAACGTGACCTTTAACCTTTACAAAGTGGACAGCAGACAAACCGATCAGCCGAACTGCACCAGGATGTGGCCGCCGGTGATCTCACACGCCGATAAAAAGTCTTTTCCACTTCATTGTGTTCTGGTTTCTTTCCTCCCCACCACAACGACGACAAGCCATTTCATTCAGAGAGCACTCAACGCTGCCACTCTGAAACATTAGGAGCCGAGTAGCATCCAGACCTCCATCCTACCTTTTCAGACAGGGCCAGTAATTGGCTGCACTAATGTGCTTCAACGGGAGTGTAAATAGTCCTGACTGCCCCCCCCCCCCCACCTCTCTTCTTGACCACGGCCGGTTTCTGACTCTGCTGCACCGCTTCGCTTCATGACCTGGCTGACCGACCGGCGTTGAGCTGAGACAGCAGGAGACGAAGGGATGAAAAAATAAAGGACAAAACGCCCTGAATCTACTAAAAGACAGTCGGCTAGCCTGCACCCTGACGGACGATTAGCTGCACAGACATGCTAGCTCATCACAATGTTGGAACAAGATCAGCTGCGAACAAACAAAACAACAAAGCTGAAAAATCCAGATATTAAATTCCCTCTTGGGCTGATCGATCGACGGTGTGCCGCAGGGCAAGACCGAACCTGGATGATGAAATACCTTCACACGGCGAGGCTGATCTGTACCGCTGGAGGAATCATCACTGAGTTCATCTCAATAAAAGACGTCGTATTTACTGCCGACACGTTAACAGGCCCAGGGGACAAAACAGAGGATTGTTTGAATGTTCCCATCAAGAGACGCCAGTACACAGAATCTGATGTCACTTCCCCTTTCTCTCTTAATCACCATAGAAACCTGGATGTGGGTTCAGAGGGGTGGGAGGGAGAGGGGTGGGGGAGAGCCGGGACGTCATTGGTGGCCACCTCCCTCCCACCTCTCACATGTTTCAATGAATAAGGCCGACAATTCTCCCAGAATGCTCGGCAGTAAACTGTACGGGTGCTTTCCAGGTTTCTCATATTGAACGTGTCTTGGTGCGAGCGTATCACAGTTATCTGAAGGCTCCGCTGGCTCAAACGGTGCCCGGGTCAGGTCAGGTCTCGAGTCCCAACTACAGCCCCTCTGGAGGGCACCTTCCTCCTCCTCCTCCTCCTCCTCCTCCCCTGCTGGGATCCGGAGCAACAAGCACCCTGCTGCTCCTCTCCAGCACAGAGGACATTACCAACTCGTCCTCTAAGTTCTCCTCTCTGAGTTCATCATGTGTCCTGGCCTAACGCAATTTATTGTGGAGAGCGACGGCCAAAACCTGATCGGGCAATTTGAGAGCAGTGAAAGTGAAGGACTCATACGAAGCCCTGCCCAGCCATCTTAGAGGATTATTGATCCGGCAGTATCGGCCAATTTAGAACAAATGAGTAAAGTCTTGTGTACAAAACTGGAGTGATGCCACTTGGAAAAGACATGTGGTCCACTGCCTCAGCTGGGTGACTGATTGACAGGACAGTGTGACGGATCATAAACACAGGCAGTGGAGCCCAGTCTGGTGAACTGTGAGCCACCTAGCCGTGCACACGCGCGCACGCGCACACACACACACACACACACGACAAGTTAGATGTCTGCATTAGAAATCTGAAATAAGTGCGTTCATGTCCCCGCCGTGGCCTTGGGGTAGTGATAGCAGAGGGTCGCTGATACGAGCCTCCGGTTGTGTGCACAGCTCTGCATCTCTAGACTGACAATCTGGACGGTGAGCGAGCGATGACTTGGCACCGAGCAACCATAACGGGGCACCGGATACCAAAACCGATCTGACTGAGAGAAGCGGCTTTATTCCGCCGGTGTATTTACTGTACCTGAATCGCCCTCCGCAGTGCTGGCATTGGTCCCCGACCCAGCCTGGGAAGCACACACAGTTGCCAGTAGCGGCGTTGCACTGCCCGTTCATACACGGTTTGTCGCATTCCTTCGCCTCGGTGGAACCGGGCAGCCCGGAGAGCAGCCCGATCACCGAGAGCAGCAGCGCCGTTTTCAGCATCGAACCGCGGGGGCTCGCCTCCGCGACACCGCAGCTCGGGCTCCGGCTCCGGCCAAAGCCCGAGCAGGCCCGCCGTGTCGCCCCGTCCATTCTCTCACAAAAGATGGCTGCTTGAGTCGGTCGCTCCGCTACTTCGGGGTCCAGAAACACAACGCGCCGGCCGGTTGTGAAGCTCCGCTGTTTGCCGGAAGGTACCCGGTAACGGTGGCTATAACGTACGCTCGCTTTGTGTTCTGACAGGTCGTAGTCGGTTACTTGGTTTACATCTTTCCGGTGGCTACGATTCCCACCGCCGCACCGAGCCGCATATTGACATCCGGAAGTGACGTAGTGGCAACGGAAATGCGCAGCGACTGGTAGATGGAGCGCGGACGGCTTAAAAATGATCACATTTACCTGCAACCGCCTAATGAAAATCACGTTAATCTTCCGATAATCTTCCTAGAGGGTCGCGTGTCGTACTTAATGGTATTTTTATCCCCTGTAGTAATTCTGTAGTATTCTTATAATATTGCTATTATATATTATATGTGTTTCTCAATGTGAGTTTGTAGTGATCTTATCGTACTTTGTGGTATTGTTTTTATCGCCTGTGGTTTCAGTTTTTCTCATTTACAATGCGCCTTGTGGTAATAGTGAGTCTATCATAACCTCATAATATTTTGCGGTGGTAGATCTACTAGATTACCTGCTGCATGATATCCAACTGTGCGTGGAGCATAAACTTTACAGGCTGATCAGTCTTTATTACATAGTATAGTCATAAAATATGAAAATATAGTCTTTGACAGGAAAGTTCTCTGGAAGTCCAAACCACTTTGTTATTGGTGGTTATTTCCCTTATGATGATCACCAACCTGGGGGTCAGAGGTCACCCTCTCAACTACTACTGCAACCCCACACCGGCCCACAGACTGCACACCAAGGACACAAAACTGTACAAATGTTATAGAACAGTTTATTAAATTTAGACTTGTAAGAAGTCATCATATTCCAATGCGCTCCATCCGCATGAAGCGCATTCATAATATCACCAACCCAAAACGGATTGATCGCGGCATTAAACATAAATAAAAACAAATAAACATATTTACAATTCAACATGGACAGAGGATGGGTTGTGCACAGGAACACACACGGCTACACCTCCAGGGAGTCACGCGTCAGAGAACGGGAGTCTGAACTTTGAACCGAACTGTCCCCCGGGGAGAGAAACCAGACGAGGGAGTGGAACGAGGTCAAACACAATTTAACGATGCATGAACAAACTAAAATCACTTTTCTGGGTCTGAGTGAAACAGGAGATCTAGACTCTTAAATCCAGATAATACAGTATTATCGCTGATGCTGATATCTAGTAGGGGACTTCAGGTCGCCTTGTTTCCCGCTCAAAAGTATTCATAGGAAAGTCTTTATGCCATAATTCACTCAATAATTTCTTTCCATAAAATATATTATATGGGGAAAAACAGAAGAGTTCAGTTGCAAAATGCTATTTATCCATTTGGGGGGATTTGAAGTTACTGTTCTTTAAAAAGTCAGTATTTGCTATATTTTTGTGCCAATAATAATTTTGTGTCATTTTTCCCCAAATGGTGGATCTGTCATTTTGCAGCGAGACTCTTCACATCACATCTTTGTTAGGGTGAGAATACGGTGTGCTGGTTTCACGAGGATGACTCATCTACAATGGGCTGACTGGATGGGATGAACAAACAAACTTCCTGCGTCAGTGACAGTCGAGACCTTACAGTAATCAAAAAACCCTGCAGAATAATCCAAAAACCGCCATTATCGAAAAAGGATCCTTAGAAAAGTACAATCATTGTAAGCACATTACAAGTAGCAGTGTGTGTGTGTAGTGACAGACGGGTCATGAGACTCTCCCAGAACCCGTACTGCACACATCCAGGGGATAAAACGATGCTTGTGCAGATCACATGACCAACATGTGTAGCAGTCAGATCCCGGTCCGGGGGGATGAGGGGGGGTGGGGTTACATAGCCTTTTGCAGATAATTCTTCATGTTTGTTGTGCTTCACTTGGGAGCACCAGACGGGTGGGGTTTTTACGTTGTCTTGGGGAACGCCCACCGATCTGGCGGTCCAAGCGTGGTTCAAACAAACGCTGGGAATCATTTACAACCACTACGGTCTCCGGCGTGGAGAGGCGACCTCGACCTCCGTCCCCCGGAGACCACGCGGCAACATTCAGCTATCTAGAAATCGCAGTAATCGTCTCATTGGTTCCTCCTCCCACAGTATGTCACACTATCGTACAGCAGCCTCATGACAAAGCCATTTACAAAGCAATGGCGCCTTAAGTTATGTACAGGTTTGATCCAACGGAGGCAAATAAAAAGATATAAAGAAAGATTTTTTTCCCCTTCTATCTATGTACAGAAAAGCGAAGGGGAGGTGTTGGGAAACCGCCGAGCACCTCAAGCCGTGGCCGCTTTGCAAATGTACACGCAGGCAAAACTGCGTCCAAGTACTGGCTTTTAAATAAACTCACTCACCCCCTTCAGTTTCCTATCAGGTACATGCAAAAGAAGACATTCATTCAGAGGGAGACCGGGGTCCCCGTTCTAAAGGCAAATCATATCTGATCGACTGTATTCATACACTTTGTTCTACCAATACATCACCTGCTCTCCTTTAGAAAAACATAGAAAAAAAGACTGTCTTTTTTGGTCTCCCAAAACAGGCATATTGGGTGTTACAACACCAGTTAGTGCTTGTACCAGTGATCAGTACTCGTCACTAGTAGATAGGGATGGTCAAGTGTCAAAGGCCCCTTTGGAGTGTCCTCTTGGTTTTGATACCTGAGGTGTAGTGTGAGTGAGCGAACACTGGCTGAATGACGTGCTGCGATCGGACGTGGCTCAAATACGACTCGAAAACATTCCCAGCGTTTCCGTTAACGTTCGCGGGGAACCAGGCGCGTCGGGGTTCGATATATGACACGGAGGAGAATGCCCAAAAGTTCACAGTCAGTTTAGGACGCGACTCTGTGAACGGCAGCTTGCTGAACACCAGCGATCTGGTCCCGTTCAAAACACTGGGGATTATTTTCAGACTATTTGAGCCAAGTCCGGTTGTCGCTTTTTCAATATTTTTCAACTGGATGCGTGTGGTTAAACTGGGATACTTGGGCAGCATACTGGTGTGAATATGTCGGCACATATGCAAGTACAAGAAATCTACAGGATTTTGTCTCAAACGCCACCGAGACAAACTCCTGCACATTTAACACACTTGGCCTTTAAAGTGATTCTGATTGGAGGACGTGTGTCAGCTGGGATGTGATGGCAGGGGGCTGAGTTGTTTCTCTTAGGCAGTAGACCAGCATGGCGATGGACAGAGGGGATTGTGGGACGGGGGGTATTGCGTCATCGGATCTTCAGGTAGCCGCCGCCTGGCGTGAGGGGCGGCCCATGGACGAGGCGCTGTAGGTGCGGGAGCGCTGCCTCAGGGCCAGTCGGCAAGGCAGCTCCAGCTCCTGGAAGAGGGGCGTCTCCGTGATCTCGGCCGCCTCGGGGCGCTCGCTGGGGCACCTGGACAGCATGCTGCGCACCATACCCAGCTACACACACACACACACACACACAGAGAAAACACACACACACACACACACAGAAACACACACACACACACACACAGAGAGAGAGAGAAAACACACTGATGTCTTAGTAATGGCGCTGTAACATCATCATCCATTACAAATGATTTGATTTACTTTAAATTAGCAAGGGGGGGGAGGGGGGGATAGATCGATCACACACACACACACACACACACACACAGAGATAACAGGACGAGGGTATTTACAGCATTGGAAAATCACAGATTATGTTATGGGATTAAGGTAATCTGATTACAAAGAAACTGCTCAACACAGTAATGGAACCAAACAGAAAACTGAGGGGTTTTACTTGACGTGTCACTTTGGAGCAGGGAAAGAAAATCATCGATCGATTATGGATGATTTGATTTTGATCAGAAAAACTACTTTCACATTTTGAAATAATCCATAATAGTTGTAGATGATGATAGTGGAACAAATCGGAGCAGATTCTATTGATTTTGTCAACAAGATAATCCAAATGTCACTCATAGTAATCTGATCAGATCACTGAGTTTGAGTCACCGAGTGGATCATGTTATTAATCTGACAGATTACATTGTGAAAGTGAGACTCCCTTCCTCTCGGAGTAAAATCTATTTTATCTGCTGTTCCTGTCCTCGTCCACTAGATGGCAGCAGGCGGCCACTCACCTCCTGGACGTTGTTTCTGGAGAAGACGTCGGGGAACTGGAGCGCCCGCACCTCCGTCAGCGTCTGGAAGAGAGGATGTAAACACCTTTCAGAGGAACAGGGCTAATAATTAATCAGGCCCTTTGTTACCGAGACAAAGAAAACAAGGACTGTGTGTGTGTGTGTGTGTGTGTGTGTGTGTGTGTGTGTGTGTGTGTGTTTTATCAATGAGTGCACTGGCTTGTAAAACGCCAATCTGAAGTGATAATGATTATTGGTTGATAACGATAATCTCTTTGGCAAACAGAATTAGAAGAACTTCACACACAAAACACATGAAATGAATGAAGACAGAAAGAAGAGTCTTCCTGGAGCCCAGAGCCATCTTTACATTAGTTGATCAATAAGCAGTTCTGAGTTCCAGATTAACAAGAGATTAACAACCACAACCTGACGAGCTCAGGCTGAATCACTATCAGCTCTTAAATTACTGTTTTATAGTTCTGCTTTTATGTGAAGAGTTCTGATTGTCATTGATATCATTTTTATGCATTACTTTTATTTCTTGCTTTGTTTACATTATCTTTTATAAATATATCAATAAATAAAGAGTATTATTATTATTTAATGATTATAATTTTTTGTTTTTATTTCATTATTACAATTTTCATCATTATTATTATTATTATTATTATTATTATTATTATTATTATTACTACTACTATTACTATTATTATAAATAACAACAGATAAATTGTCTGAAATTACAGTATTATTAGTATTTGGCAGAGCAGAGTTACAGGGTCATCTAGTGCTGAATAAGAAAGAAAATGAAGTAAAGCTCAGAGATGAAACTGGTTTGGTTTGTGTCGGTGATGACTCACCCGGACTCTCTCCATCTGGGTCCTGAAGGGACAGAGCAGCTCGAACAGGATCAGACCCAGAGAGTAGATGTCCACCTTGTGAGAGTAGGAGTTTCCAGACAGCTGAACACAAACACAAAGAGAGAGATATTAAAGTTGTGTTTTTTCTCCATCTCCATCTCCATGTGCTCAGTGTCATGTGTGTGTTCTCCACCAACCCTCCATCTCTTACCTGCTCTGGGCTCATGTAGAGCTTGGTGCCGACCTGGCCGGTGTGCCGGGTCAGGGCCGGCATGGGCGTCAGAGCACCCGGCTCCTCGTCGTCCTCCTCCTGGTCCATGGCCGTCACCAGGCCGAAGTCTCCCACCTTCACCACGTCGTCCATGGTGAAGAAGATGTTGGAGGGCTGGAGGAGAGAGGGCGGGCGGTTACGCAACATCTACCGAGACACCGTCATCGCTGACATCATCAACTGATAACTACACACAGTAACCGTGAGATGTCTCGTTCGGTGATCAAGATGAGATTAGCGTAACCTGATCACTGATCCTGGATCAGCGTGGTCAGAAGAGTAGCACCGTGATGGGAAGATAAGGTGAGCAGACGTTGGTGTTTTTATACTCTCATGGTTTTAACATGGCAAACAAAAAACACCAAGAGATGCTAAACTAACTAAGCTAAAGGTGGACAACACGTGGTGGACTGTCTGGCGGTTGTCATGTTTTCAGCTACTTGACTGTGTGTGTGTGTGTGTGTGTGTGTGTGTGTGTGTGTGTGTGTGTGTGTGTGTGTGTGTGCGTGCACGCCGGCCCACCTTGAGGTCCCTGTGCATGAGCCCCTTGCTGTGCAGGAAGTCGACGGCCTCGGCGATCTGGAGGAAGATGCCCAGACACTGGCTGTGCTCCCTCTGCTCCGGGAGGCAGCGCTGGGCCATCCAGTCCTTCAGGTTCTCCTTCCGACAGAGCTGCATCTGGATGTACAGGTACACCTGGGGACCGGGAGACACATGATCAATACAGGATAGTATAGTATAGTAGTCTAGTATATCTGTCATCGGAAAAACGTTGATCACTCAATACTTCAAAAGACAGGTTTATTCCACTTTATATGAGGATCTGTATTGCTGTAAAGCACTTTTAAACTATTTTAAACTCTTTTATAATACTAAATACTGTAAATGTTACAGTATAAAAAGTTTAGGATTCTTTTATTATTAATTCAATAATAAATTCAATATTTTTTTCAATTGAGATTTACTTTAATGTCTTTTTATAGAAGTAGGTGTTGTAGCTGTTTTTTTTAATGTTGCTGACCTGAAGACAAACAGTAGAGTGACAGTACAGTAACAGTAGACAGTAGAGTAACAGTAGACACTAAAGTAAAATAAACAGCTTATATAAAGTTTAAAACTGCTGCAGCCTCATTGACCAATCAGCATCGAGTATTCAACCCCCCGTGTGATAACTGGTAGTAACGGTTAGATCCACGTGCTGACCTTGGGAGACGGCTGAGGCCGCTGGGCCGGAGGGGTGGTGGGCAGCGCCAGGGTGAGGGAGGTGGGCCGGGGGGGGCGAGGAGGAGGCGGGAGGCGGGGCTGGCTCCTGCCCCCTGGTGTGAGAGGAGGAGGAGCTGGCCTTCTCGGTCAGCGTGCCGGGAGTCACCGCGCCGGAGACGGAGTCCGTGTCGGCGTCGGCGTCGCGGTCGCAGCCCGAGTCCTCGAACACGATGTCGAAGGAGGAGGAGGTGCAGTCGCTGGGCCCGCGGTGGGAGCACAGCTCGAAGGAGTTGGGGGTGTCGGAGGCCTCGGGCTCCGCCTGGCTGTCCCTCTCCGACATCAGGCTGTCCTGGCCCAGCAGGGGGTAGAAGGACAGGCCGCCCACGCTGCCGGACAGCAGCGCCCGCTCGTCCGCCGACGCCTCCAGGCCGTCGGCCCCGGGGCCCGACGCCGGAGACACCGAGCTGGACACCGGCACCTTGACGGACAGCGCCTCCATGTGGTCGGGGAGGCTCATTGGCCAGTCGGTGGTACTGAAAGAGAGGACAGAGAATGGTTGCTGCCAAACTAACCAGTTTTCTCTGGTTTGATCCATGAAGGAAAACTTTTTTACATTTACTAATTTTGAATTTGGTTCCTTTCGGGTTATAAACCAATCAGAGCCTGCAAACAAAACCCACATGGACTCACAAATAACTTGGGCTAGGTTTCCAACATGGCTATCAGTTTGCTTGGATGCATTTTCAGGTGTCTCTGCGGTTATGTGGTGCCACCGGGATCTCACCGGGATCTCATCTGGCCAAACGAACCCGAACAACAAGAGGAGTTGGAATAAACCTCCAAACATGTTTGGTGTGGACAAGCCCTTAAATAAACTGACATTTTAACATCAGTCTTTTTCAGGGTATAAAGAAAAAGTGTGCAGTCAAATAAATGTCACACAGCTATTCTCTCTGAGTGATTGTACTTATTGAGTGTATATATCCCTCCGGTGGAAAGCGGACCTCTAACCCCCTGGCGCCGTGCTGAGCTAACGCAGGATAACCCGTCCCAAAGCCCCGGCCAAAGCCCCGGCTTACCTGGTGTCTTTGAGCCACCGCTGGTCCATCTCCTCCTGCCAGCCCTCGGGGGGGCTCTCCTGCCAGGCGTTGAAGTAGCGGATGATCCCCGGGTGCTCCAGCTTGGCCAAGGCCTTCACCTCCCGCATCACCTTCTCACGAGCAAGCTCCCTGACGGGCGGGTGAGAAGACCATGCGGCTTTACGGATCAATCATTATTGATTAGTCATCATTCACAGTGTTTTCCAGGATTTGAGGTTCTGGACACACAACTGCCATTCATTTGTAGTGACAGATCACATCCCCTGACTCTCTATTGACTGAGTGTAACCTTTTGAACGGTTTGAGTTTTTGAATTTCTGAAGAAGTTCCTCTTCCCTCATCGACTGGAATGAAGTGAAGTGATCATGAAGTGAAATCCGCCTCGATAAACCACAAGCTCAATACAAGCTTCAGTAAATACTAGCAATGAGGATGATGACATGACTAATCAGTTATAAGTAGAAGTAGAACACATTATCAATACACATTTTTATATAATTTTATGCGACTATCAAACGTTTTGAGGGGGGGAAAAATTAAGTCATTCAGGTTTCCGGGTTGTACAAGGCTTATATGTTTTATAATAATTGATAATAATAGAACTGTCAATTATGTCTTTTTACATAACTCTAACCCTACCATAATAATAATAATAATAATAATAATAATAATAATAGTATTTATAATAAAATGTATATTTATTTATAATAAAATAATAATAACATTTAACAAAATGTATTTGTATAGCACTTTTCAGACACAAAGCGCTATACAAATAAACACAAAAAAGTTATTATTATTATTATTATTATATCTAAATTCCCATCCCTGGCAGTCACAGTAAAGGTGGAGGGGAGGACGTGGCGGGGTGACCGGGCCGGGCCGTACCTGTTGGGCAGGCGGATCCTCTTGATGGCGTAGTTGCAGTCGTCCACTTTGTTACGGGCTTCAAACACGACGCCGAACCCCCCGCGGCCCAGGCACTGCACCGGCTCGAAGTCAGTCAGGTACCTGAGAGGGACACGTTCACAGTCATCATCAAAAGAAGGATTACAGTCCGCCCCCGCTGCTATTGGGTGTCATCGTACGCATCAAGATTTCTAACACTGGGAACCCTTAGAAGTCGAGCGCAGCCTCAGACTGGCGACAAAATCACCCTGGACCCTTGTGCTCCATGAGGATGATCAAATGCTGCCTTCAGGTGCAGAAAGAACAAGTAGAAATCCTCCTTTGTCTCTATAACCTTCCTCAACCAGCGAATCAACACACAACATACACACTTGCAGGACTGAACAACGACGTGGATGGACTGGGACATTTTTCAGCGATCTTTTCTCAACCTTGTTCTCTTCTACGGTGCGTTGAGCCCTTTTGAATCGGATGCAGAGGAACAACACAGTATTATCTCATGTCCACGGTGCTGTGGTCTTTGAACGCAGCTTAGCGTTTGTGCCTGTCAAAACCTCTCACAAGTGAATCACGTTTTTTGTGTGTGTATGTGTGTGTGTGTGTACTGCATTAGCTAACAGGAGAATCAGCATGTTGGGTACCTCAGAAATAACAAGGGGGGTTGCTGAAGAAGACTCATTAAAATTGCAAAACATGGCGAGAAAAAGCAGCAAAGCAAAGAGTCAAAAGCATCTTATTAGAGCATCTTCCAGATCAGCATCCATGTTTACGTTCTCAAGTCAAGGTAATGAAAGAAACCAAGTTGAAACATGTTTAGTTTGGTGCCGAGTACCGATCACAACCTCAGACTGTAGGTTTGATCTGCTGAACACCACTAAACTCTACATCTATTTGCAGGCTTGCACACCCAATCCAAGCATCCCTGCTCCCGCTCCCCTGGGGGTCGACGGTTTGGTTTTTTTAGGAAACGTGTGGGCACATCTGCTGCAGGACTTCCTGCATCCTGATCTCCATCCCCCTCCTTAATGATCCTGACTCACGCCGGCCTCAGCTGCTCCAACAGCTACCAGTTTTTATTTAGGGAAGATTCTCCAGCCAAGCAAGTCACATTGATTGCGGCAGTGACTTTAAAGGAAAGGGGGGGCTGGCTGGCTGGGTGGGTGGGGGTGTGTGTGTGTGTGTGTGTGTGTGTGTGTGTGTGTGTGTGTGTGTGTAGTGTATTTGTCATTTTAGGGTGGATCAAAAGCAGAGAATGTTAAAATGATGACAGTGGGGAAAAAAAACAGCGATATAATCCGATCCTTGCTGGGACGAACCGCATCATTCAGCTCATGAATGTAAACATGTGAATGGTATGGATCGGGCCTGGAGGTCAGCGGCGGCCCGCAGATCACGGCTGCTGGTTAGAAATATGTGGGTCGTCCAAATAAAAACAACAACATTTCAGCAATGTGCTGACAGTGACGTAACGCGATACCCCCGGCCCGGGCAGATGCTACTGGGCGGGGCGGCGTGGGGCCGGGTGGGGCCCGCGGGGGCCAAGGTCATTTTCATTTGACGGCAAAACAGCTGAGCTATCCAATCACACAATACTACGACTCATATCTCCCCATCTCTGCCTTGTCCTATCGAGGCAGCCTGGAAGACCAGTGGTCACCATGGTAACAGTGCCAGACTTCTGTAGCTACACCTTAAAAAGAGTGAGACTCACGTGTGACTTTTTGCACAACAACGCCGACAGGATTCGTGCAGCTCAGTCACACCGAGGCATTTACACAGAAGCAGGCTTGCAGCTCAGTTTCACAGGATGATATTGATGTACCTGGACACATATGCGCTGGAGCGGGTCTCCATGGCAACAGGCTCTTTGGATTCCTCAACCTCAAGGTCAAATTTGCTGTCTGTCTGGCACTGTGTCTCCGACTCCTTCCGTTGCTTCGGGAGAGAAGAGATACTATCAGACACAATAGTACTGTAGTACTTTTAATAACAAATACATTTAAAAAGGCTTTGACGTGCTGGGAAAGTTTTTGAGCAACGCAGAAAAAGTTGCTGTGGAATCAATGCAACAACGGTGAAGCAACTTTGCTCATTTTCAAATGTCGCCCAATAATAACATTACCCATATATCACAGCCTTAGGGGAGTGATAACATGTTGGGCAACTCTGATAAATTGCCCTAGATTGACTGTTGCCAGGAAACTTTAGATTACTGTCCCCTGGGTCTCACTTTCTTGTCTGTTGCTGGGAATGTCGTCCCTTCACGTCAGCCCTAAAAAATGTCATGTCATGTTGTAGAAAATGACCAGACTTCCAAAAAGTTGCTTGCAGTGTGTGAACGCTCACGAACAGCACATCACAACAACAACAACCTGTCCAATCCACTGGGATGGTATTCAAACCAGCGAGCGGTCTTACCCGAACGTAGGCCACGGGGGCGGGGGGGTGGAAGAACTTGCGGACGATGTAAGTGGTGGCGGCGATGCAGAAGACGATGGTGCCGAGGATTTCCTTCCACCAGGGCAGCAGCAGGACGGGGTCCTTCCTCCGGCGGCTCTCGGCCCCGGCGCCGGTCCTCTTTATCAGGCTCACGGCACTGTCGCGCTTCTCCCGGTAGCGCTTGCTGTAGGGGAAATAGTAGCCGTTGTCTAGGGGGAAGGAGGGAGAAAACCACCGTTAAATAAATAAATAAAACACCCACGTCGTGAACTGTAGCTCATCTAGGTCCAGACCCGGCGCTTACCGTAGGGGTACTGGAGGATGGACAGGGCTCCGTTGCTGTACTCTTCGTGGGAGAACTTGTCGTTGTTCAGACACTTGTCGAACTCGTCGGAGCCGACCAGGATGGGTGTCCGAGACGGGGAATCTGTCCGGGACAACGGGAAGGACCTCGTCAAATACAGTTCTTTGACCTTAGTCGGCATTAGGCGGCCTTGGAACAGAACAGGGCCTTGGGCTGAGCAGGGCCTAGACTTCCAAAAGCATTTACAGCACCAAGACCTTCTGAAGCTCTTGGCTTACGGTGAAACAACAACAATCTCAACAGGGTCAAAAATCTATTCTAATGTTTCTTAAGAACGAGATGCTACTGTGATTATCCTTGGCCAACCAGCTGCCCTGGTACTAAATGGCGGACTTACGGACTATAAGTGGACTTACGGATCAGGGGCTTCCATTTGACGATGGGCAGTGGAATAACATCCTTCTCCGAGCCGAGGGCTTTGGACGGGAACTTCTCAGCGTTCCTCACAGGAGGACTGGAGGTAGAGCTGTCCCTGGAACATCCCTGACACACAGAGGAGGAGTGAGTTACAGCCTATTCACACGGGAGCAGCATTATGTGGCGTCCTCATGAAATTAATGAAGTAACCCCAACGCATTCACACTGGATAATTCACAAGGTGTACAAGGTTGAGATTTCACAATTCATCACCTTGATTCAATAAAGCATAACAGCTCCCGCTAAATATTACACCTCTGCCTCAGTTACTCATGACAAGAGGAAGGAAGAAATTGCACATCCACCGTCCTCGTTTCTAAAGTGTCTACTCGTGAGCGAACTTGGTCCTGGATGAACTTGGTCGTCTTAAAACCAAAAACATTTTAAGAGAAGAAATTCAGTTGACCCAAGTTGAAAATAACTAATATATATATTATTATTTTAACCTTTATCTACGAATGGCTTTGTTGAACTACACAGCCATGCAGTGTTTGCCTGTATGTGTACCTTACCCAGGTAAACGCTGGACTGGGTGGCTCCCCGGGCCTCCTCCATGATGTCCTCGTCCTCCTCCTCCTCAGTGTCGGACTGGCTGCTGTAGGTCGTGTCGTCAAACAGGCTGATGGGCGTCACCTTCCCCCCGCCCACCAGCCAGGCCGAGGCGATGGGCGTGCAGAACTACACGACACAAGAGATGAGTTTAGATATTTTATTGATCTCCAGAGTCCCAGTTCATCCATCATACTGACGTTTAATGTAAATGCTGCACTTTGAAAACTGAAGCTCAAAACTCGACACGACACGCAGCATGCTCATGTTTCCTAACCCGGCCGGTCTGGATCACTGGGTCCAAAACAAATCAGTTTCCAGTTTCCAGTCCCTGTAACTTCATCTCGGACTTGTCTGCACTCTTGTCATAATTTCCCTTCTCTGGTGTTCAAACTAGTGAAGAACACAGGAACAAATAGCTGAATGTGTCAATATCCATGTCCCTATACCCATAAAGCCTTGCGTTTTGGGGTCGTTTCCTGTAGTTGGTTTGGACAGACTGCACCACAGTTGGCTTGAGGAGGGCTGAGGAACCTTTCTGCCATCTTGGTGCAGTTATTTGGTGCCACCCGAGTTCGAATTGGCGTTGTTCTCGCCTGCCCAACCTGAACCGAACTAAAGGGTTACGTGCTCCAAACATGCTTGGTGTGAACGCACCCTAGATGAGTGGTTCAGATGGACTTTGAACCGAAGAACATCTCACCTGGTGTTCCCAGACCAGCTGTCCACCAGGCTTGGTGCTGAAGGCCATGACCTTCCAGTCAGGAACCGACACCTTGATAACCAGGTCCAGGTTCTGGTTCTGCTGGTTCTCCGGCTGCTCCCTCTCCTTTGGCTCGTCGATGATGACCCGCTGGCTCTCCCGGCGCTCCTCCCTCCAGTCGTCGCCGCTCGCCACCTCCCCCTCCAGGAAGTTCATCGCCGAATGTGAGTCGGGAACAAATTTGAGCTCAAAGTTTCCGACGCTGAAGTTCCACCTGGGATCAAGAGGAACAGGACAGGTTGAGAGAACCACTACAACTGTAAATGCAACTATTATTTTTATTGCAACAGGTTATAGGTGATGAACCTTTATATCACGTTACAGTACAGAGCTCATTACACCATCCTAACTTTGGGTATACTCACATGTTTCATTCCTATATGAGATATCCATCAACTGAAAAATGTTCCACTGACCCATATAAAAATAATGGCTGATCAGCTGACTGACTGACTAATCGACTGACTGATGGACTGAAACTCACTTCTCCTGTCCCGACCGGGGCGTGACGGCTCGGACGGTCTTCTGGGTCCTCTGCAGCAGCAGCACGTCTTCGGCCTCCATCTCGTCCTCCCCCCAGCGGCTGCAGCCCACCGCTGAGCAGATGTACCGCAGCTGAGACACCGAAGGGAAAGGACAGAGGACGTGTTAACGTGGGTAGCAGTACAAGAGGAAATCACAAGTCCTGAAATCACTTCAGCGGACTTTCTCTTCTAGAATTGTACAGGACTTGGACAGGAAACAAAACAGCAGCCAGAAGTAGTGGAAGGGTTATATTTGTTTCAGAGGTATTCCTCGCTGCTCTAGCATCCTGAAGCAGAAACACCTCACACCCTGGAATCCAATTAAGATGTTTTGAAGAGAGACGATATAACCTCTCCCTGCAAGGAAGTTAAACTAGAACAATTCTTAAAAGGAAACATCCTCGAATGGACCTCAGGATGTTAGGAAAGAGTACTTTGTGTAGATTTCAGACCAAAACAACTCTATAAATGTGTTTCAAAGCTGCACTAAAGATCTTTATGTAGAAATGCATCAGTCTTATCAACCCAACTCAGCAGGGCAGCAGCAGAGAGGAGCCTCCCATCCCCCGACACATCCGCCCCATTTGTCCAAATTAAATCCTGGTGTCGGATATGAACGTTTCTCTGCCCACAGGAAGTGACAAATCTACACTTTAGAGCAAAACACAAAGCAGCAGCGAGCCGGCCGTGCTGTGTGCCGTTTACTGACATCATGTTCTATATTTTCTGGGTATTGAATTTCAATTGTTTTTCCAGGAGTCACCTCTTGCTGCCAACATGCAGAGTTGCAGCATTAAACAACAAAAAGCTGCAGGAAAAAAACAAAACAAACAGCAGGGATACTTTTTATGGGGACTAAATAATTCATTTATAACTATAATTAACAATTAATAATACGTTTTAATGTACATGATGCGACTGACCTTGCCGCTGTAGGCCCCCAGGCCGTAGGTGGTGAGGGACTTGCCCCCCACCAGGACGGTGTCCTCTCCGATGCGGTAGGACGACTCCAGCAGGGAGTCCACGTTGAAAGGCACCGCCTCCATGCTCTCCCGGTCCCGGTTCCACTGGAACAAGCCGCCGTCCAGCGATGGGATGAACATCTTATTGCCAAACACCTGCATGGACGACAGGAGGAGGGGGGGTGATGCACTTCTCTCTACTCTCTGTATTTAAACAGCATTCATGTACACTGCTGCGCCGGCAAAAAATATCAGAAATCAGGTTATTAATAGTGCTTTGTAAATACTTTTGACTTGAAATAAGCTGGAAAACAACAGGAAAACAGGCAATTCCTTAATTTCCTATTGAAAAGGAATGGAGAAAAAAAAAGTAATCCTGATAAAAAAAAAAAATAAGAATCATCCTTCAACATTGGTCTATAACCCACAGGATGTCTTGCACTGTGTGTTAGATTTAAGGCACTTAGCTGCTGACACTTGTGGTGGAAATCTTAGAACTCCAACCTCAGTTCGTCAACCTTAATGTCAATCATCAGCAGACACAAGAGAACAGTTCGGTTAGTAGATTTAATACGTATATACAGGAAGAAAGAAAGCGAGACCACATCAGGTGATGGTGTGGTGGCAAACCTTCTCCAACACACAGACATTACAGAGGAGCTTATATAGGTCTGAACTAACTACACTAAAACAATAAAACACTAAATGATGAAGGGAACAAAGCAATAAAAAGGGAAAGAAGTCAGAGGTGTGGGAGGACATTTGCTGACCTCAGACTGATCCAAGAGGAACCCAACAACAGGAGATCATAAAACAATTAAAGGATTACCCTCAGAGATCTACAGACGTCACAAGGAAACATGTTTTTTCTGGATTATATTCTACACACTCTTATCCAAAACACCTTCCATGCAATGAGTGAACTAGTAGGGGTTGAGTGCCTTGCTCAAGGACACTCTGACAGGACACACTTGGGGTTACAGGCGTGGAACCTATGACCTTTATTCTGTCTGACCACCAGGCCCGTATGAAGGCCTGCCGTCCTCCCATATGTACCGGTATGTACTGTAACACTCTGAGTTGTCGGTTTGTCACCAAGACGGATCCACTCAGCTCGGCGAATCAATCAATCGATCGCACAACTTATTACCGTGTATGATGCAACGGCTTTCAACACTCGTCAACTTTCCTGGAGTTCAAAAAGTCCCTTTCAGCTCAGACAATGCTTTGAAAACACAAAAACCCCGCTCGCCCACGCAGACGACACAAGTGTTTGCCGACACACATCCGCCCCCACGCCGGCCCACACACACTTGGACCGAATCCACCGGCTCGGGACCGTTACGCAACCAGCAGCCTCGGTAATTAACCCGAATCTGGAGAGAGTGTCGGTGAGTCCGTGTGTGTTGATGTACTCGCTGCAACAAGGATGACATCACTGTAAAAACTGAGCCAGTGCTTCTTCTAATCCTGATTTAACCTCCATAGCTTTTCTTCAAGCACCTCAATCATCACATTACACAAAGCGTCACTAACGAGCCGACTCCCTTTCACCAGAGAGGTCAGAGGTCAGGGTCAGCGGCAGAACAGCAGGGTTGGACACATCGGCCGCTGCGGTGATCGAACCTGTGACCTTACGGGACGAGGCGGCCTCTCGAACCACCAGGCGCCTGGAGGTCCTCTCTGATTGGCTGGTAAAAACAGTGCATTTTGGGATGCGCTAGCCACAAGGTTTCCAAAGTACAGGGAGCTGCTGATCTACCGCCAGGGGCAGAGGTGATGTCATCTCATCTCAGATGGAGGCTGGAGGCGAGACGAGGATAAATTTAGCAAGCGGATGGAGGAGGGGTTAACAACCTGACCACCTCATCACACCATGGGGGGGGGGGGGGGGGTAAGAGGTTTACAGAGTAGGGGAACTTCTTCTCTGTGGATGACTCATCCTCCTCTTGATGCCTTAATCCCTGCCTCTGATCTGAAGCAATGTTCTACTACCACACACACACACACACACACACACACACACACACACACCATTGATTTATGTGCTGACTGAGCTATAGCCCGCTGCCCTACAGTGCAACTAGTGAATCTGAGGACACGTTACTTCCAGTTGAGTTAGTTTGTGTTGATATGAAGCCGTGACCCAACGCTGAAGGTTCACGGAGCTCGCCGGCGGATCTGAGAAACCCCTAGCAAGTCTTTCCACTCCCACTCCAGCGTATTAGCATCAAACCAGTCTGGTGGATTAATGACTATATGTCTGTTGTGAGTTAAGGACGTGACATCTCACACCCGTGTTGTTTCAGTGAGTCCAGAGATGTTTTGGGGCTTGATGGAGAACATCTTGACATATTTTCTTGAGGTCTAGATGTGAGATGTGAAGGGTCTGAAGTCACAACCAGGGAGCCAAAACTCAAATCTCAACTTCAGATTTCTATTCTGCACATCTCTCAATAAAAAGGGAAGAGGGCGGGTCTTCTGTGACTGAAACAAGCCTTGGGTTTTCCTTTCAACAAAACAAACAAACAAACAAATGTTTTGGCACACAGGCCTTTGAGTTGGCTGCAGCTTTTTAATGTTTCATGAGTTATGCCTTGGATTCATTCAAGACTTCAAGCCTCTTCCCTTTTTATGAATGCCTTGCTGCTCCGTTCTCCAATCAGCTGGTCTGTTCTTCAGCTCTGAGGCTGCATTTCCCCTCGGTAGTTATCAGTTGGTTGGCTGTACGGGCATAGATGGAGGTTGAGGTGCAAATCTTCCTTTGTTATGAACAATTGTTTGTTCATAACTAATTGTTTGTTTTGTGTTTTGTAACCAAGTGCTGTAGGGTGACAATAATGAAATGTATTATTATTATTATTATTATTATTATTATTATTATACAACTTATAAAAATATTTAAAATTACTATAAAATAGTATTTAAAATTATAAAAAATATGACACATTAGCATTATTAAAATATAATTGCTATTATTATTATTAATAATAGCAATTATATTTTAAGAATTATTGTATTATATATATAATATATATATATTTATTTATTTTATGATTTAAATAATTATAATATTATTGTGATTATTATGATTATTAATAATTATCTTAATAATAATAATAATAATAATACACATATTATATCTATATTAGTTATTATTATTATTTAAAAACAATCTCATTGAAACAGTTGTTTCATGGAGGCACCCCAAGTCATCCAGAGACTTTGATTCTTATTTGACATTACTAATCATGTCACTTCTGTCCACCCTTAGGAACAGGGAGGGGTGGTGAGGTTCAGAGGGGTGGGGGTGGTGAGGATCAGAGGGGTGGGGGTGGTGAGGTTCAGAGGGGTGGGGGTGGTGAGGATCAGAGGGGTGGGGGTGGTGAGGTTCAGAGGGGTGGGGGTGGTGAGGATCAGAGGGGTGGGGGTGGTGAGGTTCAGAGGGGTGGTGGGGGGTCCCGATCCCCGGGTCGCCCAGACTCTCCAGCGATCCTGTCAAACAGTGTCAACTCTCACCCTGCGCTAAAGTGGTGCTGCCGGCCCACCGGGCCGCTGCTCCGCTTAAAGGTGGCGGACAGAGAGAGGAAGCAGAGAGGCCCAGACATGCTGGAGGGAAGAGATCAGACCAGTACCAGAGCAGCCGGGACCGGCCTGGCGTCCCGCCCACCGGGACCGGCCTGGCGTCCTGCCCACCGGGACCGGCCTGGCGTCCTGCCGGGACCGGCCTGGCGTCCTGCCGGGACCGGCCTGGCGTCCTGCCCGCCACGCTGCACGCCTGGCCTATTTAATTTCCTCCGCCGCGCTGGAAGACGTATTGCTCGTCGCATTAGTCACTGAGAGGCGATCAATTGTTGGTCATTGTGTAGCGATCAGTCAAATTCACTTGTCACTCATTCATTCACACTGCATGCCAGCAGTGTGTGAGAGTGTGTGTGTGTGTGTTTTGAGGGGGGGGGGGGTGGGGGTCTGTTATGTGTGTGATGACATCACCCCTGGTCTGAGGCATTACCTCACCACCCTAATCACCCCTCCTCCCCCTCCCTTTAGCCCCTCCCCCCCGAGGATGACTCACTCCACATTGGGACCGACTCCCTCCATCAATCTATCTGTCCTGCACCCCCCCTCCCCCTCCCTCCCCCCCCTCCCCCAACCAACTCTTATTGAAGTGATGGCTTCTTTTTCTGCAGACAATGCTGTTTGTGGCTCTGCTGTCACACACACACACACACACACACACACACACACACACACACACACACACACACACACACACACACACACACACACACACACACACACACACACACACACACACACACAAGCACACACACACACACACACACACACGCAGGTGACTGGCTGCTTCCACCCCGGCATGTCGAGGCCAGCCAATGGCACCGCGGCAGACCCCCCCCTGCCTCTAATCACCGAGCAGACTGGTGTCTGAGGGACCCGGCGAGCACCAATCCCACCGCCTGGTTGCTAAGCGCTCGGGGTAGGGAGGGGGAGGGGGAGGAGGCTGGTGGTGGTGAGAGCCAATAGCAGCGCCTCGTCCCCGCAGACAGGCATCCCAGGTTACAGAGGGCAGAGCAGGCAAGGCTGGCAGTACGCTGGTATACATACATATAAAAACACACACTCACACAACATACACACACTCTCACACACACACACACACACACACACACACACACACGATCATAACAAGTGGCGTCACAGCGAGTCACTGGGTTCAGAGCTGACGGGCATCTCTCCACGTTACGCTCCGTCAGCTAAATGAAACCCAACAGGTGAAAACACACAGATACAGGGACACACACACACACTCACACTCACACACACACACAGTGAGGTGATGGGAGGACAGCGTGTTGAGGTGTGTGTGTGTGTGTGTGCACTTCTTTTGAGTCCTTGCGAGGACCCGATGACCTCCCCAGGATGAAAAGAGGAGGAGGATGGACAATGAGACGTCCTCCAGCATCTGGTGAAACAAACGTCTCCTCGGTGTTTGTGTCCGTGGACTTTTGTGAGGACGGAGAAAAGGATGAGGGAACCACAATGGAACGTCCTCACGTTACATTACAGCAACACAAATGTGTGTTTGTGTGTCCTTGTGCTTCAGTTCCTGAGGAGAACGCTGAAGCAAAAGCAAATGGATGGTTTTTGTTCTCCTTATTTAATACAAATGGTTGAAACTTCATAGGCGAGGTCACATTTAGACCCTCCGTCTCAAAGCACCCTGAGAAGTGAAAGAGCTTCGAGGAACCTTCAAGGGTTCTTCACAACATCAGACGGTTCCTTCATGAAGGGGTCGTGAACCCCCATGAAGCTTCACTGTGGTGTTCTTCACTGTGGGGTTCTTCACTGTGAGGTTCTTCACTGTGGTGTTCCTCACTGTGGTGTTCTTCACTGTGGTGTTCCTCACTGTGGTGTTCCTCACTGTGGGGTTCTTCACTGTGGGGTTCTTCACTGTGGTGTTCCTCACTGTGGTGTTCCTCACTGTGGTGTTCCTCACTGTGAGGTTCTTCACTGTGGTGTTCTTCACTGTGGTGTTCCTCACTGTGGTGTTCCTCACTGTGGTGTTCCTCACTGTGGTGTTCCTCACTGTGGGGTTCTTCACTGTGGTGTTCCTCACTGTGGTGTTCCTCACTGTGGTGTTCCTCACTGTGAGGTTCTTCACTGTGGTGTTCTTCACTGTGGTGTTCCTCACTGTGGGGTTCTTCACTGTGGTGTTCCTCACTGTAGTGTTCCTCACTGTGGTGTTCTTCACTGTGGTGTTCCTCACTGCTCTTCCCAGAGATCACCTGTCAATCAAACAGTGTGTCCAGTCCTGTGACGTCTTTCTCCTTGGATTTCCTGTTGATGGAGTTTGAGTTCCTGTAGGTGGCGCTCTTTTCTTTCTCTGTTCAGCCACGGTGGCTATCGCTGCTCATGCTAACTACTCGGTTCTTCTTCTGTTGATTCCAAAAAACTGCTGCAAATGTGGGCTGTGTGCCAGAGGGCTTTACCTGTCAAGACCTACCTGACACCGGATGTTCAGAACAGGAAATGAACCGTCTGGAGGTTGAGTCACACCAACCAGCGGTGGAGCAGCAAAGCAGACTCTTACTTTAATGAATGCCAAGTTGTGTGCACAACACTCAAGCGCCCATTACCAATACCAGCAGTTTTAAATCAACCTCATCCTAGTAGCCACCCAGACCCTTGTTAGCATCAGAGGGTTTTTCCCCGAGGCCAACATCACACAGAGCGAGTCCACATCAAAGTGCAAACAGAAGTGCGTCTCTGCAGCACATTGGTCTCGCTCCGGGCTGCGCTTCACTTCCAGCATGTCGGCGTGGGTGTTATAAGCCTGTATATATATATATATGTGTGTGTGTGTGTGTACAGACGGGGGTCTTGCTGCGCTAGTATGTTTAAACCACAAAAGGCAACAAAAAGGCTTATCCTCGAGGCGACGCAGCTACGCTCAGATTCATGTGGGGGTTTAGAGGCGACTGCAGCCTCGCGTATGTCTGGTGTGTGAATGTGAGTGAAATGAATGTGAGCAGCAGCAACCCTTGGCTGACTGTTCAAAGTGAAATGAGTTCAATTATTGGACTGAATGTATGTATGAGGAAAGCTCGGGTGGAAGATGTTAGTTTTGCGACTGCCCTCGACCTCCCACTCTCACGGCGAGGGCATGGAAACCGACTTCTTATCCACTGGGCAGATCTACTATCATCTGAACGGCGTCCCATTAACCTGTTAAGTGGCTGTTACTGTGGGCTAACGCCAGCTGACCCGCTACAGTCGACAAGTGGTGTGTTTGCATGTGTGTGTGTGTGATGTTGAGTGTGGTTGAGTTGTGCTTTATGTGTTGAGGGGATTGGCAGAAATGAACCAACACCAACTCTGGATTACTACAAGATCTCCCTTCTCACGGTGGATGATGCTAGTTAGCGTACTGTATGCTAACATGTTAGCATGTGACCAGGACACAAGAGGTGATTTTGGTGGTAACGGGTAAAAGCTTTCTACGGCAACAGGTCGGCAAAGATTTGAGCTCATTGTTTGTTGTGGTGTGAGTGTATGATGTTGTTTTCAGTTTGATGCTACTATCTGGTAATGATGTAGGCAATACACAAGGTCTTCTTCAGTACTTCAAATGTAAAAACAAACTGTTGCGGGATCAGGTTTGGGACAGTTTCAATGAAAGAAAACCTTTAAAATGAAAATGATGATGAATGAATTTCCCGTGTGTCTGCCTACCTCCGGCTGGCTGAGGCTGGAGGACACCAGGCACCCTGAGCCGACATCCAGGTCCCACTGCTTCCTGCCCTGGTTGTGGGGGTCCAGAGCAGAGATCCTCCCATCCAGGGTACTGATGATCACCAGGGACCTGTGGGTGGAACACAGCGATTCAAACACACTTTCCAAAAGCCCACAACACAAGGATGATGAAGGAATAGGACACATCAGCGTGACCTAGCGGCTAGCTCGCAGGTTCTCAGACTTTAAAACCACACCAGCATGGTTGTCATGTTGGGATCTACAAGAAAATAGTTCCCTGACCCATTGAAAACATTCAGCAGGGATCTGGAGAAACTCTTTCCCCAGCAGGAGAGTTTGGCCAGATCCCGCCACAGACAGCCCTCGGAGGGAGAAGCATTTCAAAGCGAGGCGTGGTGCAGATGTTCCCCTCCCTGCTCCTCCGTCTGTTTAGCATGCAGGGTGGTCCTCCACTGCGGCCAGCAGCACACCTGGCCATGACAGACCCCATCCTGTCAGGTAGCGGAGGTGACAAGAGGCTGGAGAGGCTGCTTAGCATGCCAACGGATGCCGGCTTCATCCTCAACACCAACGCTTGCCAATACTGCTGAAATATGCCCCTGATGAGAAGCACCAGGTTGGTTTGGGGGGGGGGGGCGGGTATTCAGAGAGTTGCTGGTTAGATCTCCGATGCAACCAATGCAAAATAATGGCAAAGTTCCACTGAGAAAGAGAACCTAACTATATAAAACAACCTGCTCCGAGGGTTTGGGTCGATTATCAGCAAATACACACAAGATGACAGTAAAGAAATATTGGCAATATTTGTGAGCTCCACTGTAATTCTTAGATCCAGAAAACTGGAAGAGATAAATAGTGAATTAGTTCCAATTAAGAAGTTAAAATTGGTTGTAAACCTGCCAGAATTCAACTGTCTTACAGACCCAGATGACTTCTGGTGGCTGGGGATCAGTTTACAACCAAACTATTAGGAATACCTTCCTGTTATTGAACTAAATAATTCATTGGATGTTTTTAACCCTTTCATTCATTAAAAAGGATTTAAAAGGTGAAATCAAGAAGGGATCGTCTCACCTGGACTGACCTGGTGAGTACAGAGACATGTTCATATCATCTCAGTGTGGGTTTCAGATTTCCTTCACCTTTTTTCATGCAGGTGAGCACACAACCTCTTTTTTTTTTTTCAGCCTGGGTTCACATGCATACAGTCAAATATAGTTGCGCCTTAAACCTGCTGAGTACAACTAGTGCCTTGCTCAAGGGCTATGGTAGCTGTTGAGGGCGGAGAGTGCATAGTTAGCATGGGAAGAGCAGGCGGTCCTACTATTGTAAAGGGAACATCTGAGCTAGATCTCATGTGTTTTGTGCCCTCATTCTGAACCTCCACCACCATCCCCTTCATCCAGGAGAGGGAAAGAAGACTTGGTCCCCGGGGAGATCACACTGATACTGCACCGGTGCAGATGGTAAAAGTGACTGTTAGAGCACACGGGGGGATTGCTGGGAATGATATGGACACTTCCTCGGTCTCAAAACTGTTACTGCCGCCATAAAATGTGACTTATTTGGATGTAAAACCTCAATCAAACGTTTCACGAGGCCACAAAGGAAGACTTTCATTCATAATCAATGGAGTCGCTCAGCGCTGTGCATCTCAGGGACACGTCAGATTAGTCTTGGCTTTCTTCTGGGCTTTGTAGCATTAGCAGGATGTTGTGTTCACGGCCCACGATGACAGCTCAGACGGATAACACATCGCTGCTCCACTTCAAGGATTAATAGTTTCAATTTAAACAGGCTGACACGGACCTTTGTGGTTTGAGGAAGTTGAAACCCATCGAGAGCCTATTGGACAGTGTCTGGCTTCACCACTTCCTCAAAAATCTGTTGCTTTACACTGACCAAGAAACATGTTTTTTGCTGAATATTGCGACTGCAGTATGAACTGGACATTTCTTTTAGCATTTAACATAAAACATACTTCAAATATTCTGCTGGAATAAAAATTGAAGAGTTCCTCTAAGATGCTGCAACTTGATCAAGCATTCTGCACAGCACCAGGACACAGAACATGAGAAACTCAAGACATATAAAAAGGTTTTTGTCCATCAGTAGTGATATTTGACAAATTCCTGATGAGTGGCGTTGCCCTTTAGGTGGTTGCGCTGCAGTCTCTTTTGTCTAGCAACCACAGGCTGAAAACAGTAGCCCGACTGAGTTGAGTGATGGGAGAGGCCGAGCCCCACCCTTCACCCTCGGTATTTCTTCAGGCTTCTGCCGCATTGCCTGTCAATGACGTTCATGTCCTGAACTCTGACAGGGGGCCGCGTCCTGACTATTGATCTGTTAAGTGTCTAGAGGAGGCGCTTGTCAACAGGCAGATGTTTTATCTTGATCCGAGCTGGCGGACGGGTCTGCTCGACGCGCATGCTCCCTCGCAGCGCTGCGTTCACACACCTTCACACCTGGGAGCCGCCCGGTACAACCACACCGTTCCACCGGTGGCAACTGGGCACTACGGGGTTAACTCCTTTACTCAAGGGCACCTCGACAGGAGCAGCTGGGGGAGGGCAGAGCGCTACTCGTTCACTTTCCCCCGCTGAAAAATGTTGAGGAAAACAAACCCTGGCCCTCGCCATCCATCATCATTTATTCACACCGTGACAGTTGTCAACTAGAAGCGCTCAACGTTAGGCACACCGGCTGTCCGTCACACAGGCTGAGCAGGTGAATCGCTATCGACCGGCGATAATCCCTCATCGATTACACCCTTCAAATACACTTCAGTCATGGAGGGGAGCGGACATGTTCAAGGATGCTTAAGCCTTAAGACAACAGAGACATCGATCGTCTCGCGGGGTGGAAATCAATAACAGGAAGATATTCTGAACGTCGTGTGTTATGTGTGTAGAGTTTCTATATATGGATGAGCTCGTCGTCTCGCCTCGACTCGAGCTGGGAGTTTGTATAGAACTGCAACTCAACAGTAATGAGCCATGCGTCTTTGCAGCCTCATCAAAGCAAAAGATTATCTCCCCAAATCTGCTCTCAGCGTTATCAGCCTCGCCACGAGCGCTCCAGCACAGAGCACTAGAAGAAAAACATTGTTTTTCTCCTCAGCCACCAATAAAAATACAGGGTGCTAAAGCCCGGCTTCACTCTCTCGATTGGCTGTGAAGCCCTGCCAAAAATATTAGGCTGATTGGTTGTTGCTAAGCAGTAGGCTCTCTGAGAGGGTGGAAGCTTGGCCGCGCTCGCTCCACTGGCCCCGCCCCCTCCAAGTCATGCTGTGAATGTAGAAGTGAAGAAGAAGTCATTGAGAGCATGGAGTTCAACTTCAGAGAGAGAGAGAGAGAGAGAGAGAGAGAGAGAGAGAGAGAGAGAGAGAGAGAGAGAGAGAGAGAGAGAGAGAGAGAGAGAGAGAGAGAGAGAGAGTTTCATTTGGAGAGGGAGATCAAAGCCCTTTGTAGACTCTTTGAAAAGAAGAGGGGGGGGGGGCACTTAACTCTACGACTTAGGTAACATGATGGCAACAGAGAAACGGGGGGGGGGGGGGGGGGGGGGGGGGCTACTAAAATAGTACTACACAGAATAAAGAAACGAATCAAACAAGCAAAACAAAACACAGCGCCACAATCTTGTTTAAAACTCGAGGCAATTTATTTTCCACGCCGGCGCCCCCAGACACCCCCCCCCCCCCCCCCCCACCCCCCCCCCCGGGCCACCAAAGGGATCTGGTGTAGCCTATGGGGCTGTTGTTGCCGAGCGTGACAGAGCCGGGCAGCGGGCTGGTTGAAGAAGAAGAAGAAGAAGAAGAAGAAGAAGAAGATGTTGGGATGGAGGATGTGGAGACAGAGAGAGAGAGAGAGAAACAGGGTTGTTAGCGTCCTCGCCTCCAACGCTGTCGAAGTGTCATAATAGTGCCGAGTGCGTCTTCAATCACAAAGCGAGCGGCAGAGCGGGGAGCCAATTAGCCTCGCTCTCACCAGACTCCAGGCTCCTCGGAGACTCGGAGGGACTCGGTCTGCGCACGCCGCCGGTAAACAGACTCCATTGAAAGAAACAACCAGGATGTTTACACGGGCCGAGTCTCCGAGGAGCGAGGGGGGGAGCCGCTGACCCGGGCCAATCGCGACAGCCTGCCTCCAGCCGCGGGCCAATCGCGGCGCTGTTTTCCCCTCCCGCGCTCAGCCAATGGGGGCGCGCGGCTCTTCGGAATCTGGGCCAATGGCGGGGCGGGACTGCCTGTAACCATGCAACAGCGAGCAGCCTGGATCCACGCTGAAGTGTGGAGTTGTGCTGCCGCGCAGCTGCCACTCAGCGACCGCGAGGCAGAATAAAAATACGAGCGCATGGGGAGCACGTGGGGAGGAAGTTATGGATGCGGCGCCGAGTCGGCCGCGCCCTGCAGGACCAGCTGCACCGACGGTAAAAAAAACATATGGGGAAAGTGAAGTGCATTCCTTTAAACTCGTGGACATCCTGACATACATTAAGCCTGGGCAATGGAGGATTTAGAGGGGTGGGCTCACAGGTTAGACTTTTAACGGCTGTTTGGTGAACAAGAATGACATTTAATTTACTCATTTCACCTCAAACATGTACGTGTTGAGGTAGAAATAAACAAGGTTGGACTATCAGAATATGGAGCTGCATGACCGGGTTGACGTCCGGCTAGAAAAGTAGTGCAGCAAACATTTAGAAACCCTCTAAACTATGGAGAGTATTTGAGTTCAGGCTGTATCTATTAAAACCCTTTAAGGTCTTGAATTGAGAGAATTTCAGAGGGGACCCTGCATAACACATTAGTTCACTGCTGACAACCACAACTTTGTCTTTTTCTGATGCAAACAGAACAATGTTGATGCCCAGTATGAACTTCAGACAGAGCAGAGATGAAGAACCAGAGCAGACGCCAGACCAGATTCAGCCTCTCAGTGTCGGAACAACAGGACTGTCACGACGACTGAAACGTGACCAGAATCAGTGACAGACTTTGCCATGTCTGCTCTAAAATCCTCGCGACACCACCACCTCTCCACCATATGGATCTCTGCTGCAGACCACTGCAGCCAGGAGAGGGTGTGGTTCAATACTAGTATTGAAAAAAAAAAAACACACAAAAAAAAAAAACACACACCGTTGAAAAGCTTGGAGAAGCCGTCGCCCGATCTCCTCTTGCACAACCAACTACCCTTTCCAACCCGTAGCGTCTCACACGTGGTAAAATCCAAACTCTATGGCGCCACGCTCCTGCCGGCTGATTGGCTGGGCTGCCCCTCTCATCTGAGGATCTGATTCGTTGTTGCTAAGCAGTGAGGAGCTATCTACAGTACAAACAGGGCAGCATGGTCCTACTAACTACCAGCTAACTCCTTGTTTTCGTTCCTTCCTCCCTCCTTCCTCTCCTCTCCTATCAAAACATCCCACCTTTTGGTTCTGCCCCACCCAGTACTGCAGTACTGCAGGGTGGGTCCCACCGACTACCGACTACCACTGACCTAGTAAAATCACATCGGAGATCAATACTGTTCGGTAATAACGGTCGTTCAAAGTCGTTTGTGACATCACAGCCGAACAGGCACCTGCAGATCAAACGTCAACAAACGTTTACACTTTAAAAAGCAACAATAAAACAAAACAAAACAACGGTTGTGTTTTCACCGGTTTGTTGTTCCGACGTGACTAGCGGGTTACATAAGGACGACGTGCGCGTGACGCGTTGACAAGACCATGAAAGTGATTTGACGCCGACGCCGACGTCAGGGCGCCGTCTCCGATCGACGGTTTAAAGTTCTCCTGCGAAACTTTTCCTGAGGGAGTTCGGAGCCACACCTTCCTCCGTCGTCACGGCCCGTTATTTTGGGGACAGATACTATTAATAAAACCCACAACATCTCCCCGGTTACAGAGAGCGGTTTAGTGAGACAAAAAAAAGAAAAACAAGGACATGAACTCTCCCCTCCAAAAGAAAAAAATAATAAAATCCCCCTCCTCTTCTTTCCCCTCACCCTCCTATAGCCAGACCCACGCGGCCAACTCAAATTCTGAGCACTAGCCCTTCTCTCCGACGCAATTGGCCGACAGGTTGCCCGGCTCGGCCCGGCTGATTGGCTGTTGCTAAGCAGTAGGCTGTGGGAGCCAGCCAGCAAGCGTGGCGGCCCAGAAGAGCTGCTGCCGCTACCGGGCCCTGAGGGGGGTGAGGTGGTGGAGGGGGTGAGGAGCGGTGGCGGTGGTGGTAGTGTGTGTGTGGGGGGAGGGGGGGGGGGGGGAGGGGGGAGGAAGGGGGAGGAAGGGGGGGTTCAAACAAAGCTGTCGTCCTCTCTCCTCTCACCTCCAAGCGCTCCCTAAGGTGCTAAGAGGTCCCAAAGGAGCACTCGCTGGCAGAGGAATCAAACCAGGCCACACCGTTACATACAGGATTCACACACACTAACACACACACACACACACACACACTAACACACACACACACACAGATGTAGCCACAAGTCTCCAGAGCAGCATTTGCAACGTATAGACGGCAGCGCGGTGCGGCGAGGTGACAGCCGTCAGCAACACAACAGCAGCTCGCTTCACAAACTGAAGGCCGGATCAAAGTGAACATCTAGAATATTTATAGATTACAGGAGAAGGGAGCGGAGGAGGAGGGGGGAGGGGGGGGAGGAGGAGGTGGGGGGTGAAAAACTACTGCAACTGACAGAAACTTAAAAATGTGGACATCTGAGTGTTTTTGTCCTGAGTGTTTTAAAGAGCCATCCCAACATCTAGTTTGTTAGAAGGAGAAAACCTCGAAGTTCATCCTCCCCTCTCTCTAGAAAACAGAGAAGAAGAACGAACGGCCCAGATGTCGACTCCTATACATCTACACCTCTCTAGCCTGCAGGAGATCCAGTCTGGTGGAAGTCCGTCGGTTGTCTTTAATCTTGAGTTATGAACCCCCTCCATCAGCCAGACGGAGGTTCAACAATATCTAAAGGTGTGTTATTATTGTCACAGGGAGTCACTGATCATAAGACCTGGTGTACACTGGCCAATGTTTGACTTGGCCGGCTGAAGGCATGGCAGGAGAAACCTTGAAAGGTCATTGGAAGAGGAGGAGATAAGTAACGCTTACATTTGAAAAATGCATTTTCGAAAAGCTCGCCGTCCACACTAGACCACCACAAATACTTCCCTCCATGGGCAGAACACTTTCGGGGGTCGAAGCGCCGGCAGTACTTTTACTCACTTTTACAGTAGTTTTATTAAAATGATCATGTACCGAAAAGAAAAGCCGAATGGAAACAGCAAATTTGGATAAAATTCCTGAATGCTGCAAAAAAAGTTGTACACTTCTTTGAGGTGGAAATGTTTTTGTTGTTAAAGAAACTCACAATAAGTTGCACTGGAAACACATTTGTTGAATAAAACATGGATCAGTCTTGATATTCTGAAACGTATTCTCAGATATCGGTCCACTACCACGTCAGACCCACTGCTGCTGGTTAATATTTCCAGGTTAATTTCTCTTGTTTTCCGTCTCCAGACACCATGAATATTAGCTGACACGTCACAACAACAACTCCCCCAACACTAATCAATTCTTAAAAGGCCTCTTCCATTTTTTAAATGGATTTCCAACCTGATGGAAACTCAACCTGAAGCACAATTTATTTATAGCAACATTTCAAAAGTTCACCTAAAATTTGCTTTGACAGTTGGATGGAAACACAGCTAGTGTGAATGCCCAGGAGGCCACATTAAAAAGCAATGTGTGTGTATGTGAAAGAGAGAGCGAGCATGGGGGAGAGTGTAAGTGTGAGAGAGAGAGAGAGAGAGACAAACATCAGCAGACAGACAGGCAGACAGACAGGGTGTGATCGCAGGTCTTCTTCTCACTACTGATGAGAGGCTTTTAGAACAAGAGTCGTCGTGTTTTCAGAATAAAAGCCAGACGACGACTTCACTTCCACTTTTTGCAATCATCTTTATTGTTATCATCATTTTGGCTGCTTATCAGTTTGGCAAAAATCAAGGACGCCTTTTAAAAAATCAATCCTAAAAACATTTTTTTGGCATTCATGTTTTGTTTTGTTTTTACCAATTCATTGTTGTTGTGTTTGGCAGCTTTATTCTTACGTAACCTTGTTCAAAGTGTTATGTAACCTTTTGATTCATGTTGATTTGTGTTTATATATATTTACTTTAGTTCGTGTGAAAGCATGTGAAGCCTTAACAGCATTTTGAAAACTGACTGAACTGACTTTTTATTATTTAATATTCTTATTTTGACAAAACAATCACACAAATGCAAAAAAAGGAAGCAGTGTTCACTCAGCTACCGATCCCTTCAGTCGCTTCCAGTTTATGTTCTTGTGCACAAAACACCAAAACAAAAGAGAACAGGGGAGGAGTTACAACTTCTAATACTATATGACCAGAAACTGCTTAATGAAAGGTGTTTCAAAGACAAAAGCAATAGATGACTGAATTTGCTGCAAGAGAGAAAGAAGGACAGGAAAGTGAGAAAAAGAGACAAGAAGTGAGAGAGAAAGACAGAAAAAGAGAAATAGGTAGATATAAATAGACATAGAAAGAGAGACAGATAGAAAGAGAGACAGATAGAAAGAGAGACAGATAGAAAGAGAGACAGACAGAGAGACAGATATATATAGAGACAGACAGGAGGGTGTGACCAGCAGCAGGATGAGCTCTGAGGAGTCTGGCAGGAGAAAAGGTTGATTCTATCAAACTAAATTACTTTACTAATTACTTTCGATTTTCTACTTGATAAAATATCAGGATGACAGTCGGACGCCTTCGCCTCCTGTCACCACAGCAGACCAGAGCGGGGCGGGCCAGTCTGGGCCAGGCCAGGCCGGGCCAGTCTGGGCCAGGCCAGGCCAGGCCAGGCCGGGCCGGGCCAGGCCAGGCCATCCAGCGTCCGCAGACATTTGGCCATCAGTTCCCCTCAGACAGGAAGGTGTCCTGGTCTACGGGCCGGACGCGAACAACAACTCACTGTTGTCGTCCAGGAGCGTTTGTTCACTTTAAAACAAAGTTAAACTCCTCCATCTCTTCCTCCGTCTCTCTCCTACACAATCTCTGCATAATGGTTTGACTAAGTCTGATCACTCCTATTCCACTAAAGCAACATGAGCCTTGTCCAACTAGCAGCCACTGATATTTGACATTTAGAGTTGTCAGTCTGAAATGTTTCTCAGGACCAAAAAGGTTGACAGCCAACAGACCTGTGATGCATGTCACCACCGTCGAGGGATGGCAGGGCCAACTCCTGGTATTAAGATCCGTCCTGAGGCATGAAAAGGAACCAAAGCTTCACAGCATTTGAGTCTTACACTGAGAAGTTCTGTCTCTAGCTGATAGGCGTCTGTAGTGAGGGAATGAATCTAGCGCCGGGAACGCTCTCAGCATCAAAACACTGTCGACGCCCAGCCCTGCCAGTGAGAGGGGATCTCACTGCGCCAACCATCCGAGGTGGGCGTCAAACCCTCTATTTACCAACGCAGACTAAATCAATGCACTACCCACTGCGCCAATAGCTGCATCTCACTCTGGGAGGCAGCGGCAGGGCGGTAAACACCAACGGTGTCCTGCATGAAGCACCAAACTTCAGACCGGCAGCATCCAGATTATTTACACACAGAGGAGAAGTTGTCTGTAGGAAAGTGACCGTGTGATTAGCGTGCCTGTGTAACTGAACAGGTAAAGGTTAGGGGGTCAATTCCCACTGGGGTCACCTGGTGTAAAAATAAACAGTAATTTGACTGTAAAGCACTGGATGCTAGTGACTCCCAAATGTTGACATCAAGGCTTTTAATTTGAAAACAACATCTCCCCCATAGGGACAAGGACTTTTGGTGGGAAATGCAGAGGACACCTATTCCACCTGCCCACGCTCCACCCTGCCAAACCTGGAAAACAGCAGCTTCACCTCAACATGCGCGAGCCACTCGAGTCTGCGGTTTCATCCTCGTGGATCAAACGGTGCCAGCCCGTCGCAGCTTTGTCATTTCTTGTGCAAACTGCAAGACTCCCGGTTAACTTGCGTGTAAAATACATAGATAAGCCAAGTTGACTTGACTCGGCTGGGATGCTGCCTCTCTGCTGGCGCGAGATAAGGGCTGGGTGATGGGAGCACCGCATCCCTCGTGCTAAAGCTAAGTGATTAGCTGTGCTGCTTCATCTTCTATTGATTGGAGATTAAAAGGAAGGCAGACTTAAATTCCTACCAGACATTTATGAGTCAGGTTGAGGAAAGCCAATATGACCCGTGGAAACAGTGGAAGAGAAACCTGTCCTGCCACATCCTGGACCAGCGCACGGATCTTCAAATAGAACAATCTAGAAGAATTTACTTTTCCATCAAGTCAACTCAAACGACTTGACAGCTCGTCCTCTAACTTCACTGTTTCATTCAACCCGATTCTGTCTGCGGTTAAACAGACAAAGCAGCTGGTGTATTTACCGAGTTAAGACACACGGTAGTTTAAGGCTGATCTCCGGTCTGTGGACTCGACGCGCTGTTAGAGCGCAGGGCGAGCGTTTGCTGCAAAACGACCGTTCGTGCAACTTTTCCACCGCTGATCGATAACCAAATACCTGCCCGTGGGCTTGCGGTTTGTATCGATGCTAGATAACAGCCCGAGCTAATAACATAGCGCCAACTTCGGAAACGAGTTTAGCTTGTTGTTGACGCGCAGGAACAAGTCGGGCTCGCTCCCCGTCCTTCACAAACTTTGCTCAGTGGACTGTGACGTGATTTGCCCGGACATGTGCGCCAAGCCGTGCTACCCGCTGTCAACCCTGCTGTCCAATAAACCCGGTATAACCCGGTATAACCCGGCATAACGGGAAGAAACCACTAGACTAACCATGTCAGAGTAGGTCTACTCCCCTGCACGCGTCGTTCGTTTATGTAACGTACGTCTGTTTTCCGTGCGATCACAGACGCAGCGCATCAAACTTCTGAGTCGAACCCCTAGGTCCATTATCGGACACCCAGCCAAGCCCGGCCGCGGATAACGTTTAATTCCCGTTATCGTTTGGGCTTTTCACTTCTATCACTTCCACAACTACTTGCTGACACGATGGGGACCTGTGCTGTACCAATGACCCACTAACACAAAGTCTAGAACCGGGGAGAACTCAAGCTAACCTCGTCCACAAGTTGCTCGAGCAGCGGTGAGGCGGACGAGCCCGTGCAGTAACGGACGCGTTTACAACTTACCTTATCGGTCTTACGCTTCCGCTGCTTTCTCCGTGAGACCCGTCGCCCTCCCCCGTTGCCCCGTTCTCGTCGTCCTCCACGGTAACGTCTCCGGTGACCGAGGCGCCTATGTTCTCCAAGCCCCGCTCCATAACGCTTCCACCATCTTCCTCCGAGGACGAACCCGAGCCCCGGGAGGCGGACTGCGGCTCCCTCCCGATGGCGGAGCCCTGAGTTTGTGAGATCCCGATCAACGCTTTCAGCAACAGCAGGAGCACCAGGGAAATGCTCACGTTTCCAAAGTGAAACCCCCTTTCCATTTGTAAGACTGGCACATTAGTGAAATATGCGCTTCACATGCCAGTGGCCTTGTAAATCTGAAATAAAACACAGACGTGCAAAATACGTGTAAGTACAAAGTGAGCCCTGGTCTGTCCTGCACGACGCCCCTCCAAATCTATTCTTTAGGTAAACATAAACAGCTACTGGGACACCATGTTATTCCCTTTATACTTGCCTCGAGACTTGCCTTAGTAACGCTTCGACCCGCCCCGTTTCTACTCCAGGATTGGTCGGTGCAATCCTCACGGGCGGTAGAAATCCATGTAAACGCGCCTGATTGCGCCGCGTTCTGTCAATCACACGAACCAGCATACTAAGCAGAATCCGATTGCACCAGATGCCTGTCACTCACAGAGGCGGGCTCTAGGCGGGCCAGCCCCCCAAACACTGGCTTCCACTGGATAAGTCCGCTGTCAGTCAAAGCGACGCATGCGCACGCCGGGCTGCCACAAAACGGGAGCAAAAGGTGACGCAAAAGAGTCCCCGATGGCGTTTCCTGTGGCCATGGTGTGATTGGTGGCATGTGTCGACGTTGGACCAATAGAAAAGCAACGCCGCGGGAAAGCAACGCCATTGGCTGGTTCGCATAACGGCGGACTAAACCGGGGCACGCGATTTGATAGTTCAGCTGTCACTCTCGCGCGGTTGCCAGGACCCTCCGACATGAAAACATCAACGTGGCCACACCGTCGACACGGTTCCTGTTCCTCATCACGAGTTGCGGATAAACAAACCGGCCGGGCGATGACATAATGACGACTGAACGACTCTGACAGCGGTAATTAACGTCTCAAACGGACAGGCGATTGATTTGAGCGCGCCTGTCCGCCATGATGCGTTCACTGGCTACTTAGTTCTCAGTTCATGTGAAGACAGTACATGACAGTCACATGTAGACGTGCTAACAGTTGGGGTGTGTGTGTGTGTGTGTGTCACCCTGCTGTTCTGTGGACCTGTACACGGTATGAAACGGTCCGTCAGGTCACGGTGAAGCATCAACCCTGCTCTCCGTTTGCTCTACTCGAGTACATGTGCTAATGTGACATCTCTCCTGCCGTACTAGAACCAAACCAGTTCCCTCTCTGGCGACCCCACGTGGACATTAAGGGGCACACCACGCAGACTGCTGGGGTAATTCTGCACCATTTACAAATATGACACCTACTGAGAAAATGACTGTTGGCAAAATACAGCTCAGGAGTCAGGATTATTACTGGCCATGCTTAAAAAAATAGTAGCCTTTTAGAGGTTGTCATGTTTTTAATTATTGATCAATGAACAACTTGCAGTGTTTTCTTTGCAATATAGGGAACAGAATAAGTGATTTTTCATAGAAACACAACATAAAACAAGGTAAAGAAACAGGAGGCGTAATATATCAGTTTGGTCCTGTATTTGTTTGACACACAAACCACAGTAGTACCTTCACAGCAAAATCATAATCACAGTCGTATTGGTAAAGAAGGAGATAAGAGAACTGCTGGTGCAAAACTATCTAACATGGTCTGAAATCGATCTCTCAGGACAGGCCACTGAGGCTGATAAATCACAAGCCACCTTCACTACCAGCCAAAAAAACAAAAAAGATAATTAAACCTTAAAACAATTTCCATTCCATGCCAAAAGTGGCCGGTAGGGTAGACAAACATGCATTTGGCTGGTGGCGGTTTTCATTCCCCAGCCGGGATGTTCTTCTGGGCTGAGTGTAAGGCATCGTAACGTGGAGCCAGAGGCCAAGAGGTTCATTCACAGAAATATCCACCATTTGAATCAAAGTGACACCTAACATACTCTTACAAAATGATTGGTAACACAAAGTAATAAAAAAAAAAAAAAAAAAAAAAAAATTTCATAGTGACATTGAGGTAACATTTGTCCTTGGTGGACAATTTTACAGACTGGATCTAGTTTGAGATGTTGAATGAACCTCTGGTAATTATTTTTAAACACATCAGGTGAAACATTTCAACATGAGCACTGAGGAGACTTGAGGCACATTACAGGCCAGTCAGTGTCATAGATGTTACATGACATCTCTGATAGCAGTTAGATCACCTGCACCTTTAAAGCTGCACTGTGTCGTTTTGGAAAAACAAAATATTTCCATTGTTTACCTAGAAATTATTAAAAATCCAACAAAACAGTTAACCTGCAAGGTGCTGTGTTGGCCTGTAGGTGTAATAGGAGTTGGACCTTCATAGTTACTTTCTCAATTCAGGGATTCAACTTTTGTCTTAATTCACTACGACACTTTGGAGACGTGGTTCCTCAAACACAGTGCAGCTTTGATACGACACACAAGCAACACTGAGGCGATGCTGGGGGGCAGAAAACTAAGTTATCCATTTAACTACAGTCAGCAGAGATATCCTGGGAAAAAACAAACGACTCCAATCTGCAAGCGCAGCCGCCCATCTGTTACCTCAACAAGCCGTCTGCGCAGCGTTTTACAGTGAGGTGAGATCATGGCACAAGACTTCCTGTGACCGCTTGAGTAAGTGGTGAAGAAAACCGCATGCACTTGACAGAACAGGCACAGAAGAGAACCAACACTTGGGTAAAGCTGCACGTTCAGGACAGGACATACATTCAGGGGGTTTGTTTTCTGGTGGGATGGAAGGCAACGGGGGGGGGGGGGTGGAGGAACCTCGGTGAACGTTGGACTGTCACCCTGCTGACTGACTAGTTCAACAGGTTGACGGCTGTTTAAACAGAAGGAGGAACCACATAGATTCAGAGGAGACAACCTGAAGTTTCCTTTCTCAATAGAATCTCTCATGACAGATCGGAGGCTTTTCAAAGTCACCGAAACTTTCAAATATACAAGATACGTTATGCAGTCCCTTTAGTTGTCCCTGCAGATCCACAGGTACAATTTAAGATTGTTGCTGAATTAAGTTGATGAGCTGACAGACAGATTGTGGAGCATCAACCTGGGAAGCTAACCCACATGTTATACGAGGACCGAGGTGACAGACATGAAACCAGCTTCGTTTTCACCGGAGCGCAAAACATTTCTGGGGGAAAAGGCAAACTGTTGCTCTTTCCTTGAGACAGCAGGTTTTCGGTAATACCCAGAAAGCATTGCTCTAGAGACACAACAGGAAGTGCGTGCTCCTGCAGGGATACGCTAGAGTCCTGGTTCTCAACCTTTCGGTGCTGAGCTACGGTCTATCACACGTCTACCACCGTCTACCACGGCTCTATGTGAGGTCTTGTTGTTCTCGCACCATGTGACTTCATGTCATTTGTCCATGTCTCTGATCCAACGCCACCAGAACCGATTCCTGTACCTTGGTTGTACTTGCTGAAAAGACTTGGGAGCAGAACAAAAAAAACTGCAAGGCACATCGAATATCGGGTCGCTGACGATGCCTTGAGCGTTCAATAGGTTGGTGGATTTGGCCTCAACTGCATGAACCAAGATGAAGCTGAATTATGAAGGAGTACATTTTAGTCAGGATTGAAACTCTTAAAATCTCAAGGCACACCCGAGTTCACCGTGAGCCTCGCCGGACTGGTTAAGAACCACATTCACTCAAATTAAAGGAGGAGTGAGCAGTCAGCCGACCGGAGACTGAAAACAAAACTATTTAAGGTGCACTTGGTTTTACTTATCAGGCACTTGAACACTCACCACTTGCAGGATAAGCAAAATCAAGCGCTCCTCCATCTTTTTTGAAAACACGTGAGAAGTGTCCAGCTAGTTTTGTCCCGTGCTGCAGGAGGTGCAGCTCCATCCAAACACCACCAGGGGGCAGAAATCATACACGGCACTTGCGGGAGAAGTGAGGTCGCTCAAGATGGGGGGGGGGGGCAACAGCGAATTCGGCAAAGTCCTCAGTTGATTGGAGGATCCCGAACCTGCACGCTGCCGTCCTCCAGCCCGAAGTAGGCCCTCTCCGCCATGCCGACGAACAGCCCGGTCTCCACCACACCTGACAGGACACAGGAAGTCACACGGTAAGACTCGCCCAACGCCAAAGAGCCAGAAGAGAGAGGAGGGCCAACTCTGGTTTGTTTTCTAAATCTGATCTTCAAGGCTGACGGTCCACAGACTTGTGTGTTTAGAGAGTATAACTACTTGCTGCCGTGACAACACTGGTTATGATGACATGATGAAAGCAGACTACATGTTTTCTGACAAGATACTTATTCTGTTCTGTTATTCTGAATGTTTCTATGACGATATTTTCGAGCTGTGATGGAGGAGGCTGGTGTCGGCCATGCTGACGTGTAGCGATGAGAAGTGTTTTTTTGCTCATTTTATGACAAAGCTGTTTTATTTTGAAATGCACCACATCTGCTGCAATTTGAAATTTAAAAAAAGCTGCATTTCAAGTCGTCGTCTCGCCTGCACCCCCCCCCCCCATCTGGCCATGGAGAGATGGTGATATATACGCCATGACATTTGTTTGCCCGACCCTACTTCACTTCATGGGCTCCTCACCTGGGATCATCTTGATGGCGGTGTTGACGTCCTTCCAGTTCTGCGCGTGCTCAAACTTCCAGTCCAGGATGAAGTTGCTGTTGTCGGTGACGACGGGGCCCTGCAGGCAGACACACACTGAGATTCAACCACCACCGGCGGGTCCTTTGCTGCTCCGGTGGCCGACAGTAGGAGGATAAATGTGGTTAACGTGCTGTTTAACCGACAGCATGCGCGATCATCAAAACCTTCCCTCGGGGCAAACAAACATCCATTCACTACGATGCCAACGGTTCCCGGGCCTCAAACAGACAGAATGACAAGAATCAACACGCCCGACTGCAACCGGGCGCCGGGGATTAAAAAGAGAACGAGTAGGAGGCGAGTTACCGATGTTCCACTCTGCAGACTGTGAAAGAGGCAAGGACGTCTCCGTCGTCATCGCTGGCATCACTACAGCTGCCAGAGTCTCCTACCACACCGGAGAACCGCTAACAGCAGAGATCAAATACAAATACAAATACAGACCAAGACCGGAGACAGGGCTTTACAGGTTTACAGGTTTCTGTAGGTCTGCATCTTCCCTCTCCCTCATAGCTTTAATATACTATTGTTCATTTGGTTTCCTTGTCTCGTTATCAGTAGCTGCCTGGTGGCTTTTAATTTCCTGAAGAACGAGGTCAAACCAAGTTCAGTGAATGTTGGTTAAATCTCTTAACTGGCCGTGAGTGAGCAGATCAGCGTCTTGCTCAAGGACCAAACCTGAGAAGGTCTCTACCCTCCGACCCACCCGTTGTTTAACCCGTTGAATTGATCGTGTCTGAGTACCGAGACACGTTTAACACATGTGCCTAAAATGAAGTGCCTGGTCCGAGTCACTGCTGCACTTACTGCTTTACTGACGGCCATCCTTAAGATGGCCTCCCCTCCGAAGCGCTTGGCTATGGTCCTGGAGATCGGCACGTACGCCATGGGAATGACCTCGATGGGAACGCCCTTCTTCCACTGCTGGCCCAGAGCCTTGGAGTCCTTCCTGGACAGGAAAGGAGAATAAACATCAACTCTAAACCAACACATACAGATATCAGTACCACCAGACCGGCCTGGTCCAGGGGGTCCCAGGACCTTCATTTGGACCATGGGGGTTTGACTTGGTACAGAAATGTAAAATTGTTTCTACTGTAGGAAATAAGAGTTTAAGTGCATATCATTTTACTGGGCCATGTCTGAACCCCTCAAGGACCCCTGGTGGTCCCCTGACCACACTTTGGAAACCACTAGTTTTCGTTGTACATGTAGTATAATGACAATAAAGTTGAATTGAATTAAACTGGCACAAGTACTAGGCCACACAATGCCTCCACAGAAAGCTGGAAGGTCATTTTCAATAAATTGATCTCTGGCAACACTTCATGTTCTCGTGGTCGTACTCCTGTAGTCAGGACAGATCAGGTAAACCTGGAAAACACATACCGGTAGTCGGCAATGACAATGAAATGTTTAGCACAGCCAGCCACGATCTTCTCCTGAGTCAGGCAACCGCTATGAGAGAGAGACAGGGAGAGAGAGAGAGAGAGAGACAGGGAGAGAGAGTGAGACATGCAGCAGTGCTGGAGGTCTAATCTGAACTGAGGAACAGAGAGGATCTGGACTCACCCGCCGCCTTTGATCAACGTGAGCTCGGCGTCCACTTCATCCGCCCCGTCGATCGCCACATCGAGCTGTGGTGAAGTGATCAGAGTGATCAGAGTGATCAGAGTGATCAGTGTGATCAGGTAGATTTGTCTCCAAATGTAGGTTACTGTGACTCAGTAAACTGTCTTGTCTTTAGCCCTAGTCTCTACTCCAAAACACTCTGAGTTGGAGCTGAGAAGAGTCAGCTAGTTCACCTGAACTAACTGGTGGCTAGCTAACTAGTTACTGTTAACATGGGACTACTAGCCACTGATAACGCTAGCTTCTACTAGATACGTTAGCTAGTGTGATGTGTTAACAAAACATGATGGTTAGCTGACCAGATACTATGGTTAGCTAGCTAACAAGCTACATGAACTAAACACTAAATCAATCAGATTGATCAGTGATGACATGATCAGTTCAGTCAGACGTTAACCATGAAGATTCAGTTCTGTTGAGACGGACAAGTCCTTAGATTAGGAAAGCAAACAGTTCACAGCCTGTTGCCCAAGAGCTGAGGACTTCCAATATGGCCGCCAGAGGGTGAGTTACATCACCTAAAAGCCCTCTATCAAATAATTGATTTTCCTATTGACATTTTCCAATACCTTCTCCCAGAGTCATGAACTGTTTTCAACACGAGACAATGTGTAGAACAACAACGACCACCAAAGGGTTTGACCGGTTCTGCGTGATACAGATGAAAGTTCCTGTTGCATTTGGATCAATATTGAGATTGTGCTTTTTGCAGCTTTTCTATATAATTTCTTCTTCAGGTCTTATTCTGACAACCTTCCAGTTCAAGCTGACAAAACCTCAAGCATCATACTCAGGTACTGTATCTCTAGCATCGTGACATTTAGCTCCATGTGTACCTCCGGGTGGCGGTCCAGGTCGGACAGCGAGAGGCCATGCTGGAGGATCAGCTGGCGAGCCTGCAGGAGACGAGAGGAGAAGGTGAGGACCACAAAAACAAACAAAAAAACAAACAGGGAGGGATGAGGAAGAGGCCAAGAAACAACTGAACCGACCTGGAAGGAGGTTGGGACGCACACAATGTTGAGTTTCTCCTGACGTACTCTCTCCGCTGAAATAAACAACATCCACAATGTAAGAAAGTAATGAGAAAAGACACATGAACACTCAGAAACCCACTACAACACAGTGAGCTCAACATGGCCTTTTTCCTGCTGTTGGTATTCTTCTAAAATCCTCTGATGCAGCAGATAACAGCTGATGGATATCATGGACACATGGCATTTGGTGGCGTTTTTTATCATCAAGCATTCATCTTTGTGTGGGCCACCCCAGCGGGAATCAAACCCCCGACCCCAGCAGTTCACTTCTGTTGTTAAAGCAGATAAATAATCTCATATAACATCATATATAAGCTCATATAAAAAAAGGCCCCATCTTGTTTTGTTGATAGTGTGAGGGTTTCCTACACACCCACACCTCAACAAACTAAGCTCAGACATCAAATAAGACGCAGTGGCTTTCATTCTGCACGAGCTGCCCCAGGATCTGGTCTCCGGACGTCACAGCTCGCTCTCACTCACCCAGTCTGTCCACAGCGTAGACGATGGTGGAGCCGCTGCCCACCCCAACCACCTGGTTGTTCTGCAGGAGGACAAGAACTGTTCAAATTTACACAACCATGCTGTAGTACACATCGGCCTCGCGCGGCGGCTGTCGCAGCACTCGGGTCACGAGCTGGAGTTTACTTTGGGTTGGTTGACACAAGGCAGCAGCAGTAGTAGGTTTGATATGAGACGAGGGGCCAGGACACGGGAGATTACAAGTCATTGATAAAGTCTAAGCATCTTTGCTATAATACATGATTACTTATTAATTGATTTGGTGAAAGACAAACCTATTCTCCTGTTTTATAATACATATAAAATAGAGTATATTAGCAGGACTAGCCTGTTTGTCAGCTTCAGTTTCTAATTTCAGGTTGCAGGTGAACTCATCCATTACCAGTTTCAGTTTCAGTTTGTTAAACCAGCTAGCAGCTGTGGTGTAACGCTAGCATCGGTCAATGTGGAACAAAGTTACCCAACTGTCCGCGGACCCAGGACACGCGTGCACAACACTAAGCTACTTCCTACCCACACCGTGCAGTTCACATAATGTCAGTAAGTTAGCCAACTGCGTTAGCTAGCTGGCAGCACGTCGCCGCGCGCGTGGGAAGCAAAACATTTCCAACTGAACTAATGTTATCTAAAAGCCAGCGAGCTTCTAACTCATATCACCGCGTCCCGTTGTGAGCATCAAGCCTCACCTGGACGTGGTTGTCCACTGCGGCATAAGCTGCGAGTTTCTTCGCCTCCTCCGCCATGCTAGCAGCAGCAGCAGCTCGAGACTGGCCGAACCGCCCCTCGTGCTTCTGGTTGCAGGGAGTCACGAACCTCCCCGATGCTGCGGAGACAAATCCAGCTGCGAGGTTCAAACCGACCCACCTCTGAAGTCTCATGACCCTGCCCACAAACACCGCAGGCTCCTGCTTGTTCCGCCAGCCCGAACAAGAACACGACTTCCGGTGGAATTTTCAGAATAAAAGTCACTCTACCTCACTAATTCTGACAAAAACTTTATTTTACATGAAAAAACAGAACTAACTAAAATACAACGATACACCTCCCACAAGTTGGCTTGGCTTGATGGGCACTTTTTAGGTACCATACGGCTCCCACAACAGCTCACTAGGGTTGAGATCTGGTGACTGCGCTGGCCACTCCATTATAGACAGAATACCAGCTGACTGCTTCTTCCCTAAATAGTCCATCTTTATATTTTCCTTTTATTGGCCAGTCTCAGATTTTTCTTTGCTACTCTGCCTAGAAGGCCAGCATCCTGGAGTCACCTCTTCACTGTTGACGTTGGGACTGGTATTTTGCGGGTACCATTTAATGAAGCTGCCAGTTGAGGACCTGTGAGGGGCCTGTTTCTCAAACTAGAGACTCTGATGTTCTTGTCCTCTAGCTCAGGCCTCCCTTCTCTTTCTATTTTGGTTAGAGCCAGTTTGCGCTGTTCTGTGAAGGGAGTAGTACACACCGCTGTATGAGATCTCCAGTTGGCAATTTCTCACATGGAATAGCCTTTACTTCTCAGAACAAGAATAGACTGACAAGTTTCAGTTTTTCTGGCCATTTTGAGACCATACTCGAACCCACACATGCCGATGCTCCAGATAGATAGATAGATAGATAGATGTACTTTATTAATCCCAAGCTGGGAAATTGCAGTGCAGCAGCAGCATTACACACAGATACTCAACTAGCCTAAGGAATGCCAATTTTATTGCTTCTTTAATCAGCACAACAGTTTTCAATGATCAATTAGCCATTTAACACGATAAACTTGGATTAATTGAATGTTATTTTAATTGAAAAAAAAAATCTTGCAAAAATAAGTAAATTTATAAGTGACCCCAAACTTTTGAGCGGTAGTGTATGTCAGAGACATATGATATTTTTTAACAATATTATGACACCGAACATCAAACTGAATTCTCACTCATTAGGTTTGGTGATTAAGTACGGATAAATTGGTTTATACCTATATTTATACGCGTTTAAATTTTATTTAATTTATTTTGAAGGTTAAACGCCCAGACCGGAAAACGTATTTTGCCAAACCGGTTTGAGCAGTTCAGCAACGTCAAGAGCTTCACTGCGTTTTAGTCCTTGCTGATGACCGTGAATCACAGCCTCATGATTTGGAGATCTGTGATTTTGTGCGCAGGTGCCGCGCAACAGCACCGCTCGACGTCCAGAAGCTGCGTTCACAGACACCCAACTGTTACACGCTGTTAGAAAATAATTGATTTGGGATTTAGACGCAAATCACTGTGGTTTTGGCATCATCAGCGGTGAAATGTAAGAGGGACCGTGCAGTGCTAGTATTTTAAAACGTGTAATTTTACTCTTTTAAGATAAATACTCTTTTCTAAAGTCTTTTTTTAAGTTTTCTTCTTAGCAATGGGCAGTTAGTATAATAAGATATTTCATTTACAGTAAAACACACTCTTTCCCTCAATGACATACAAGCACACACAAATACTGTACATCACTACTACTCTTTATTTGGCAAACAGCTTGAGATAGTCTCTTTTTCAGTGTACAGTATATATATATATATATATACTATAAGTAAACCAACACATTCTGTTTGATAAACATTTTTTCTTATTTTTACATATTACAGCTTACAAATATAGCTGATCTTTTAGACAAAATTACAGATCTGTTTGACACCTAAATAAGTATGCTATATAAAAATCCACACATTGTACATTCATGATTAGAAAAAGTAGGCTATATGAAATCAGGATAAAACACCACAGTACGCAATTTCAAACAAATCCAATTAAGGGGGAGTCAAGGTTTCACAAACAGAGGAGGCCTTTCACTCTGCATCCAATGTAGTCCTCTGAGAGAAGTCTGCCGCTATTCCAAATCATCAGTACAGAGAAGATATCAAGGAACAACAACAATACTGTCACATAAGAAGAAGAATGGTTAAATCTCTGTACTCGGTCCAAAGTTAGAAAGTAATACCTTGCCATGGATTATAATGGGTAGGGGGTGAAAACTAAACTCTGCATTGCAAACTGTACATATTACTTCATACCTCACACATCTCTCACCAGTGCTGCTTTAAGGCTTAATCCTCGCCTTGCTATCTCTGTGTCAGACATCTGCTCAAACTGGACATCTTCCTCACATCTGTAAGACAGAGTTGGAACAGAACGAGGGAGCTGCCGCCGGATTTGGGGAAAGCAAATAGCCATAATAAAATCCTGTGTTGTGAATGCTGAATGCCTCGTTGAAAGGCAAACTACTTGTCCTTGATGTGCGTAGTAATTCAATCAGCACAGGATGGTATGTGCGGCGTGAGAATGGTCTGAAAGCTGCTGCCTGAAAACACAGCTTGTCATTGCTTCATCGATGGGTAGGTCTAGACTGGGAAGAGTCACCAGTGAGTTTTGAGTTATACACAGTATTGCTGAATATTGACCATTGCATTCGGTTTACTGAGAAGTTACTGTTTGATTTTTTCTATTTTTTTGTGTATGATACATGTCCATTACACAATGGCATAACACTGTATCAAAAACCCGGATGGATCATGCTTTAACATGTGAGTCTCAGCTCCATTAAAAAACAGAGGAGCAAACCAGTGCTGAGAAATTTTCTCTTTTTTTTTTAGATAACAAGATAATCTTTCCAGACGTCTGGATTACATGACAACGTTTGCAAGCATTGATCTAATCATAACATCTAGATAAAAACAAGACCGGATTATTTTAACTCAGCTTTGAACACTCATCCACAAAAAGGATGCGTTGGATCTGCCATTTTGTTTTCCCAAAGCCCCCCCACCTGACTCTCTTCACCGTTAGCAATGCTCCAGAACCGTTTTGGATTGGACGTGGTATCGGAGGGTTTCTGATACGTAAACACTGAAGCAAAACCAGATGTAAGAAAGACACTAAGACTACAAGGATCAATTACTGTGGAACAAGTTACTGTAAAATGGAAAAACAGAAAATCAAGAGATATAATGGATTTCTTTCCAGTTCGGGGTAAACAAACACAAATATTATGCCCTTAAAAGATACACCATCTTTATGATAAATAAATATTCTATTTCAATTTTTACTTAAAATATTTTTTTGTATATTGCCATAATATACTCTAATATATCCATCATTAGATTATGATTTAACTATATGTTTTGGTTTGTGCTGTCATTTTAAATAACAATTACATAATATATACCTGTGGAATGTATTTTTTATTTGTCTGAGAACAATAAAAGAGCGTTTCTAAAGAGCTGGCAGGAAGGTAGAAGAACAGCAGAGAAGCGATGTGTCCATGACACACAAACTCCCTTTCCCTTTCATAAACATTAACACATTTTGGAATGACTTAGAAACTGAATGTGCCGGGACACAACTGTCCTACAAACAACACGGCTAAAAGAACAAGAACGTATGGTTCCTACGCTGCAAAACCAAGTTGGCACAATGACAGGAATAAAAAAGGGTAAAGATTTGTGTTACAATGGCCTCATGTCAGTGTGCTGACCTGTGATTCACCTGTGGAAAAGTATTGTAAGTACACAATAACACAGTGTGAGTACTTAATGAAACGCCCCCCAAGACATAGCGCACTTACGAGGTTGTAACAACATAATAAAATTAACTTGAACTTGAACAAAGTGTAAAAAAAAAAAAAAAAAAAAAAGTACTTTATGTAACTACACTGCTATAAGTACAATATATACTGGAGAGATTTTCATTACGCACTTATACAGTATTATTGTGTACTTCAAATACTTTTCCACAGGTTAATACACGGGTTAAAACTTTGCAATAAGGCCATTGTACGTACCAGAACAGTGGAGGATGAGAGGGGTATGGCACCGAACCAACTGACAGGGAGGTGGACAGGGAGGTCTGGACGGTGGTCTGGACGGTGGTCTGGATGGTGGTCTGGATGGTGGTCTGGATGGTGGTCTGGATGGTGGTCTGGACGGTCCTCCTTCAGAACGACTCCCTGACAACACATCTGGTCTGTCCACGTTTGGAAAAGATTCCCCGCGGCTTCTCTCTGTCTCACTCGACATCCCAACTTTCCAGTGCTTCACCTGTAACAATGTTCTTCTTTAATACAAAATCAAACAGTCAGTATTTCTCCTTTTTGCTTCCGTTCAGTTTTGCATTGAAAAGTATGTTGTTTTTTTCAGACGTCTTTTTGCAGACCCACAGCTCGTCTCCATCTGTAGCTACATGTGTTGGGCATCCATTATGTCCAAGTATTTGGCCTCAATGATATGAGGAAGCACGCTGTTCCTAAACAGGGAAAAGACCAGATTTATGTCACTCATCATTTCTTGTTAGAACTCAAAACTTTAGATTTCATCAGACAAGATGTCTCAGGAACAAGAGAACAGATGATCACAGTGGATCTGGTTTACACTGCATCTATACTGCACTACGCCAGTGGTGGCAGCCATGGCAGGATCTGTCTTGCACCTATTTGCCGTCAGTACTGCAGTGGCCATCGAAGCTTATGCTTTCACACATGATGTAAAGTGGGACTGAACAGTCAACTGACGGGTTCCCACATCTTTCTAACTCAAGGTGAATCTCCTCAACCATTCCTCCTGGAGTGGAGCACCACTGCAGTAGTAATGCATCACAGCTGTCTCAGGAAAACCACATGGCTGCGGTTTTGGTGATTGTCTGATTCACTGGAATTAAAATGTCCTTTGGTTATTTATGTGTTGAGTGTTTTATGAACTGACACTGAAACGCCATTGTAGAATTTCAAAAGTACACGTGTGGCAATAAAAACATTTTCCTCATTTACAAAGAAGTGCATGTGGTTTTCCCAAGAATAGCAACATGCACACAGCTTCATTATTTCCATGTAGAGACTAAATCAGGTCAGTTGGACACTCCACTCTCTACCTGTGTGCTCCTGAATGTCATCACGGTCTACAGCACTTGAGAAAATCACTCAGGGACAAAATGGCTGCGACAGTACCTGATTGGGATTAGCAGGATCATGAGGAGAGGGAAGATCATCTTCATGTAAGGTATCGGGTACATGCCGAAGGTACACAGCACCAGCAGCTGCATCATCTGCAGGAAGGTGAAGTAGTGGATCTTCCTCTGGGGCACTTTGCGGATGTAGTGGGTGGGCGGGTAAGATGTCTGCAGTGAACAGGAGAGGGGGTGAGAGGACCAGGCCAGCTGAAGGGCCTCTCAGCTTCCCTACTGTCTACCAGAGTGGACAGCCAGCTCTCTCGGAGTGTTACACCATAGACAGCAAACACCTTTTGGTGGAGGCTTTCTTCCAAAGTGCCATGACTGCATACGTACTTAGCATGTGTGAATAAAAGCCCCACCCCTGACAACGTGAGTACACTGGACCACTGCTCCTGGGAAGAGTTTTGAAATGGAAAGTGAATTTTCTTACAGCAGAGTCAGCAGGAAAATGTAAGACTGAGAGGATATACAGGAGAGAAGTTTCTGGTAGGATCTTAGACAGTGTTTTACCTTAGGCAAAACGTGTATGTGAAAATACACCCGTCTATCAAACTAGTTTCCAAAGTGGGGCAGCAACAGAGAAGACTACCACGACTGGAGCCCACAGAGAGACTGAGACTATTTACCAAATGAAATTCTGTTGTCGGGTATGGTCACTTATAGAGTGAATCACAGACAGTTTACTGGTGTCATGTTACATGATTCCTGAGTGCTGGAGTTCAATAGTTTGGAGCCGCTAACTTCTGTAGTAGCCTAGTGCAGCTTTAAGGAGAGTAGTCAGTCCATTCCCTTTTACTGTTTTACTTCTCTATTGAGACAGGAGGAAGGTTGAGTGGGACACAGGAGAGAGGAGTCTGGCACCACAGACCTGGAACAAAGTGTCTCTTCACGCTACGTTGAGTTGACTGTAGTACTACGCTTGTGCCTTTGGCAGTAGGACAATAAACTGAGGGCCACAAAGTTTAGACAATCACAGAAAACTGAGAATCCGTATTACATTTCTATAATTGATACATACAGTATCTGAAGTGACCTGATGCAGTAAGCCCCACCCACCTGGTATTCTGAGAAGATTAAAACAAACTCTAAAAATTATTTGCAAATATTATCTGACCCAGGTCTGGTCCAGCAGCTCTGGGCAGCCAGTCAACGTTTGATCTGCAGAGCCCTGTGATCAACATATGGTCTCACATACACACACACACACACACACACACACACACACACACACACACACACACACACACACACACACACACACACACACACACACACACACACACACACACACACACACACACACACACACAGCGTCTCTCACCTGCTCCTTGAGGAGGAGAGCCATGCGGTCACACATCTGGTTCCCGTCGATGGAGGTGAGGGCGATGTAGAGGAAGAGGCCGTAGAGGACGGGCTTGGGGATCCACTGCAGAGGGACGGGCAGCAGCAGCACCGAGATGCCGATGAAGATGTTGGCCGCTAGAGAGGTCACCCTGGTCTCCTTCACCTGGACGATACTGAGGAGACAGACGGTGTGTACATCATCCCTTCATCATCAGGGTTCTTGCACTTTTCTCATTTCAAAATTCTAGACTTTTCTAGACCTGATTTTCGAGACTTTGTGAGGAAATATTTTCCCCATCTAAGACTATGGTAAATACATTAAGGTCAGAGGTCGGCCACCATACATTGCCCTGATGGTTAACATTTTGAAGTGCACATGTCTGGAGGCGTGGCTCTCACACACGCGCAGGGTTGTAGTGGACAGTTTGGAAATATCATTTCTTCCCACACTTTTGATCACAGAAATTCAAGCACATTCAGACCTGAACATGATGAAAGTAACTGTCCAAACGTTCAAGACCTGCGCAGGAATCCTGTACTGCATATTTCTGTATAACTAACACCACAAACTAGGTCCTGTTGTTCTAGTACTCGTCGACAGCCACCCAAAAACAAGCTGAGCCCCATCGGCATGCCGGCCTGCCCTCGCGGCTCTAGGGCAGCTGTTTGTCTGGGTCCTGTTGTTCAAGTAGTCAACACACCTCTGCCCCATCATTACCGAAACAGAATCCACACACTTATCACAGTTAAAGTAATCCCAATTTAATGCTAACACTATAATTTAGTGCTGCCAGAATCATGAACTGAACACTTCTCTTGAAAAATACTTCACCTGATTCACCCGGAGGGAAAATGGTGAGTTATACAGTAATCATGCAATCAGGGAGGAGCATGACAGCCTGTGACACAAAATTACAGCCGCCATACGCCATAAAGACGACCTTTAATTGAGCGGCTGATTAGCGGCGGTTAACTCACGTCTCGTAGAGGTGGCCCCCCTCCACGCGTTGCTCCACAAAAGCCAGCTGACGCACATGGAGGGTGGAGTGGGGGAAGGCGGCGTGCATCCACGGCAACCCCAGCACCGACATCAGTATGTTGATGAGCCCGGAGAGCATCAGGTCCCAGTGATACGCCGTCCCCTTCAGCAGCCTGAGGAACCGCAACACACAACACACCGCACACACCAGACCGCAACACACCACAGGAAACCACAGCACAGCACACACACACACACACACACGTACAGACATACAAACACGAATAGACACACACAGATGTGCACACATACACACACAGATACAGTTATGTACGTGGACACACACACACACACACTTAGCATTGGCATACAGTAATAATTACCCCAACATGGCAGCCCACCCAAACACACACACACACACACACACACACACACACACACACACACACACACACAAAGGGCATCACTTTCCTAAGGTCAGCTGCGCCCTTCACCACCACCACAATAAACTCCACTCACATATTTCACTCATTCTCCACATTCAACACACAAAAAAAATCAAATCCACTTCCTACATTCAGTCAGAAAAATGATAATCAATACGGCATCATGGTTGACGGCAGAAACGCCAACCGTGGCTTCATGTAATCTTTACATGAAACAAAGCCTGCGACCTTTACAAAGCCACAGCATGGTTTCTCCAGATGTTGCTGAGGGATCCCCGCTGTGCTGCTTCCCCTCTCCAACCAGCTCTGTAGGGGCTGCTGGTGGCGCTGGGGGGGTTCACTCTAAACTAGGGGTGGTAAGGGGGCCTAGTGAGAGACCATCATGTGAGAGGAAGATCAAAGTCCTGCTGAATGTGGGAAACCTGCACAGTGTGAACTGTTCTGGATAAGAAGCTAAATGTGAAGTGAAATTACTCTTGGGTTATTTGGTTAATGATAGAGCGTTCATGTTCACTCGAGACAGGATGTACAGGACTGTGCAAAAGTCTGAGGAACATTTGGAAAAATTATGTGAAACGAAGATGCTTTAAAATTAATGAAATGAAAAGTTTCTAATGACTCACTATATTATATTAAAACAATCTGATGCCTGAGACCTTTGCTGTACTGTACCCACATGAACTGAGCTACTGAGTCTATTTTATTAGTCTTATGAAGGTAATCCTCTTTCACAGCTTTCAATTGTATAGTAAATAGAATCAGACTAGAGTCAGTCAATAGAGTCAGATCCATACCATTCTAAAAACAGCACTGCGTGGAACAGACATTTAGATTTAGATTGAATGAGTCTGAAGATGAGGACTGAAATTCTCCATGTTATAGATTTTGCCTGTAGGAGTGGGGGGCAGTACATCTGTGACGGACACATGAGCCAGATGAGTCCAACACACAGTTAGAAGTACAGGGTGAAAGCACCATGTCATATTTTTGCTCTGAGGCGTCTTCTAACCCCCTGACCGTAAAGATTTGACTCAGATGTCAAGTTTCTGGCTCAATAAATCTGCCCTTCCTAAAACACCAACAAATGTCCTATTACAGCGGTTCCCAACGTAGGGTCCATGGACCCCCCAAAGGTCATTGAGGGCTTTCGGAGGGACAGAGGAACATTTTAAGTCAGTGGTGATTGGTTGGAATTAACTCCTGCATACTACTACTACCTCAATGGTTGAGAACCACTGGTTAAGATATCTTTCCATTCACTAGAACCTAGTTCAGTCAGAATTATTGTGATTATAAAAACACTGACTACTGTATCTCTGCTCATCTTTCACTCTACCTGTTCTCTGGTGCGTTGGTCAGCGAGACAACGATGTTCTGGTCGATGAAGATTAGGAGGGCCAGGAGGAAGCCGAGGCCCATGGCGCTGAGAACATTCATGGCTGACAGCCGTTCAAACGGAGCCAAGTTGAAGATGGGCCGGTCATGAACTCTGAACACTGGAACTATTGAACAGAGAGAAAACATGAACTAGAACTGAGTCTCATTCCAAAATTAGATAGCCACCATTTTGAAAATGTGGCACTTAGTAGTTATTAGATAACTATTTTTAGATTTTTATTTTATTAGATGTTTGCTTACACAACAAACATTTTACATGATATAATCAATTATATTTATGAAATACATAAAACCCTTCAGTTGAACTTTCAGCAGTGGTACTAAAACACTATACTGTATATCTATTGTGCAAAAGCTTTGCAAAATATTTCAGAAACATCTGATTCTATCCTCAAACACAAACCAGAAAAGGTGTTAAGATGACTCATGTTTACTAAGAGTAGTTGTCATTTTGTATTGTCATTTTGGACCATAACTCTTCAAATGCTGTTATTGAATAAAGTTGGTTAAATTTAGAGAGGAATGATAATGAAATAATGAATCTTATGATGGATTGTCTCTGGGGGTAAAGGAATAGAAAAGAGGCCAGGCACTTATAAATTATAAATTTCATTTTAGGGTTTGGCGCTTGCCTCTGTTTCTGTGTGGACCCCTGGAGAAAAGCTGTTACCTTGGCAACAATAAATGGGTTTTCAAAAAGATGCTAAACAATAGAGGATATAAAACTGAAAACCTCCAACATGTTTTGGCCTCAGCTGTAATCAAAGAGTAATAAAACAATAAAGGCACCAAATAAGAGAGGACAACCTTGAATTAGAAAGACTGTTCAGTAAGTGAAAGGTCACAGGTTTGATTCTGTCAACAGCTCTGGATAAGAGCATCAGATAAATGCACAAAATGCAATTGTAAGCCAAACAGTTGTGTATTAAATAAGCTGGCCAAGTGTTTTATGATTACTTTGGCTCATTTTTCACAACAGTTTCACTTTGCAAAACTCTTATTGCAAAGAGTCAAAGAAGTTGCAGAATTCTCACCTTAACACACAAAATGCTGTTTAAATTCAAAGTGCTCATTTCTCAGAAACAACCCACTTCAAATACTTACTCCTAGACATACAGATCACCGAGCCACTTCCATATTTGGTTTCAATCATGTCTTGATACTTCCAATAACATTGCCCGGGTTAGTAGCACTCAAAATCGCTGATCTCAGGCAATGCTTACTGTAATTTCAAATACTTTCACTACTATTGAGGTTGAAACATCTGCACATTACTGGATAATCAAAATATTAAGAAATGACCACTACATACTTGTTTCCATGAGGAATATCCTCTCTTTGAAAAGATGATTTGATAATGACTATTTTATTTTGAAATGCAGCAATGGTTAAATTTCAACAAGGAACATATCCGACATCCAAGTTTTTTTAAATTTAAGATACTATATTAGATTTTTAGCACAAAATCAGGAGAGAAGAATTGTATTTGTTTTGCACATTAAAACTGTTTGAGAAAACAGAGCTATAGCAATCATAAAAAAATGTATAAGGGTGTGGTCAGTCACTAATTCACATTTTGAACAGCAATATAGTTTAATGTATCCTCCAACTCTCTTGTGAAACAATAAATTATACTAACGCTCAATGTCATTGAACACGTAGGAACCAATGAAGGAGAACATGAGCACGGAGATCGGCAGGGCGCAGTCCGACAGCACTTCCCTCATTTTGGCATGCAGGAACGGACTGAGAGAGAGAGAGAGAGAGAGAGAGAGACAGAGGACAGAGAGAGAGAGAGAGAGAGAGAGAGAGAGAGAGGAGGGAGGGAGAGACAAATAATAGAGGAATACGATTACTGTGGACAAGACAAGGACAATGGCTGCAATCCTGACACTGCTTAAGTACCTTGGTCCGCCTTTGCTTACACAATTGAATCCGGCTTTGAGCTTGATTTGATTACTCTGAGCAATCAGAAGTAGAATATTAATGCTTATTAAATCACAGGCTGGAACAGAAGCTTTGGCACAAAAGGAGCTTTATAGGAGTCAGTCTGGAAGGTCTCAGTGAGCTCTGTCACTCCTGACAATCTTCACAGTAAAGCACCCTAGTCAGCATTATTCCTCCTAGTCGGCAGTGCCTCCATCCAAACACGATTTAAACTTTTGGAGTGATTTATCTTACGAGCGCTGCAGTGCTCCACATACCTCCGTTTAAACTGGTAGAGGGTGTAGCCCATCCATAATGTCCCCAGCATGAGCAGGAGGCAGAGGACAGGCCTCTCTCGAGTGCATTGGATGAGGGAATCTGGGAAGGTGTTGAGCGCATAGCCTGCCACCGCCTCGCTCCCATTGGCCCCCAGCAGGCCCCCGCTGCCCTGTAGCTGATGGAAGGTCTCTATGCTTCCATTAGACAGTGTTGGGGCATGGTAGTACCTGTGAAAGACTGGAATCACAGTGAGTAGTGAGCAAGCATCACGCTGAAGGTCACAATGTAAGAAAACATCACATTCAACAGGAAAACATCACATTCAACAGGAAAACATCACATTCAACATTCAACAGGAAAGCATCACATTCAACAGGAAATCATCACATTCAACATTCAACAGGAAAACATCACATTCAACAGGAAATCATCACATTCAACAGGAAAACATCACATTCAACAGGAAAACATCACATTCAACAGGAAAACATCACATTCAACAGGAAGATATCACATTCAACATTCAACAGGAAAACATCACATTCAACAGGAAAACATCACATTCAACAGGAAAACATCACATTCAACAGGAAGATATCACATTCAACAGGAAAACATCACATTCAACAGGAAGATATCACATTCAACAGAAAAACATCACATTCAACAGGAAGATATCACATTCAACAGGAAAACATCACATTCAACATTCAACAGGAAAACATCACATTCAACATTCAACAGGAAAACATCACATTCAACAGGAAAACATCACATTCAACATTACATTCTGCTATCCTCATTTTTTAGGTATTATATTGTATAACATTTATATGATATATATTTTAAGGTATTGCTGCTTTATTGGACAGCACACAGCAGAGAGAAAGAGGAAACAGGGGAGACAGAGAAAAAATGCAACAAAAGGCCAAAGGCTGGATTCAAACCCACGATAGAGGAAGTACATAGTATGCACCATAGCCCGCTGATCTACCAGGACAAAACAGAAGCTAATGTTTTTATTAAAACACCAAAACATATTCATTTAGACTAATATATTCATTCAGTCTACTGGATGCAGACTGAACCGGGGCCCAGGAGGGGCGGCTGTCTTTGAAGCCACATTTCAACAAAGCAGGGGGCTGGACCCGACACCCACTTATGCAGATCTAGTGTAGTTAAAACCCTTAATTAGTGAGATGACTAACCTTCAAAATTATATTTGATCTTTTTGGGGTTTTTATGTTTCATTGTCTTAACTAAATTAATTCTTGTTTAAAAATCAGGCATTAGTCCATAATTCACTGCCATGCTGCCATCTTGGATCAAGCCATGATTGAGTCTATGTTAGTGTTACATTACTTCTGATTGGCAGAGCTGACTACAGGCTCCTGCTTTGCTCAGCCAAAATACCACTGATGTGTCAGGAAGATGCCAAAGTAGAACGGCTGTGAGAACGTGACAGTAGTGAAAAACCTAGCTTCAGGCTGTGCTGCAGGAATCCACTGTATTTCTCATGTATATAAGTGGACAGGACAGAAACTTACTTTTGATGGTGCCTTTGACCGCATCGACAACAAACGCAATGGAAATGAACAGGGCAATGACCTCCTCTGTCGACCTGGAAAAACGTAGCACAGTTAAGAAAAATATTATGAGTACAGTTAAAGATCCAAAATAGTCTCAGTATCGTCTGTGGTCTCAGACTAGTAAAAACAGATAATCTATCTATCTTTCTGCTGATACCCTTCAAAAAAACCCAAAAGAGTTTAGTTACAGCAACAGCTTTTATGCTAATAAATTATCCAAAGAACAGCATTTTTTGTGAAGGTTTTCATGCGTAACATGTGTTTTTATTAAATTTGGTTTTGATGCCTGGCATGAACAGTATCCTGGAGAGTTAAATTGAACTTAATTGAATTTCAGTGAAGTGAAGTGAATTTAAGTGTATGTATAAACAAAGACCTTTTGAAGAGCTTCATGAGTAGGCTGACATTGAAGATCCCTCCCAGGATGAGGAAGACGCTGTTCCACAGACCGATGCAGGCGTAGAACGCCGGGAAGTCCAGGTTGTAGTCATCACAGATTTCTCTGATCACTGCAAACACACATGTAGAAACACACATGCACACCCAAGTGCACAAAGACACACACACACACACACACACACACACACACCATTAGTAATTGTTGCTGAGTGCTATGCTTCTTTTGTTAATGCAAAAACAAAGCAACAGTAATCATATCGCCCCCTAGGGATGATGCAGATGCCCCTGGGCCAATCAGGAACAAATATGTCACCAATAATTGCAGCACCCCCTTTGGCCAATCAGTGTAATTTTGAAAATGCAAGAACGCAGCAGTGAGATGCACCGTTTTCCCAAGTTTGGTCAAAATCAGATTAGTGGTGTTTGAGATATGGCACATTATACCTGGACAAACAAAAAAACAATTTAGCGACCCCCTCGGGCTAATCAGTGTAATTGTGAAAATACAGTGATGAGATGCATCAAAATCCGATCAGTGGTGTCTTGAGATATCGCGTCCGACTCACGAGACCAACAAACCAACAAACCAACAAACCAACAAACCAACAAACCAACATAGGGCAACCGATCACTAAAATAAAACCAATCAAACTAGGCTGGTCAGGAGTCCTCTGTAAATAAACAGAGAAACTGATCATCATATAATGATCATAATAATTTTTTTAAATACTTTATTTTTGTTACTACAATACTTGACGTAAGTAAAGCTAGAGTTCATTACAGAGTTCCAGTCCTTGACATCAGCTATGACTAAGATTGATTTTACACAAAACAAGAGTCTAAAACATTCCAAATAAAGGGAAAGTGATTTCACTTCATTCAAACATAAATGAACAAAAGAATTGAAATGGGTTTGCCAGAACCATTACAATGTAGTTGTATTCTTGAGTATTTGTGTGCAGATGAGTTACAACTTTACAAACAAGCCATTGTTCTGCCCAGACGAAGACTGCTGGTAATGTACTCTAATTAGCCCCACGAGAATGTGCTTAGCGCAGTTTTATCCCATTCACTTCAAAGATCATCACACCACAACTCCAACAAACAACTATGGTATTAAAATTACATCTTGGCATCGGAGGGACCACTTTGCCTCATCGCTGCCCGATTCCACAGCTTCCAGCAGTCAAGATCATTTAACAAACAACAAAACAATTCTGTTGGGTAAAAACCACGTAACAGTAATTTTGGTGTTTTTCTTTTTCTTACTTGAACTGAAAGTTTACATGTGATGTACGAGTTTCATGATCCTTGGGCCCCTGAAACCTGTGACACACCGTTATATAATTTAAAAACTCCACGGGCACCAGTGAGAAGATAAGCATAGCTTTCTACATTCCTGAAAACCTTACTACAGGCACATGTGTGAATAAACACGTACTCCCACAAAATAAATCACTCAAATGGTGCTTCTCTGGTAAGAGGGAGAGCAGATGAGGACACAAGAGTTTCTGGCTGCAGTGGTACATGGTCGGGTGCCTCCTTCCCTTGGTTTTGACGTAATCTTCTTAGTATCCCCCCTTTCCAAATTGCCCGTCGGCAGAAACTGTGAGAAGATAAGTATATTTTGCTGCGGCTGAGCAGAGTTGAGGAAGAGAGAGGTGGCCTACCGCTGATGAAGATGGCGAGGGGAGCCGTGGTTAGAGGGATGACTAGAGGAGAGCCGGCGAACAGCGAGTAGATGACCCCTCCGATGCTCTGTCCAACGATGGTCTTCTGGACATCTGGAGGGAGGGGAAGCAGTTGTGTGTATTGATACTGTGTTTGGTGGATATATTTCTATGTCTACTATATTATTTATGTGTATGTGAGTGTGTCAGGGTCTCTATAGAGCTGAAACATTGGGTTCCAGAAGCAAATTTCCTGTTCATTTTTCCCATAGGGAATTTGATTAGCCACAGCCTTTGAACGGTGTGCGGCAGACCTACCATGAGCCACCCGATGGTGAAACAATGACATGTGTTCCTGTAGAGGCCATCAGTCAAACTGATTTCAACTTCATTGTTGGGAAATTGTATTTTAATCCTGAGCTTGCGGGTAGAAATACGACACTACCCGCAAGCTTTAGCGAGTTCCCACAAATTGGAGAGGTTGCTGTTACCATAGCAACGTTACCCGCTGCAAAGTTGCGTGTGGTCGGTAGCCAGACCAGAGCAAAGTAACATCAGGCGACTAGTGACCTGGTTTTGCTGTCAGACATAAAGCCTTTTTTAGGGATGAGAAGAAAAGTCTTATTATTATATTATTTAGTATCACTGAAGGAAACGTTACTCACAATACTATATGGGATGAGTAGTTCATTCCCTCTGAAAAAACCTTCTGTGCGTAGTATTGTTATAAGTTCATGATTCAAATGGTAGCTGGTGGGTTTGGTTCAAAGCCTAAAACTCATCGCAATTTTCTGCAATGTCAATAGAGATTTAGAGACATGGAGAAAATCAATAGAAAATGTAGCTCCAGAACCAGCGCCACTGACAAAGGGGACATGCACGTTTCAGCTCTATAGGTGTTTGAGTGTGCATGCTGCTTGAATGTGTGTTGGTACCGATCTCGCCACGTGTGCTCTCGTCATTGAGGGAGCCAAATGCGATGGCGGGGAGGAGGATGGCGATGTAGAGGAAGATGGCTGTGGTCATGTACTTCAGCAGGGTTTTATTACTGCCAACTATACCTGAGCGGAGCCAAACACAAACACTTCGATCATATTCACCTCCTGATGGAGAAGACGAGGCGCAACACACTCTCATTTCAAAAAAGACATTTAGAGTTTCTTTCCAAAATGTTGTACATCCATTTCAGGGGGAAACATCATTACCCTGAGTTCACCTTTCAATATCTATACAGAACAGAAACATATTTTACAAGGACTTACATTTACATTTATCTTTAAATAATCATCGTCATTTGTTTCAGTGTTGTGTCATCAATCACTTTGTAACAGTAGTTGTCACTTTTCTTCAAATGATGGATATCTCATTGTGGAATAAAACACTTTAATTGGGCTCTAATGAGATCACAATGATTTTGATCCTGTGACCTTCATCAGATTATCGTTATCTGATGAAGGTCACAGGACCGAAATATCCTGATTTTGTTACAACCCAATGAACGTGTTTGGATATTATGAAATGAGAAAGGGCTAAAACAGACAAGTGAAAGTGCAGAATCCAACTACCCTCCTCTACTGTACTCTACTCTGCTGTCCTTTACCCTACTCTGTTCTACTCCACTCGTATCACCTCTGCTCTACCTCACTCTACGCTATTCAAGGAAAGAGAGTGAATTAATCTGTTACAGCTTTAGGTGACTAACAGGTTTTAAATGATGAGTCACTTCCAATGACTTTTTAAAAACATATTGCATGAGTTATTTCCTGAACATACCAAGCTCCTCTCTGGCATCACAACAACACAATTCAGAAGAACACAATAACCATAAATATGTTGAAGAACAGTAGATCTAAAGGTCATTTTACATGCATGCATAGGGGGAGAGTGCAGTGGGAAAGGTTTGCTGTTTAAATGGACAACAAGAGTCTTTAGCAAGATGCAGAACTATATCTGGAAATATGGAAGTTAGTGTGAGTTCAGTCAGGAAGCTCCTCCTCCTTCATTCATACCTCGACCACGCCCTCCAGCTCTGCATCGTCCAACCACCAGAGCCCACGCTCCTTTCTCCTCCAGTTTCACCCTCTCCAGGAACCAAGCGCTAACAGTTTCTCACTATTTTTACCCCCTTCCATGTTTCTGTAATTTCAGCTGCCTAAACCGCACCAGTCTGACACCCCCCCCCCCCCCCCCCACCACCACCACCACCACCAGCATCACGGCTCCATCACATATCCAGAAGGGTTAGATCTTCAGCCCGGGGGGTTCTCCTGTCTCCTACCTGCCTCTGGGGAGCTTCACCCTAAAACTGGATACCTCTTGGAGTCTAACCAAACCTCTGCTTCTGCACATTTTCTCATGTTATTGCAATAAATTGTCTTATTAGTAATCCTAGCCTCTCGTGCTTGAAGTCCTTGTCTGATGACTTGGGAAATTACAATAAATTTGGACATATGGGAACAGTGAGACATCTGAGATAGTTATTTTAGTCCGGGACAACCCTAGATGCGACACAGATGCAGCACAGATGTATTTGAGGCAAAGGGCGACAGACAAATCAGGAGCTGCCAGAGGCCCCCCGATGTGGCTTAATAAGGAAGATGATTCACTCTCACAAAAAGTCGTAGAGGGAATGCAGTAAGGTCCAGCCTACCATCTGTGAAGTCGGAGGGGTAGAAAGGCAGCCTGCGACACAGGTCCTCGTAAATCCCCCGGCCGGCTCTGAAGAAATCTTTACACTGTGGGAGGAAGTAAAAAAGTTAGATTAAAAAAAGATATATTTAAGGATATTTTGTATGTAAATTTTACATGTGATCTACAATAAATACAACAGGAGGAAAAGCTTAAATTGCTAAATCAACATTACAAGCAACCAGTAATGAGGAGTAGAGCTTGACAGATAATCGGTAAACCAATATTATTGGCCAATATAAGCCTTTTGCAAATATATATGTTATTTGCAAAAGTACCACTGATGAGGCACCAATAGAATTACTAAATAGCGAAAATAGCTAAATTAAGGCATAAACGCCTGCGGCAGTGAGTAGGTCCAGACAGTCCGAACCTACTCACGTCCTAGTTCGTCCAACGGAGGGCGCTGTTCACTCAGCATCCCTTCATAAAACAAAAGTCTTGACAGCCCCATGTCAGTTGATGAGCCCATCAGCCACCGTGACGGGTGCTGAGTCGGCACACTTGAAGGTAAGAAGTTTGAACGTTCAATACACGGGTCGACAACGGTAATGACTGACCTTGTCATTCAAGTTTCACTTCAATAAACAAACGCCCTGTCCCAATGTCCCTGTACTGATTCAATGTGGTTGAAATCATTGCATGCAACAGGTGACTAGTGAGGCTCATTAGCATGGTAGCCCTAGCAACACTGGCCAAACAGCTAACCACTGGCTAGCAAGCAAGGTGGTTAATGCTCAGCCAGCCAATAGCAACATACTCCTCAAGATACTCCTCCTATTCTGACATAACGTTAGTGGTAAAAATGAAGGATTTTTGTAAAGCTTTAAGATTTTATTTTAGCAGAAACTCACTCACTGTCACAGGGATGAATTCATTTTCGCAATTTCTAAGGAGTAATTATATCGGTGCCCCATTGGTGGCAGTTATGCCAACAATATATCTGTAAAAGGCTTATCGGTTAAATGAAATTTAAGATCCCAAATATTGAAATCAGTATCAGAACCAAACATCTCTTATCAATCCTATTAAAAAATGCAAAATGAAAAAAAGAAGATTCAAAGAAACACATTATGTTAGATGTAATGATCCTGTGTGATAGAGAAGTGTCTGTAAAGACGTAACAGCCACGGAGAAAAGGAACAAAATATTAATTTAAACAAGACAGCATTTTCCGTGCAAACAACAGGAGGAAGGAGAGTATTTCTTAAAGAGATGAGCTTTAAGGTCGGCAGTAACTCTGCTGTCCTGAGTGAGGTTATTGTTATTAAGCAAATTATCCAAAGGTACTTTTTGTTGTTGTACATAGCATTATACCTTCAAATGGAAGGGGTGGGGGGTGTACTGGTGGGAAAAGCCCTTGGGAAAACCATTCCCGTCCCATTCGTCATCTTAAGCGTTTTGACGATTTTTGGCAGAACAAAGCGATTTACCTCAACGTAAACAACCTGGAAACAAACACGTTTAAACAGCGTCGGCTTTTTTTTGCGAGAGAGCTTTTAGTTTTATGAAGCCACACACGCTTGTTCAACAAGGACTGTTCATCCATTAAATCCCTATACATAATGAAATCATTTATTATTACAAGGGAGTCTGTGTTAGTGTTTGTGTGTGTGTCGGTGTGTTGTGTGTGTGTGTGTGGGGTCTGACCACCATGGCCCCTAGCCAGCATTTGGCTCAAGTTCGATAAACAAAAGTCTCAAAGAGGAATTACTGTCCACCTGTTTGCCATTCGGTCTGAACGGTCGATAGTGTGAGGCAACAGGAAGGCAAAACATCAAAACACAACAACAATTTGGCCTCATGACGGAAAATATAGGAAAGAGATATGTTGTTGCGGGTGGTCCAATGTCGATCTCAGATGTGGAAGGAGGTGGGGGAGGTGGACCAAGTGTTGCTCTCTCTCTCTCTCTCTCTCTCGTTTCCTCATCATCTCCCTTGTTCTCTCCATTCCACCCGTTCTCTCTCTCCCCCTCGTCCATGCTATTTTCTCTCTCCTTTTCTCTCCATATCCCTCCTCCACTGAGTAGCACTCAGACTTTCAATGGGATAAACACCTAAGCAAACCCTCCACAATAAAAAAAACAAGGGGAAACGTCTGGAAGCCCCGGCCTGTCAACGGTGACATTAGGAGATGTTGGTCCGTGGCATTGAGAGTCCCTCTTGAGGGTTGTGTGTGTGTATGTGTGTGTGTGTGTGTGTGTGTGTGTGTGTGTGTGTGTGTGTGTGTGTGTGTGTGTGGCTGAGGGGTGGGGAGTCCTGACAGGACTGTGAGAGATGTAAGGTCATTTACCCACTGAGGAGGCCTGGCAGGAGTTGATGCTGATTGATTAGGGAGAGAGAAAAGATGGAAGAGTCGAGCCAGCCGAGCGAGGAGGCGAGGAGAAGGTGGTGAGGGTGGAGGTGGTGAGGGTGAGGGGGTGAGAGGGTGGGGCGCTCGGGACCCGGGAGAGGGAGAAGGAAGAGAGTGGAAAAAGGTAGAAATGTGTAAATGTATTTGCTCAGACGGGACTCGGCAGAGCCCGGTGGGGAAATGAGACGGAGAAAAAGAAGTGGAGGGTGAGGATGAGGATGAAGAGTCACCTGCAGAGACCAGGGGCAATCAGCAGAGATTACCTCAACGGCGACGGATAGAGGGGAATTATAAAGTCCTGACCAATCACAGGCCTCATCTCAGGGCGCTGGGAATGACTCATTATGCGGTCACGAACACACACACACACACACTGCTTTAAAATATGGAAATGACCCACTAGCCTAGCAGGTAATGGTTGGACACACACACACACACCTGAGAGCACTCACACAACAACGGAGGTAAATAAACACCCACGCATGCACAAACACACACCCTCATTATATCCCACCACTTACAGAGCTCCACACACACACACACACACACACACACACACACACACTCACCACTTACCCAACTCAACACAAATATACACACACACACACTCACAAATATCCACCGCCCACATACAAAACTTAGCAAAGCCCCTACCACACATAATATACTCTCTCTCTCTCTCTCTCTGTCACACACACACACACACACACACACACACACACGATGCTGCTGCCCACCTTGAGGGGCTTGTGGCCACGGGGGTCAGTCTCCTCCTCCTCCACGGTGGTGGGCTGCTGGTTGGCTGCGGTCAGCTGGTGCCTCTGGAACACCAGCGCCTCCTTGAACTCCTCCTGCGTCTTCGTCTCCAGCAGCTTCTGCCTGAAGGAGATGTCGGAGAACATGGTGGCAAACGTCCTGCCCAGCTCCATCGCCGTCTTGGTGCTTTTCTGTGGGGAGGCGAGACGATTACCCAGAATGCTAGAAACCCATTTTGGATAAATGTTGCTGACATTCAGCGGCCAATATTTCAAAAGCATCGATGATTTGTCTGATCAGATGACTTCTAACTTTAACACATAACCAAACACACAAGAGTAGGTGTCAGACATGATTTGACTTTTTTAGTACGTTACTAACTCAACGTTACTCAAAATGGGTCTCTTTAACTCCAGTGTTTACAAGCATTAGAGATAAAACCACAAAATACATACAACATGTTTAGTTGTCACATACTGTCAGTCCGTGTAACAAAACCTAGACATGGTCTAGAGAGACTTTAACCAAACACGGTTGCCATCTGTTTTCATACCAAGGAAACCTAAATATTTCTACTTCCAATGCAGGTTGGGTGGGTTGCTGTGGGTGATTTAGGAGCTGGGCGCTTCGGGGGCTTTTGTCAATAATCCCACATCTGTTACAAATAACGCTGTCACAAGTCACCAAGTGTGATAGTGACGATAACAACGTCCTGGCAGGCTGTTGAGCAGCTCGGTGCCAGGGAAGCCTTGTTAGCCAGGTGGCGAGGACACCAACATAGCCAGGCTCAGTATGTATAGTAGCAGCTGCAGCAAACAGAACGACTAAAACCTATAAGCTCTTTCACAGGGAGAACGTGGTCGCTGAGTTCCAGCCAGAGCTGACAGGATGGTCAGGGTCTGGGTTGATCTGGAGTGTTTCTGTCTGAGGGCGCAGGATTCCCCCCTTCAGTTCAGGGCAGAGGTAGTCTATGGTTGGAGAGCAGCCTTGTGATTAGAAGGTTGCCAGTTTGAAAATCCAGACCGGCTGGGAAAAACCGTGTTGGAAGTGAATAACACTCCCCTCCATCAACGACCCACAAGATGCCATCAGGGGCAGTTTCCCAGTGCAGCTTGTTAGTGAGCAGCAGTAGAAGACTGTGATGGTACCAGGCAGCTTCCAGGTGTGAACTTGTGTAACTGAGTGATTGTGAAGCAGATAAGTAGTGAAACAAAGAGCAAGCACGTTTAGCACATTTACACTTGGCAAATAAAAGTTAAAAAACGATTGCATACATTTGCCAACCAAAGGAATTCCTATTATCATTATCATCATGCTCCTTCAAAGAGTTTCTCACAGAAACAGTCACCATCAGGGATAATTGAGACATAATAATGCCTCATGTTTACTTGGAGCCTAGATTAATGTCTCTGAGAATGCCATTAGTGGTTGTGATTGCTGGCTATAAGACTGGCGGAGGGGCGCTGGAACATTACGGGGAAGCATGAACCCAACGGAGAGTTCATGGGAAAAAAACAAACAAACAAACAAGCAGAAAACATGTAGTTAGCTGCGGCATCACTGATTGCCAGAGTCACTAACCCCCCCACCCACCCCTCGGCGGTTCCATGGTTTGATGGTGGGTTGGTGAACCTAGTGGGTGTGGGTGTGGGTGTGTGTGTGTGTGTGTGTGTGGGGGGGGGGGGGGGGTTAGTGGGGGTTGAATGTGGAACCAACATGAAGAAACCCTCAGCAGGGTGGGGTGGAGGGGTGGAGGGTTAGAGGGGTGGAGGGGTGGAGGGGGTTTCCATCTGGAGTGGGGCAACAATCAAGACCCTCTGAAGAGAGGAGAGAGTGATGGTGTTTGTGTGTTTATATATATATATATATATATATGTGTGTGTGTGTGTGTGTGTGTGTGTGTGTGTGTGGGAGAGAGAGAGAAAGAGAGAGAGAGAGCGAGACATGTGCATTTGAATGAGTGTATTTGGGGGCATGGGTGGCTGCTTGTGTGTGTGGCTATGTCTATGTGCATGTGTGTGCACCTGTACATGTCTGTGTGTGTGTGTGTGTGTGTGTGTGTGTGTGTGTGTGTGTGTGTGTGGGGTGATAGAGGCAGGGCTCAGGATGAAGCAGGTGATGACAGGACAGTTGAGTGGTTTGATGGGAAGCAGAAAGGGTGTTACAGAATATGTGGCATTTCCAGTCAGCAGCAGCCGTAGTTCAGCACCAACACAAGACCACTGAGAGCCTCAGATGATCTTTGAAAAACACCAGACAAACATAATTAGAGCTAACACAATCTAAAACTAAAACTAGGCATGAACAATTATGGTGAACTTTTAAATTATACAATTCTAATGCAGTAATAACCCTGAGTACAGAGCGGCCCTTGGAACAGTCTGACATCCTCCACTGCACCTACATTCAGTACAAAGTGAAGTCAGGGTCCAAAGGTACTGTAATACTGTATAACTTCATCCACAGAAAAACGTTTTAATCAGGTTTCATGAAAGGTGACTCACTTGAATTTAATTTGTATGAGCAGAATCCAAAAAAGTTTAATTTGTTGAATTGAATATAAATTTCCTTTGAAAAGCTGGAAGCAGAACAGGAACGTAAGCACTGATCATAGGTGAAGTTACTCATCCCTGCAACTCCAGCCAACATTTTACTGGTGAAGATGAGTGACAACTGTAAAACTCTCCTCTGCTGGCTCTGCAGCCCCAGACCCATCACCTCCTCAAAGTGAACCCCAGGCAAACTGATGTGATTATTCCTCCCGCATAAACCAAACAATGAATGACTAAATAAATGAATAAATGAATGAATAAATGAATGAACGAATGAATGAATGAATGAGGCAAATTAGATCAATGGCCTGATGGATAAATAAACGGTTGCAGTCGTAAACAGCAGGAAAAAACACAGCGACAGCCACGACACAAATAAATGAAACAATGAATGAAAATAATGAAATAACTAAACAAATGAGTCAATTAACAAACAAAAATAAATAAATGAACAAACGATGTAAGAAACACACAAAGGGATTAGCTCGATCTGTCTTGGGTGATTCCTGTCATTTACCATTTTGAGCGGGGCCAGGATCAGGATGACGTAGCGGACCTCGCAGCAGTTCTCCCCCCAGTTCTGCGGCCGGTCCAGGCGGGAGATGCACACGTGACGCCTCTGGAGACTCTTCACGTTGCAGCTGGAGCGTGGAGGGAGGAGGAGGAGGAGGAGGAGGAGGAGGAGGAGGAGGAGGAGAAATGTCAACGCCTCACCTCCACAGCAGCGCCTTCATTTCCATAGATTAACCTCTTTCTCAGCAGCAACAGTTAGACGGCATTCAGCTGAACCACCACTTGCGCACGATAATGTGCACACAAACATGCACATATATGCAAAGGTATGCAGGCAGACACACACACACACACACACACACACACACACACACACACACACACACACACACACACACACACACACACACACACACACACACACACACACAGTAACCTGTCCTTGCACCCACCGGATTAAAGTATAATTTACACAGAATTCAAGAATATGAAAATCATTGTCACTACCACACACACATCTCTCTCTCTCTCTCACACACACACGTACACAAGCAGACATAAATAGATGGTACAACTACAGTACGCAGTATAGTAAACAGTATGCACACAGTATACTAATAATCACATCATGCGCGTGCACACACACACAGACACACAGACACACAGACACACACACACACACACACACAGACGCGATGTGGCTTACAGGATGCAGAGCCAGGACTGCTGGTACTGGACCCCGGTGGCCGTGGCGGTCACCCCCTGGATGGTCTCTGACAGCAGGTGGACTGCAGAGGAAAGGTCAGAGGTCAGACGACGGGCAGCTGAAATCAACCTCCCGTCCAGTTTAATTCTCATACTCTCGTTCAGACTCTGCTAGTCTTGCTACATCTTTTCTAGTGTGGGTCTCAAGTCTTTCCTTTATTATAGTGGATTGTTAATATATTTGCTTTGTTCACATCACTTTGTGACTTTATGAAAAACGCTAATACAGTCCTTACTCTAAACTATGACGCTAACAAATTTCAAAACGTTTCAAAAATGGTATACATGTTTTATTCCAAATTAAATAGAGTTTTGTAGTATTTAATCCAGAAGATTATATATTGCAAAGAAAGGCCTGGCTCTCATTTCTTTATAAAGTGTAACACTGTCTACAATGTAAAATATAAACTAGTGTTTTTTCTGCTCAAGCCCCTAAATATGACGTCTACATCAGAGGTGTCTAATGAGCGAGCCTCCTGCAGTAGGTGGTGATGCCAGTCCACACAGTGTGCAAACAAACACTATGAGGAACTAATAACTACAACCACCCAGCCCCAGAAAACGCCAACGTTCACGGCCGAGGATTTAAGAGAACATTTCATTACGCTTTCATGTTTACATGGTAGAAATCATTAAACAAGGGCGACCGGGGCACTGCTGAAGCCAGTTCATTGCCTCCTAATAATAACTCTCCCTTCCAGCTTCCCATGCTGAGAAAGATGAATAATCGAGTTTTGGGGGGTTTTCTTCAGAGGAGTGCATCCACCACCCCCACAACCACCCGAACCCCTCAACGAGATCCAGCGTGCTTCGCCTTGCAACGTCGTCTTCTTCTACTCGTCCATATTGAGCAAATTACAGGGAGGAAATGTTTTGGATCATAAGCAGCAGGGCCGATCATTTCCCTATCGTTCTGATTTTCCCTGCCACTGGTTTCTCTCTCTCTCTCCCTCTCTCTCTCTCTCCAGCCGCCATGCCGTCTCATCAATAAGGCATCCTCCATTCATGCCAGAAAATGATGGGCGTCACCATGACAACAGTATCACAGTGCTCAAGGAGTGAGAGAGCCGGGAAGAGAAAAAGAAAAAGGTTGGGGGGGTGGGGGGTATAGAATGCAGAAAGAACGAGAGTGAGAGAGGTGGGAAGAAAGGATGAAAAAGAGGGAGCATGTAGAGAAAGACAATGAGAGATACAGGAAGAAATACAGGAAGGGGGTATGCAGAGAAAGGGAGTGAGAGAGGCGAGAAGAAAGGAAGATGGAGCAAATAGAAAGGAGAGAGACATTGAGAGGCATGCAGACAGAGCGAGAGAAAGAGAGTGAGAGAGCCGGGAAGGAAGAGCAAGAAGGGGGGAGACATGCAAAGAGAGAGAATGAGAGCGAGAGAGGGGAAGAGACAGCGAGAGAGAAAACGTGAGCGAGAAAAATAGAGCCAGGAAGAGAGCGAGAGTGGGAGAAAGAAAATTAAAGAAAGGGGAAAAGAGCAAGAGAGAGAGAAAATGAAGGAAACAGAAAGAGGGAGAGAGAGAGAGAGAGAGGGGCAAAGGACAGAAGTGAAGGAGATGGACTGGGATTCAATTCAATTAATAGCAGTAAGCCTGACAGCCATGTAATAATCAAAAACCATCCAATTTCTCATTGACGTCAGAGAGAGAGAGATGGAGATACAAGGAGAACGAGAGATAAACACCGAGGCAAAGAAGGAGAAAACAGAAAAGAGGAGTGAAAAAGGAAAGAGAAAGGAAAGTGAGACGGAGAGAGAGAGAGATGGGGGGGGGGGGGGGGGGGGGTACCTGTGGTCTTCCATACCAACAGGCTAGGAGGCCGATGTCAGGAGCGCTGATTGCCCCGAGCCTCCACATCACAGTAAAAACGTTGAGGTGGAGGTGATTTTGTAGCGCTGAGCCGCTACAAAATCACCTCCACCTCAACGTTTTTACTGAGGAAGTAGTCGTATTCTTTTTCTCCCCGAGATATCATCTGAACGCTTGAGCATGGCGCCAGCACTGCCAGCGCTAGGGGTTCAAGTCCCCTGCACTGATACTGAATGGCGTTTGACCTATGAGGTGAGATGTTGTTCATCTTGCCAGCAGCACCGTCTGGGTTTACTTTTGTTTTATTTCCTTTACTTCCTTGTTGAGTTTTCTTTTCAGCTTCTTTGTTCCTCTTGAGGTGTTTTTGTTTGCGTGTTTTTATCTCAGCAGCAAAATCTGTGTTTTATCATTTTTATATACACACATAAATTAAACTTAACCGGTCCGTCTACTTTGGGTGATTTAATCATGTCAAGATGTCTCACACGACTTACACCTGTCTGTTGTTACAGGACGTCTACATGTGAACAGACTTACCTTTCGCGCTGAAAATGTTATATATATCTTCTCTACCACTTCTCCCTGTCACATATATTGTCAGGGCACTCACCCTTTTATTCCTTAGTGTTGGTTGGCTGAAGTGATCAAGGAATTTAAAGAACTAAACTAAAATGTAAAATGTAAATGGTTGACAAAGGCCCACTCACAACTCACCCAACTGTAATTGAATCAATGCAGAGGATTTCATCCCTTGTGCTATTAAACCAAGGTGAGCTCCTCCATACAAACCTGGCTTGGATGTTAGAGGGAAGTGGTGAGAGTGGGTTTATCAGTGGACTGATCAGTGAGCAACTAATTAAGACACATTTGATGTCTGTTCTGTGAAGATTTCTGCACGGTTTCGTCAGCTTCTGATACACAAACACTGTTGTATCCACACACAAAACAAAACGACAAATGCTCAAACACGGCATATCAAACGTGACCAACTTCAATGAAAATGTAATGAAAAAATATGAGGAAGGCAAGACTGGTTGGCTGGATTGCCCCCTTTGATCTTGGTGAATTCTCTAACTGCATTATCCACATGGTTTGGTTTGAGGGGGAAAAAAACAGTTTCCAATTTTTCTAAATCACATGAGGATAATGCAATCTGTCACAAATAAGAGGAGAGGAGAATTGGTAAACACAGAAAATGGTCCAAAAGATACTGATCTTATTATTTCTTCTGGCTGACATGCTAGTGGAACATCAAAACAAAAGCACAAACTCTATTGAGATGTACAGGCACACAGAATACAGCAATTCCTGGGAGGAGCTTGTTAATAGTTTCTCTGTCGACGTGCCAAAAGACTACAAGCCTTTTTGGCAATGAGACTCCTTACATTATGCTCAGAGGTGACCTCAATAAAACCCCAGATCTGATGCCGCCTAAAAGATTAGCTGTGGCGTCACCCGTCGGTACAACCCTCCATGAGCACGTACAGGCCAGGGGAAATGATGTGTTTCCTTCAAAGCGTGGGAGGTTGTGGAGGGCACTTTGAAGGAGGTGATAAAAGCACAGGAGGGCTCTATACAGCACTGGGATACAGAACACTTACATCAGGTACATTCCATCACAGCCAATCACCATGCAGCGCATAGATGCTATGATGTCACACGGCGATGAGAGGATCACTAGGACTGGGTCAATGGCACAACCTCATTATCTAAAGAGGCAGTCGGTTCTAATCGCCTACTCCTTACATAATAACTATAATAATAATGTTAATAAAACAACGCCCTACATGGATATATCAATGTCAATGGATATATCAATGTTGTATATGAAGAGCTATTCCAAACTGCTGTATATCCATTTGGGGAAAAATAATGACCTCAGTCTGACATCCAATAGGAGGATCAGAGATCATTTTGTCAACCGAGGACTTAAAGGAAAAATCCACCCTGAAACACTTTTAACACACTGTTAAAAATGTAATGCATTTCTAGACTGAGTTTGATGTTTGGTAGTGTATTTTTCTTCAGGTCAAACATAGAGAACATGATGTCACACCAAGACATTTTTAGCGCAGTTATAAAGGAGTTTGATAGGAGAGAGATATTCTAAAACATCTAAAACATCTAAAACAACGGTAAACGTTTTGGTGTCGGTCCCTCAGAATCAAAGCTTCTTTCTGGACCGACATTCAATCATGCAGGAGAAATCCTCGGAGAGGAGAGAGAGACCAATTTCTCCAAGATAGACCAGAATGCAATGCAGCCACAAGACATGTTGTTTTTGCGTTAGGGGCACAATGCTTTTTCTCTACTAGAACAACCGTTGCCCCTCTAGCACTAACTACTGCTCTCTCCACCTACACGTAAAAAAACACTGGATATTCAGAGGATATTCATTTTTCCACCTCCAATAACTTGTAAAGTGAACAAGAAAAAGCACATTGATGAATATATTTGTGATTTTTCTTATAAACACACATTCAAATTTCAATATGAACTGGAGGTCGCAGACTAAATTCTCATCTTTGAAATCCTCCTTCTGATTTATGGAAATATTATTTTTCAAAAATGTAAATTGCATTTTTATAGGACGTTTTAATCATGGTAAGAACACTGAAATTTCCACAGAATATCCAATATCAAGCTAACTCACTCCGGTCACGACCCTTCTCTGGGGGTTGTCGAAAGGCATTCTGGGAAATGTAAGAAACCACTTACTGAAGTAGAAGTATAAAGAGCTCATCATCACATAATAACTCCTGAAACACATCGATCATCACAGACTGATGAAACGGTGTAAGAGCATCCGAGGGTGGAATTTTCCTTTATGTTAACTACTAACCCTAAAAAGTTACATTTTTAATGTTGTCCTTTACATAATTGTGTGATGAAATCTCATTTTGGAACTCATACCAAACCGCTCCTCAGCTACACTCGGGGTTTTCACAGCACTTTACAAAAGAACTGATGTACGATAACATTATCGGACAATGAGTCCGCTGGACGAAAAGGGCGTTGATTTGAGGGGCGGCTGAAGAGCCATCAATATCTGTGACACGGGAGGGATCGCTGGTGTCTGTAATCATTTGATGACTCAATGGATCGACCCAGTCCTGAGCACGGAGAGGAACACAAGCGGCATACTGATGGTGATTGGTACAGAAGCAAACCACTGATTACAGCCTCACGGCGGCTGACGCTGACATTTTCATCCAATTAGCACAGCTTACCGTCATCAAAGAAAACGAAACTTTGAGACGTGTCTGCACGGGGGGAGGAGGGAGAGAAACCAGGAGAGACGAGAGAGTCAGTTTAGTCACCTTTCATCAACCACACTGAACACAAGTGGTGACCAACAGTTTCTTAGAGTCTATACATGCAAGCAACAAACAAATACAGACACACACATACTCAATCTCTCTCTCTCTCTCTCTCTTTACACACACACACACACACACACACACACACACCTCACACACACACACACACACACACACACCCACACTGGTTAACAGGCACACACATAAATATCTCTGCTGAACAGAAGCTTCATTTCCTGCCCTCCTTTACCTCATGCATATTAAATATCATTTTCCAGAGAAAATCCCTCAATGTCTCGTCTTTGTTAGGCGGAGAGATCCTATCTTGATTACCGTCCACAGGCTATTACCAAAGATTTGATTTTATCACTGATAGCAGTTATGTGTTCGGCTAAGATGAGGAAAATTACATGTATGGCCATCAATTTTTATGTGGTAAAGAGCTTGAATTAATGGCTTCAATTTAATATTCTGATCATTCCTCCAGACTGTCACCGAGAGAGTTTCCCTGTGAAACGTCTGGAAGAGACACATTATTATTATTATAACAGACATGCATGCTCAGTTGTTTCAGAAACACACAGCACCTTTCCTGCTCAAACACCAAAATTGCAGTTCCGTGTTTTTCCCGCGACTGTTCACCACATGGGGTGTGAGCACCTTTGCACATTCAGAATTGGTGACTATGTGATTGTTTTGCAGTTTGATTTGAGCTGGCAAAAAAAAAACCAGGGGAGAATTATGCAAAGCGAGGCAAAGCGGAGAGCCAGGTAGATCGATCAAAGGTGACAGTAATTTAGGGAGGAATTACGGTACAGTCATCACAGAGAGGACACACAATCAGCACCGCACACAGCAGCATCCACGGTAGCTGCTAGCAGCATCACACAGGAGAAAATACAGTTATTGGTCAAAACACCGACAGTCAGTCACTCTGTCGTGGTCGCCTTAACCGCCATCATCATCACCATCGTCATCTTCAGCATCCTACAATCATTCATTTTCTTTAGATATTTTGGAGTATCTTGAAAAGCATGATATAAATCAAATGTATCTGTTATTATTAGTAGTAGCAGTAGTAGTAGCAGTAGTAGTAGTATTACTGTGGAATGCATTAGATCATCAGCAATGCACTGTTCTTCTTTCATGTGCACACAGTGTGTAGTGAGTTGTATTGATGAATCCCAAGACAAAAGTGAAAGAAAAAAAAAGAAAGTTGGCCTCCAAAAAGCCAATCTTCTGTACAAGTAAGACTAATTACCTCTGCGGGCTTTCATCTTTTCATTTCTGTACTTCTCTATTCTTTTCTGTCCCTGTTATAATCTTGCCCTGTTCTCTTTATCTCACAGCTGTACAGTATTACTCTCCAAATGAGTGGGTCTGCTCACCAGCCGTATCACCCCAGTATGGGAGAGTGAACATAGATATGAGAGAAATTAATACCTACAGAGATATATCCGATTGATAACATACTTTTGTACAATATAAATGTATTCCCCAGCAAGAGCCTTTGTTCCTTCCCCCCGGAGAGATTTCTCCTCAGTGCTGACATGACGCACTTTCACATTACAATGTTCATCATTTCAATCTGGGGGTCCGACCAACAACCTCGACCTTCTGAGTCCAATTTCAGGGGTTTCAATCCAAAACATTAAACTGAAGAGTTTCAAATGAGATATCCACCATTTGGAAAAAGGTGGCACATATTCTTACAAAATGCCTGATCATATATATATGTAAATATGTTACATCCATCTGTAGTTATGATTTCAATTAAGACTCTATATTCATTTGTTTGTTGTATTATTTTCCAAATGTTCAGTTGTTGTATCTTGTATATGTTGTTACTTGTATTATCTTCAGTACTTTGTGGTATTATTTCTATCATATTCTCTGCTGCTAAGCAAACCAATTTCCCCATGGGGGTCATTGAAATAACCTCTAATCTAAGAACAATTATTTTGTCCATTGCTCAATATTTCAAAAAATATGAATGATTATATATTTATATTATTATATATTATATTATATACAAGCCAGAGTCTTCAGTTAGCTAATAACATTAGTGATGATCCATGCATAGTTTACCTTTCATATCAGCCATCATTTTGCCAGAGCATGTGTCTTCTTGTAGGTGAACATCTCATTTCAAAGAACCGTACTTTGATGATAGATGCCGATAGTGGTTTTGTAGTGGTAATCTATAGCTGTAGATTCTTTTTCTTCACAACAAATATAAATATCACTTGAATAAACATCATTTCCTCCTATTTTTCAAGATGTTTTTGTGCAATCCGCAAATTTATTCAAGCCCTGGAAATGCTCAAATGAATTTCCCAATGCTTCCAGACCTCGCAGCCCTGCACAGGAACCTGTGTTGTTAAGATGGCTGCCACACAGAGCCTCCTCTCAGCCTCTTTCTGGGGCATTCTAGGAAAGAAACGGTCAAGTAGAAGCAGTCACCACAGCTTGAGAGTCTTAGAGAGCCATTTGAAAAGCTAAGTGACTGATCGATGACAGAAGTCAATTATCACCTAGCGGATCTGTCAGAGTGCGGCTGTGCGGTGAGTGTCACACACCACCCACCTCTGACTAACCGACACCATCCGCCGGCACTAGTCCAGCCAGCCAGAGACACACATATATGAGAGGCAGTCCTGAAAATGATTACAGTCACACCCTCAACATGCTGTTATAGTGATAGCCATTGTCTCTCGACCAACTGGTAATACCGTTCCCTGTAGAATCTACTGAAAAGAAAGCAAAACTTTTTTTTCCCCCAAACGATTCCTTTTGGGAATTCGGTGCTTGTTCAACCAGCTTGCAGCAGAAAGTGGGACTTAAACAACATACTGTTATAACCAGGCGGTTCCTCCTACTGTAATGGGGAGACTCTGCTACTCAGCTGAAAGGACCTGGACTAAAAGGACCTGGACTAATGTGATGAGGATCTGTGGAGCGGATGAAAGGGCACCAGAGAAAGTACATTTTAAAAGTGGATTTAAATACTTCAAGTGTGTGTTTTGATTAACATTTCAAGGTCCAAAGTGGGGGATCAGTATGTTGTGTGTGTGTGTGTGTGTGTGTGTGTGTGTGTGTGTGTGTGTGTGTGCGTGTGTGTGCACAAGCAAATCCCAATAACTTCATAATATTGCTTATTGAAACAATTAGCATTTTGTATTAAATATTTTCAAAAATATTACATTTTGAAATAAACAATTTTTTTTTAATGAATTACATGCTGAACTCATCTTCCACTGCTGTTAACAAGGGCAGCTAGCTGCAGTGGTTTTAGGTGTGCTCCCTCAAAAGGCCGTGGGCAAATGGAGAGCCTCTACTTGGACATCTCAAACTGCCCTGAGGGTCTTACAAAGTCCTTGAACCATTCTTAAGTGTGTTTGACAGTCCTGTTATTGAGCCTGGGGTTCGGCTATTTTTCAAGGCAGGCATTTACACATGCAGACGTCAGGCGTTTCTGAGGAGATAACTATCAAGGTGGCAATATCCTCTATACGGAAACACTGAACCTGTACAGAGTAAATCTGTGTGGCCGCAGGATTTACTCTCTCAGCCAACCCTACATGATGCTACATGTACTAAACCTAAATGACACCAACGTCACGCCCACGCTGCATCTATCTAAATTCTTGGTAATCTTGGAGGTTTGTCAGATTTTACAGGTCTGATGCTAGTTAGGTGTAGATAACTGGTTATCTAGGATATTGTCAGTCATGGGACTTCACAGTATTCATTCCCATTTGTGCACGTGCATCTGTGACTGTATTACTTCTGTGTATTTCCACATTTTCCATGTGTATTTGTACATGTGTGACGAGGTTCCCAGCTCACCATTGACCTCCTGAGCTCCAGCATCAGTGAACAGCATGCTCATCACCTCCTCAAAGTTGCAACCGGGCTCAGATGCGTGGCTGTCCTGGCCCACGTGGTGCAGCATCCTCTTCAGCACGTCGTCCAGGGACGCTGCAGTCTCATCCAGCAGGATGCTGGCCCTCGCCAGAAAGCCATCCAGGTCCCGGTGCGCCCGGACTTCCTCCTCAAAGTTCATGAGCTTCACATACTGTGGAAAAATGCCCACAAGGGTGCCCAGAAAAAGTTGAGTGGTTAAGTCCCCCGCCTCTCGAAACACATCTGGCCAGGACTGAATCCTGCCAGAGCCTTCTCTCCTGTGTCTCTCGCTACTTTGCATACTGTTTAAATAAAGAATAAAAATACATCCCCACTGTCCTTTTAAAAACAAACAAGCAGAAAGATCGGTTTGGTTTTTATATTATATATATCAATATATATCTATTGGTTTGTTTATTGCTCTATAAATAGATCTGATATTGATATGGTTGTATCTTTACTGGGGTTGGGATCAGTTGATTCAAAAGGTTAAGTGTAAGTTGTGATTCATTTGGTACTGGGCAAGCATGTATTCCTGGCTACAAGCATTTTACAGGATGTGAGGTCCTGTTAGCCTTGTGCCACATTTGTTGTACTATGTACATGCGTCCACATCAATGGCCTAACCCTAACTAAGACAAAGTCCTGCACATTAATTCACTTTAATCATAATTAAAATGATTTTTATTCTATTAAAAGGTTGGAAATTACTGAATTATTAATAATGAAAGCAAAAATAACACAGAATACAATTCTATTTATAGAGCGCTGCAAATAAAAAGATTCATTACAAAATTCTTATAGGGGAAAGTTTGGATATGACCATGTAAAACTGATAAAAACAGAAGGGGTAACTGAAATACAAGATGGGAAGGTTGTGAAGTTGTGGGCATGAGTCAGACACAAGTAACTCAAATCACTGAGAGGAATGTGTTCAGGGTGTGGTGAGGAAGGCTAATCCTTGACTGCCCTGGTCACCCCCTCAGAGGGCACTTTAAACTGGTGCTGCCTTAAAGCCCCTAAACCCGAGAGTAAGAGAAGCAGGGGTTCATTTAGAGTGCCCTTCTATACATGGAGTTTATAAATGTATTAGATACCTTTTACTTAGAGAACATTTACTTTAACATAATCACTTTTTTCTTTTAAGTGGATTAAATAAGTAATATAATGTTGCAGTTAAGTCAGAGTGATATTTTCAGTCTTACCCTTCTTGACGTGTTCAGCAACACACATCCGGAGTCATCAGAGTCTGGGGGGGTAAAACAAGAGGGGAACAATTAAACATTAAGTGTTTGTACTGTAATCAAGCACCACAGTATCTCCACAACAATGAAGGCACTCCACCGCACACCGAAAGACTTCACACCTGTTTCCTACTGATGTATCTTTGATATGTCAATGCAGCAGCAGCAGGATACGTGGGAGCTAACCTCACATTTAACCCCCAGGCTTCATCAGCCTCACTCAGCTGGGCAGGTGACAGTAGTTTAATACACTGTTGACTACATACACATATTTACAAGATCTTTATAATGTATTACTAGAATGTTTATGCAATATATGATCATTTGCTGTTCAGAATAATGCAAATTGTCCAAAAAACATTTTTAACCTAAATGTATCGTAAGCCATGGCAACCATAATATATCTGTAAGTAGTTAAAAGCTTACACATTTATAACCAATAGAGCTCTTAACATTAACAGAGCAGGTTCTGAAATAAAGATCACAAGTACAACAGCTGAGCGAGTAAAGAAGCAGAGCCTAAGACCCTTTTCTAACAGTGATGAAAATGTCAAGAGCCAAGTCTCTAAAAGCTCTCATTGAACAGGGATTGGAAGTCCTTTGCTGATAAGGCTTTAATACACACTTCTGTGGAGCTTAGATAAAGTACAAAGGTCTGGATGTTCCCCGTCTAACCCCCCACCCCCCCAAAACGGGGGAACCGTTACCATTCACGGCTGCTCCTTTTGTGTTGTTAAACAATACGGGGACCGACCACGGGAGACTTCAGGTCCTAACCAGCGGTCTGACAGAACCCTGCTGCCTGTCATGAAGCGGCTCCGCCACCGTTACATAACACAGTTATCGCTGTTTACAGTGGGGAGGGCGTTATTAGGTTACGATGGGCTTTCCTCCTCTGCTGCGCGTGATGCACTGTGTCAGCTCTGTCTGGAAATCAATCAATGCTTTAACTCCTCCCTCCAGCACTGGGAACGCAAGAAACCTCTCTCTAACAAGCCAATAAGCCTGAGGAACCCACTGCAATACAGTAATATCAATAATGTAGCCCCAAGTAATTGTGTGTGTGTGTGTGTGTGTGTGTGTGTGTGTGTGTGTGCAGAAAGGGGAGCTTTGATCACCACACTGAACACCTTCCCTTTATGCAACGCTGCAGGCAGTGCAGGGGAAGAGAGCCCCAACCCTTACTCCAGTGATGAGACTATTGCAGGGGGCACGTGTCGTATGCGCTGGATTTGGTTCATCAAAGCCTCGCTATCAAAAGCACACGGCTCGGTTGATCCGCTCCCGGGGGAGAGGGAGCCGCTGCTCTAATTGCTGTCAGGCTGCAGCCGTAAGGAGATATTCATATATTCATATAGGATTACCTACTCCCAAATGATCGCCTCCCTCTAATGGCTTCTGTATGTCTCAATATACTGTATGGCTTAAAATAATCCAGAATATTTTGGGGGTGAGATTAGGCAGAGGAAGTGTTAAAACGCGACACAGGCTGAATTCCCCTCGTGATTCCCCTCTCCATCGATGTAGCGCTAATTGCTGATGATATTCAGTCCATCAGGAGTGTTACGTAAGCTCGAGTGCTGTGATATCCCAGTGGTTGGACGTCATGGCATACAGGCTTGCAGGGTGGTATGGATGGGTGGATGACTACGTGGTTAGAGATCAGCAGCTACATGTGCTGTTGAAGTGACCTTGAACACAGCGGACCTACCGCTACGTATAAGAGCATCAGCTGAATGTGAATGGATGTCTAAAATGTAGTGTGTTGCTTACCATAACTGAAGAAAGTAGGAAGAAACACTGGGCGTACAAAACTCTAGGATCACCTCTCATATAGAGTTGCGCCCCCTTTTGCACAGTTCATGTCTTAGTTGTCTCAAGGCTCAACACCCCCCGTCTCCTCCCCTACATCTACTCTACGTCTCTTCTTGAACGGTGAGATCCTGCTACGGTGAGATGATGAGGGGAAATCAATACGGGAACACAGCTCTGATCTGGATTCACTTGGTCAATTAATTTCCTGGAAAGTGTCCCTTATGTTTCATATGGTGAATACCCCACTCAGGGTTATCAAGGTCAGATGATGACCTTGGCCTAAATCGTCGAGTCTGCCTCAGCCTGTACTCCGTAATGACACTTTCACTTCAATATTGAGCAAAATTGACTGAACTGAAATGGAAGTGAACCCGGCCCTGGCAGAAACATAATCATGAAATAAATTCTATTTCTATGGCTCCTTTTACTTTATGACATTGTTCTTTGAAAAGAATAGATAAGATACTGTGAAATCATAAAAACTGAAGGAGAGAACAAATAAACAAAATCCTTGTATGTCTAAATGGTTATACTCATTTTCAGCAAGGTCTTCAAATTCTAATCTTCAACCACGTCTCCAGTTCCTTGAATAACTACTACCAATCACTTTTCTAGCTTCTCCTCATGATACTTTTACACTGAAACAGGGAAAGTGGAAAATATTGTTGTAACCTATCTATGTGTGGCAAAAGCATAATGTATCCACATCCAAAATACTGATCAGGTGAATGATTAGTATTAAAGTGAGACGATGTATTAGATAAAAGATACCTGACCACTGATGCTCCCTGGATGATTTATAGTAGCAATAACACCTGAGAGGACGTTCTCTACTGGGGTTATGAGTTAACAGTGATACCCATAATCACAGAAAAGACACATTAGTGTAGTAATTTTATATGCTGGTTATTCTACTGGTTTCATCAAGTAGAATACATACATACATGTATACTATGAGAATGTGAATCACTAACTAGCTAAATGATTACCACAAGTGTTAGCACAGACACCAATAAAGCATGGCTAGCCATCCTTAAGGGGAATTGTCAGCACGGTTCGAATGCATCTTTGACCAATCACATTGCTTGGCTCAAACTACCCACTGAACAATCAGCAATGTTTTGATGTCAAATGTCTGATGAAGACCAAATGAGGTCAGAATCACTAAACAAGCATCAATCCAGAGCAAAACAGAACCTCTGTTTCAAGCATTTGGAAGAGATGCCCAGAGACGGTGAAGTGGTTATGGCCCCATTCTCTGGAACCACTTGTACCCCTGCTGGCTTAGATGGGCTCCAATCAGAGCCTCCTCTCCAGGTTTCTCCCATACTCTCTACTCTGTCTTCTTCTCAGCCTTCCTCCTGTCTCAGTAAAAGAAATAAGACGTGTGGAATCCCCACTCTTGTGTTTGCATAAGAACAGATGAGCAGTCCCACAGCACATTGAAATATAGGGGAAGGATGTAGGCAGAAAGAAGGGGACGGTAGACGCTCTCCATTAACACCAAAGCTAATATTCTGTCCTTCCTGTCCCGTCCTACTGAAGCGGTTACAGTCTTTCCTGTATTTTGACAATAACTACATCACTGTCCTCTGTCATTCCCCTTGTCTCCAGGTTGGGTTGGTGGGTTCGGTCAGGCGTTTATTTCTTTCTAAATACACAGAGGATTGTGGGAGGTGAAAATTTGCCAAGGTGCAAAGATTCAAAGCTATTGTTAAATTTCCACAATAACTTTTAATTCATTTTATTAATTAGACATTACCCAATGAATAACATATATGACTTGATTTTCTCAGGGTGGAGTAAACATGACTGAGTTTGATAGCACACAGTATACAGTGAAGTGTCTCACAACTGAATGACTGACCTGAAATTGCCTCTTGATGACCATGGTGCTGTAGCAACAGCTCAGTGGTCAAATGCTCTCAGAGTAATTAAAATGTTGGAAAGCGTTATCACATTTATCTTTGGTCTGGTGCAATGAAACATCCAACAGGCACATCAAAAAGTTCAAGATTGAATACCCAACACAATGCTGGCAAGACGCCAGCAATGAGAAAGCATCGGACGTTTGCCAAAACGTTCTCATGAAATAAGCCACTGTTAAATATAGAGATGGGAATGAGTAATTATAACAGACAGATGTTTTTGAAATTAGATTTACGTTGGAGTTGCTGTCTCTGGGTCTGATGGACTCACTGAGCTAATTGTTTTTCCAAACCGCTGCTTATTTAGCCAACAGAATGTGATTAAAAGTGCTGTTCAGAATCTTACATTTGAGCCCATTTGATATGGTGGATGCAAATGGCCTGCTGATGTGGAATAATGAAATAACATAATAATTTGTGACATAAATTAAAAGCAGAAACAGGCATGGAAACCACTAATGACATTAGGGTGGACTGTATGCGACGACTAGACTTGGGGGGAGAAAGCTTGGCATGAAAACAAAGACTACACTCACAAACAGGGAGCTGCGCTGTCAATGGATAATGCTCTGTAAGAGTGTGGGGGTGGACACAGGTGGGCATTACTAAATGTTGAGCCTGCAGGTGAACAGTTTGGCTGATGATAAGTGAGAAGTCAACATATTCCTGTAGCTCAACGAGTAGAGCATGGCACTAACACGAGCAGGGTTGGGGTTCAGCTCCCACTGGCCCATCCATACGAAGCATCAATATCTTCGGTTCTGTTCTGCTGCTGTGCACTATTTTATAACATGCTACGGTTCATTAGCATCATGCTAGACCTCATGGCACCTGTCCAACTTGAGTTTCAGCTGTTGTTAGTTGTTAATCTTCCTCTGACTCTCTCTTGTCAGGAGCCTTAAGTGTTACTATGTATGGAGAATCAGCTGGATTGACATGGTCAGCTGTCACATTCAAAAGGAATGGGGACCTCTCTCTCTCTCTCTCTTTCCCTCCAAGGCGCACCTGTGACTGTTGCCGTGGCAACGGTAACCTGTTGACCCGTGGGGTTTCTGGTGATGGGGTCAAAATCATCTGCACCTGCAGCTGAGGAGCTGTCTGTCAAGTCAACAGCTGCCATCGGCCTCAGACCCCACCAGACCTCAACAGAAATTAGGAATGATGGTGTTTGGTTTTGGTTTCTCTTTGAATGACGAGTGGAGATCTGGCAGGACTGCAGAAATCCATTACCTTTGAAGAAGGTGCCTCAGATTAGAATGTAAAGAAATCTGAGAAAAATAATCTTGAGATGTGGTGATATCGATCAACAACAGGAGAGAGTGACTTGTAGAGGCATATTCAGAGAGCCATTTTAACCCTTTTATAACCAGGCAGCTGACTGGGACACTCGTCCCCCTTATCCCACCTGACAGCACCAGATCCAGAGGCTGCAGTGGTGAGCCTGGCCCTGCACAACACAACACCCATGGAAGTCAACAGACTGGGAGTCAGCATCCCTCTGAGGTGAACGCAGCAGAGACGCATTGCTAAGACAGAAACAAGGTTTTCATAAAAACTCTTTGAGGATTTCCTGTCTGTCCTGTCCTGTCCTGTCCTGACCTGACCTGACCTGACCTGACCTGACCTGACCCGACCTGACCTGACCTGACCCTCGGCCATTCTGTCTCTCACACATCCTCCATTTCCCTCTCTCTCTTTCTCCTCTCCCTCGCTACCTCCATCCCTCTCCATCTGTCTTTCTCCCTCTATCCCGCTCTCCTTCTGCCCCACCTCCCTTCTCTCCATCACTATCACCTTGCAGTCTTCCTTCTTCTCCTTCTCAATCTCTTCTCCCTCCTTCCCTTTCTCTCTCTCCCTCTTTGGCTCCTTCTATCTCTATCATATCCATTTCTATTTTCCTACCTCGCTTCTGTCTTTCTCTCTCTCTCTCTCTCCACTATTCTACTACTCTCTCTCTCTCTCTCTGTCTCCCTCTCCTCTCCCTCTCTCCTTACCCCTTCTAAAGCTCGCTCTCTCTCTCTCTCTCTCTCTCTCCGTCTCCCTCTCCTCTCCCTCTCTCCTTACCCTCTATAAATCTCTCTCTCTCCGTCTCTCTGAACTGACCTGGCCCGGGGCTGCTCTGGTTGTCATAGAGGTGGATGTCATCTCCGCAGGCGATCGGTGAGTCCTGTCCCTCCTCTCGGCCCTCGCTGCCCTCCTCCTGCTCCGCCTCCCGCTGCTCTGGGGACACAACAGCACAGGGTCACCTCCTGGACCTCACCCGCTACCAGACAGGGCTGCAAAATAACTTGGCTTGTCCTCAGGCCACGGCGGCTGCTAAGTCAGAGATGTCCCCAGCCAACTGGATGTTGAGGACAGAAGAGTACATGATGGTTATTTACCTGCCAAATGAGTTGGGCGTAGTCAATAAACTCACCAGCCAAAATGTACCAGTTCTTTGCTGGTGGCTGGCATTAATTTCCCACCCTGGTATTAGACCTGGGTTCAAATAGGATTAGGTGATTTAGGTGAATAGGTGATTTGTTTTAGCCTGCTGGAGATTATTTGAAAATCACATCAAGCTTTTCTGTGACAACTTACCTGCCAGTTTGTGAAATCTCCTGATGCAGTAAACCCCACCCATCTGGTATTTCAAGCATGTAAAAACAAACACTGGTTTGCAAATATTGTTTAGGGGGGGTGGAGTTGGGTGGGGGCAACCACAACCACTCTAAAGCCCTCTGTTGATGTCTTCATGTAACATTTCATCATGCTATTACTGCTTATTTCATACCTGTCACATCCATAATTACATTACAGTCATTTAGCAGACGCTTTTATCCAAAGCAGCGGTTTACAATAATGAAGATACAATCATTTTCATAATTGTACTTTTTTTTTATTTAGGCAAGCGTCCTTCGAGTGACAGATAACAATTGTTGTGTATTTGATTAAAACGTGAGATGTGTAGTATGTCACATCCTTGGCATGTTGCTGTATAATTGTTATTTCTTGTGGGCCAGTTCTACGAATATGTATGTGTGCAATTTCTGAGGCATTTTGTTTGTTATTTAGATTCCCATTGCTGTCTTGATGCCACTGACAGAAGCAGGAACCCACCAATATGGATGTATAGTACCTATTACCTGGGAGGGAAATATACATCTGTTACTGCTTAATTACTTGTAGGCAGTCTTGCTTTTGATGGCTGTCATCATCTCACTGGAGTGGAAAGGACAACAGCGGCCGTGACGGAAACATGTATAGTACTTGATGTCAAGACATGAATCATCAGGTTGACACAGGTTTTTGTTGTGTAATAACAAGACTTGTGCATGGAAGGAGCCACCACAGTACTTAAACCAGCTGAAGTCTGTTTGTATGACTCATCCCAGTCGCTCTTCCTGACACAGCGGAGCTTAAATACAATCCCACAGTAACAGTAACACAGTAACTCCCAAATATCATCTGGTATCGCCTTCATGCGAGGAGAACAATATCTCATACTCGTGCTCTTTATCTGCTGACCTTATCTGTGAGGAGGCCCCAATTCCAGTTCATTCAGTTTGACTTGCATCAGGATCATCGCTCAGCACTTGACATTATTTGAACCTCGATGCGTCGCCGCCTTGCCTGCATCCCTCTGTGCTTTAGACTAACCGACTGGGCTCTGACTTTCAATTCACCTTGGGAGAGAGCAGCCGCTGCTGAGCAGGGGAACAAATGAAGGGTTTCATTCCAAAACGCTATAGGATCCATTTTGTGAAATAAGTGTTACGTGATGTTAAGTGAATCTGAATCATCAAGCAATCGTTATCTCATCTCATTTTGGAATGAAACTCTTTGAAAAATGCGACTGGCAACTACACCACGATACTGTACACTACTACACTGAAATCAGAATAACGTTACTCGCCAAGTACAAGAAATGAACAAAGATATGTATTGGTAACATTGGTGCAGAGACGTATCGACAGCTAAGATGGTAACAGTGCATAATAACACACATGGTACAAGAGGACCTCACGTACGGTGACATATAACATTAGACTACACCAGGGGCGTTGCTGGACTACTCCCGGGGCACCGGCCCCCAAAGTCAACTTTAAATCTACGCCAAATTCAACAGACAGCATATTTATCAAGGCTGCCAACAACAAGTACAGTCACATGTTCAATTTTTTTCTAACCATAAAACAAGGTTCTACCATAAATGGGAAGCTCATATATTTCACACACGGAGGAAGTATGTGAATTTAATGTCAGTTAGGTAATTGACTGACTTACTGTAGCAACCCAATGTTGCTCTCTTTGATAAATGTTAGCTAGTTAGCTAGCTTAACCGTACCCCTGTAATCTGTCCTGACTCTGACTCCTCCTCGCCCCATAAAGAATCACAAGCTCACTGACAAGCGCTCATGGCAGAAAGCTGAATGGATCAAAACAAAGCAGTCTTTTAGGAGTCTTTTAGGAGTCTTTCAGAAAAATGGTCACTCACCTTAGACCTGAGTTGTTATACGAGTTATCACCACCAAATTCACCACACTTATTCTTGAGATGTTGTTGGACACGATGCAAAAACCTATTGATTTTCCATGATCGTTTTACTGGGGCACAGCAAAATATGAATGGGGCATGTGCCCCAGCAAATGGGGTGACGATGCTCCTGGACTATACTCATCACTAGGCTGGGCAAAAGTTCTATATTATCATTTATCGTCTTTTAAATAATGACATAGTTATCGTGACACACAATTATAATAATTATTATCACAAAATAAGAAACAAATTAGAGAATATTACTTTATATTGCCATGCAGTTCAATGTGATGAACATCAAATTATTTATATTTAACATTTTGCATATGAGAGCAGATATCATTGTATGTATCTAAATAAATTCTTAGGATTATCCTGATACTAATTTTGTCCACATCGCCCAGCCCTATAGATCACCCAACAAATAAACGCGCAGCCTTCGATCACCAAGTGGCTGCAGCTGTAGAGGGCGATAGTGAAAGCCAGGGTACATCACGCCAACGACCAATCTCTGCTAATGAAGCTCTGAGATGACAATGGTGGATAACGCTCCCTTGCCAACAATAATGTAATTGCATTTATATCTTGATAAAAGGTTTCCTAATAACGAAGGTTTATGTTCGACCTCTGCGGGGGGCCCTTAGTGAACGTGCTGAGTGACTCGGTGTGTTGCAGGAGGGAATAATTGGCTGGGGGAGACGGGGAGATCCATTGCAGGCACATTCTGTCCTTACTGCTTGTGCTGCACATACTAATTGGGTGCCTCTCCTTGGCTTGAAGGTAATGAAACTGCCGTTATCATAAGAGCTGGAGCAAAGTTCATTATTTATATCCAAATGCATTGGAGTGTGAGAGCTGGGAGACGTTAGTGTTAGTGCGGCAGAATCTTTATGTCACATCGATACCGTACTGTACACACACATCATCGGCAACATTCAAATTTAAAAAATCCTGTCTACCTGATAAATGATCATTTGAGGGTCACAGTAGTATTTTGTATTTGATCTATTCTCTGGGCACTGTGGCTCTAACCCGTGCACTCCTTACTGTTGGTGGCTTGTAATGTTGGTGATCTAGGTGATATCTGAAATTAGGCTATTCGACTTCGACTCGCTCTGCAGAAGAGCTAAATACCTGAAATGGAAGGTACATTCATCTGTCTTGGCGGCTCAGACTCACCCATTTCTTGAAAAAAGTATCCATTCTTGGACATCCCAGAGGGAGGTGTCTCTGTTTGAAAGAGAAAAACAGAGAAACAGAGAAAACTGAGAAACAGTCGTCAATGAGGTGAATCTGGGCAGACAGTAACAAGCCAAACAGGAGCAGGAGTGTCATTCTGAAATGAGATGCTTATTCTTACAAAATAATTGCTGTCATGAGTAAATCACACTAAGGTTTACTATTACAGTTATGAGCCATCTTAAGTTCATTTTTCATTTTCATTTTCTGTAGAATTGATGTGTAGTGTTTTAAATGATGGTTGGTGCTGGGAGTCACATCATGTTTTTACGGGCTATTTACTAGAACAGTCTGCATCAAGCGTGGACTGTACACACAGGTTGAAAAATAGACCCCAGATACTGCTGTCCTCCTGGAGTGTTCTCTATTGTACATTACTATTGTAGGGACACCGAGGGAACACTGAAGGTCCCAGACAGCTCAGTTGGTAGAGCATGAGACTCTCAGTCTGAGGGTTGTGGGTTCAATCCCCACATGGTGTTCACTATCACCTTTGTAAGTCGCTTTGGATAAAAGCATCTGCTAAATGACTGTAATATTTGATGCATCACTTTTTATTATTATTATAAACAACATACTACATGGCACTGGCAGCAGGATGGCCTACGGTTAATGAGGCTGTCCCCCAACTGAAGTGGGTTTGATCCCCAGCGTGGCCATACCTGCTGACGCATCCTTGAGCAAGATACTTAACACATGCCTGGTCTAGGGAACCACAACATGGCTGACCATGCACCTCAACCAGAGGCGAAAAGAGAAGGAAACAGATAAGATAATCTATCTATTCTACTTATTCTTTAAGCAGAGGTATTGAGTTTTCCAATAGCAATAGTAGGCTAGGTGTTTTTCAAATTGTGGATAAATAATGTAATAAAATTCTTAAAATATATAAATATGAAAATATCGACCAAGAGCTGGTAAATAGCTTGACTGTATACACAGAAACTGTATACAGTAACGCTTCATGACAGAGTGAGAATTTAGAGTACAGCATTTATAAAAGTAGGCGTGGCAGGGAGGTAGCATGTGTCATGTGGCCATGTGGATGTGGACAGCATGAGGATGGCATAGGACAACAGGGGTACTGAAGGTTATTGAGACATTCAGGCTCTGGTGAAGTGGGGGGCAGGGGTTGTTGCTCTTCCAGACTTCAGTCAGGCTTTTCTCCAGCATTGAGCTGATATGTTTACATATTAATACTATAACCAAAGATCAACCGCATGCCTTGCGGATATTTCCCTGACTTGACTGCTAAAATCATGTCCATCACACACAAACACACACAGAAAGGCAGGCGCAAACACAAGCACAGACTGGCAAACGCATGGGCAGACATGCACACACAGAAACATGCACACACACATCCCTTCATCTCTCTCAACAAACACTTTTTGTTGAGACACTTTTTGTTGTCTGTCATTGTCAGACACAAACTTCGGAAAAAACAAATAGTTACTCTTCTAATATGTTGAATGTTATTGTAATTGACTCTGGTCCTGAATTGTGAAACATCTATTTCCCCTCCTGGAATGATTCTGTGACGTGACAAACCCGACCACACAACCAACAGCATCAAGATACAGTAGATTTCAATTATATAACACATGGGTGGAAATTGTTTGAGTCTTCTTTTCCTCTTGTGGTTAGGCAGGCAGACTCATCTCAAGAGACAAACAACCAAGGATTAATTTATCCCCACTGCAATAAAGTTGCTTAATCCGCTCAGGTAATGATGTAGTCTTTGTACAGTCATGTTGACTCCCTCTGGCACTTTGCTTGTTGGTACTGTATGATATGTAGATGTTTCATGTGTTTTCATGTGTCCCTGTCTGTAAACAAAACTGAATTGAACTGAAATGAACTGAGCTGAAAATTGAATTGAGGGGTTTATCTCAATTAATTTGAATTCAGCTTAAATAGAGTGAAATTATTTAGTCCAATGTAGAGACCTTCAGGCCAGGATAGTGTAAAGTTGTTGTGATGAGCCATAGTATGACTAATGGAGAATCTATCAAGTTTTAACAGCTAAAGAGTCTTTTTCCCCCGAGAGGACATTTTGAATTTTCGTTAGTAGGTTTATCTTCACCTGACACTTGGTGACACCATACAACTGTCACATTGTAAGACACAAATATCTACATTTGACTGTTTCTTTAAAGCTTCAGTTGGTTGTGTCCCTTGGTTATAACAAGGAATGGGGAAATGATAACAGTACAATTCAGGGAAATTGTAGAACAGGTGTAGAAACTTTTACCCACATTGTGACAAATGTCTGGTGAAAAAAATAAACCAAATAAAACGTATCCCTAGTGGCATTTTCTCCCGGAATTGAAGCGAAGCCTCACTTCCTTAAATATTCAAATAAAGAATACAAATCAATTCCCTCGTCCCTGTCCTCAGGCTGGTGGCTACATTCCTTCGACACTGTCTGCTCGTCTTGTATCACTGATTGTCTTTAATCGTGATGTAAGTCACGTAAACAGGAGACTGTTTTTGGGCTTGGCTTCCTCATGAATTTTCACTACCCCTTCCTATAGAGTAATTCACATCCCTGTTATACAGTCTTGCATCAAACACAGAAGGATACAGTTTATAGATTTCCTTTTTTTTTCCACCTGCTCAATCTGTGTGTTCAGTCATTTTTATATGTGCAGCTAAATAACCCAAATAAACAGTCATCCTCCCGGCTCAGCAGCCTAAGGCACAGCCAGTGTACTTGCGTCACGGTGGGTTCTAGTCCAACTCACAGACATTTTCACTTGTTATCCTGTCTCATACTCACATCACATTCCACTGCTATTAATCTATTATTATTATTTTAAAATAAAATAAGATATAAATATAAGAAACAACACGGAAAATAAGGTACAATAAAATAAATGACATAAAAGCAATAAAAAGAATGTCATGAAAACCATGTATAAAAAATTAATTGCAAAAGAAATCAATGAACAACAGCAAACCCAAAATATTATTTCCTGGAGGGTTTGTTCTCAGTTGGACTGCTCTTTTATTTATGTGGCGAATCATCCCAGCTTCCTGCGGATGCTATGCGTCTTTGAACCGCGTCTTATTATGAATGCTGTGATCAGAAGTGGCATCATGAAGATTCATGTGCTCTGCTTTTATTGAGCCGTTTGGCACTGCAGAATGCATAAAGAGATTTAGAGGGATTGGAAGGGAATGCATGTTATCCCTGCACTGGCTTTACCGGATCAATTAAAATACAGCAGGAGTTAGCCTGTTGTGGGACATCATAAAGATCTACTCTAAGCTGAGGTTTAGGACCAGATGAAGAGTTTTGTTCCAAAATGAAATATTTACCAAAAAAGTGACACCTACTCTCATGAAAGGATCAATGGCAGAAAATAAATAAATTAGAGTACTTCGATCAGTTTGTCCTTGGTTGACAAAATTATAACACTTTTGCAAGATCCTCTATATTGTAGATATATTGAATGATGCATTTCCGGTAATATGTTCTGTTTTATTTGTCTGTATATAGCATTATAACTGTGCCTTAGACAACACGATTTGTCTTCTTTGGAGAATACATGTTGCCTTTGCTTGCTGTGACAGGTTGCATGCAACATGCAGACAATTGTTAGACAGAGCTGATTAAGGACTTTTACACCCTGCATGCTCTGATAGCCTTTAACAGACAGAGGCATTAGACAGCATGAGGGATAGTCTGTTATGAAACCAGAACCAGAATCACTTAAATTGAGTGAATCGACACACTGACAACCTAAAGAGTCTCACATTACCCTCATGGCACAAGGACTACTGGACTTCACATACAATGCAAAGAGACAGGGCAAGACCTATGATGATGATGCATATTACTCTGCATGCATACAGTCTATACATTTAGATTTCTTTGACAAATAATTTCAGTTTCAGAAACCTGTCCTGATGTGACTTGCTGCAACCTTACTTCCTCATATGAAATGAATGCAAAGCAAATTATCTCATCTGTGAAGTGTGAGGACAGGAGAAATGCATCAATAGTGAACAATTCACTTGCATGAAATATGAACTGCAAAAAGGTCTATTTCAACAATGTTATTTTAGAGATTGAGATTAGAGATTTTAGGGATTAGACATGTAGACATTGTGAGTCTTAAAATCTGATTTTTTCTTTATTGTCTTTAAACAAGAATCTGCCAATGTTGTGAGATAGTTTGATACTGAAAACATCTCACCTTAATGACAGATTGTTTTGAGCAATGATTGAGCAATGATATATGCAAGTGCATGAACAGAGTATTGTGATCCTGTGTGTGTGTGTGTGTGTGTGTGTGGGTGAGAGACAGACAGAGAGAGAGAGATATGAAGAGAGAGAGGTAATAGAAACAGACAGACAAAATAAAAGGAGGGAAGAGCATGATTTAATAACATTAAAATGCAGAATCCTCATTTATTCTCATTTCTTGTCACACTCGGCTTTGATTATCAAACATAAAAAACTAACATGTCTCACAAATATAACAGATTTCAGCACAGAGATCCTTTCTCTGCAAAGAAGATGCAGCTACAAAGCTAATTTCCTTGAATTCAGCGTGGCACTCAATTGACACACTGCAACGATACCTTAAAATAGGCTCTCCTTCAACTACAAATAAACAAAATAATCTTTTTTCCTCCTGCAGGCTATTTCTGTAACCCTAGAGAGGAAATGGCCAAGTTGTATCTGGACAGTCTGTGTTTAAGTTTATCTTTGAGGTGATGTGTTTTTATAAGCCCCTTGAGGATGTTATGAAACCTGCTCAATGTGTAATCTGTTACTCTTCCTTCTGCGTTTTATCATTTTATGTGCAAATAAATAGACTCAAACTCAAATACATGTTTAATCAGTTAATGGCGACATTAACAGGTCTAACAGTAAGAGAATTGTTAGTCATTTTTGAAGGGTGTGCTTTTACACAGAAAAGGGTTTTTTGTTTTTTTTACTGTAGAAAAGGGAAGCTCACTACTAGCAAACAGGAAGTCAGAACTGGCTAAACCAGTATCACACATACCTCTCATCGCGGGTGCTGATCTGCTGTGTGTTTGTGTGTGTGCGCGTGCGTGCATGTGTTTGCATGTGTGCTTGTGTGTTTGTAAGCCTCTTACTTGGAGTCAGTCCTTTCATCATTGCCCAACATGTACATGAGGGAAATATGTCTCCAGTTTGGTACACATATCACAAAACCACAAGTGAGGCAACACTGATCACTTGATATAGCATTGGTACATACAGCATGACAATCTCTTCCTTTCTGATATAAGCTATCTCCAAAAAATGTCAAGCAGCTGCTTGTTGCCTTTGCAGCTTTTGTGGTTCTTGCATCAGTTTGATAACTAGTGACACTGCAAGTAACAGTTGCCTGAGGAAGCCTGAGAAACACTGTACAGGCTGCCCAGAGATGGTGCAGTTTTACCACATCCCGTCCAAACCTTCTCTTCTCCTTTGTAACACATTCAATCTTTCTATGGTCTCAATAGTGAAAAAAACATTCTTAGGGGAAAAAAGCACATCTGTATAAGGTCTACTCAAAGACAAGAAGAAAACAGCAACCTATACGAGCCTCGGTGTGCATACGATCCAGCCAGGTTGAGACCACGCCAACCTCCGCCCCGCCCACCACCACCCCCAAGCAGGGCACTGGGCTGCAGGTACATGCAAAGCAGATGCCAAAACCCCCAGGGGGGAAGCCCTGGAATTTATGGGAGAGGTGAGGCTGAGAGTCCGCAGTGAGAAGGGCAGAGGTATGCGAGAGATTAAAAGGTGCTCCTGCTGTGTTTGTAGGGGAATCTACGAGGGCCAGGCCAGCACCGCAGAGGAGGCAGGGGCTTTTGTTGGCTAATTGTGCCTGCAGGCTCTCTTGGCACCCGTCCTCCCTGGATCTGTGGCCGTCGAGACAGCACAGGCGGAGAGGGAATTCCTCCTGATGCTCTGTGTCATTCTGTTCGGCTGGCACACCCTAAAAAACAGCAGGCCTGCATTTGGGCTTGATTTGTCTATATTAATTTCAGAGCACTTCAATCATCATATGAGACACATATTTTAATTCGGACTTTGCTTCTTTGCATGTCCCCTGTGAGGACAGGAGCAGAGGTCAGGACACAGGGCTTCAGCCTCTAAAGTCACATGGACTCATAAGTAGCTCATTGATTGGACAGTTTTGGTAACTTGTCATTTGGTTATGCTAGGCTTTCCAAGCATGAAGAAGTGCTGGCTGTCAGATGTCAACATCCATCTTATTATATTCTTATTTATCATATTATATTCTTATATTCTTATTATATATCTTATCATACACATAAAACCAGAGACTCACATTTTCAGCCTTCTAAATATTTATTTGGTGCGCACCCAAGTTTTAATGGTATTGTTCTCATAAAAATAAACTGAATAAACTGCTCCAAACATGCTTGGGGTGAATGCACCAACCAACATATATTACTGCACGGATCAAAAATGTCTGAGGTTATTCTTACCATCAGCTACACAGTGAAATAACATGAGCCATTTGGTGGACGCTGAAAGTGCCTTTCAATGCCATCAGTGAATACATTTTAAATACAGGTTGAACCCCTGAGCTCTAGCAGTGTTGTACCAATTGAGCTATAGAGGACAACCACAGTGTTGAGGTTCAAGCTCAAGCAATGTGATGATGACAATCAAATCTATTGTGAAACAAACCAGTTATGAGGCTTGTTTACTTCATGCTGCAGCATGTCAAAATCCTCTGGGGAAAAAGCTACAGTGCAATCCCTTGTGAGTAGGAAATTAATTGCAATTATTCAGGATAAACATGATTTGGCTTGATTCTCAAAATTCATCACAACCCCAAAAGGTCACACAATCATTTTCAGCTCCCTCGGGACAAGTCTTTGCTGGTCTTTCATCCGATTCACAGGCTCAATATTAGAAACTAGAGCAGTCACCAAAAGCCTTCCTAGTTTTCCCACTTTGCTACACATTATATGTGTATACTAAATCATGAACTACAGAGGCTACATATTAAGATGAAGACCATTTCATTCCATATTAGAAACTGGAGCAGTCAACAAAACCCCTTTTCTCTTCTCCTAAACATTCTCCACTATGCACGTCAAATAAAATAAACCTTGTTTATCTTACTTCTCCTGCACTTTCTATGCTATCCCTTTTTACCCTAAAACGTTAAAAGGATTCTGAGACACTGTAAATAGTTGTTAGTTAGTTCATTAATTACTCGGTTGTTTATTGGTGTCCTGTTGTCCTCATGTGTGGGCTGTAATACTATGTTGTTGATCTGTCTCTGCAGTACATGTATTGTACTTGGTGAAGAATGTGATTATGATTCTGACAGAGATTCAACAGCCCTCTGCTGTACTGTAGTCCAGCCTGCCAACCTAGATAACACTGCATATGTTATTTGGTAGATGCTTTTATCTAAAGAGCCTTACATTGCCATGAGTCACATTGGCAGAAAAAATGGATTTAAATGGATTTCTGGCATTGTTTGAATTCCTTTGAAACTCAGGGGTATGACTAGCAAGATTTGCAGCGAGCTCTGCCCCATGGTTTCAGTGAGGGATGCTTATGATGCCATTTTAGGATAACTGAATGACAAAGGTTGAAAATTTATAAATACATTTTAAAAATAACAAAAATGTCAAAATATTCCAATTAAAGAGACAAATCAATGTTTATGTTTACCACTTTAGGTTATATTTTGTTAACACTAGCTTCAATCACTGATCATTTTTTATGGGTTTCCATTTTAGACTCCCCAGTGATGAAACTTCCCAGTGTCAGCTGTCCAATAATCACACAGATACCCCATTACTGCAACACCAGAGGTTCTGGTTGAGCTTCTGCCTTAAATAATAAAATGTAAGCTTTGTTTAAACTAGAGGGGCTGAACACAGCTGTGTCTCTGGGTTGGTGTCTGACGGTGTCACAGCACAACCTTGACCACGAAGCTGGCTACAGCTGAGCTGTCTGGCAAGCAGGCAAGCACTGGCCGGGCTGATCTGGACAACAGTGTGTGTGTGTGTGTGTGTGTGTGTGTGCACTCTGGCATGGGCTGTTGGTATGTGTGCATGTGCCTGCATTCATACATGCATGTGTTAATGTAATTCTGTTTGTGTCTGTATGGGTATGTACAGGTATGTATCTGCGTGCATGTTTGTATGTGTGTGTCAGACTTGACAGAAAGCAGAGGAGCTGCTTCAGGCTGAGGTGCAGCACAGCACAGTGGTTAAAAGGACATCTGACCAAATCAATTAAAGCAAGGACAGCCTTGCACCTCACGAGGCCTCGCTTTACTTCAAATTGTTGGCTTGTAATAGATATTTTATTAGTTCTGTTGTCCTGTTGCTATATTGTTGGCAATATAGGAATTTAAGCTCCACTGTTGAATCACCTGAATTCCTACAATGTGAATATACATTAAAAAACATTGCTGCATTTGTTTTCTGGTCTGTTTTTCCCCTGAGTGTTCCCCCTGTGCCCCAGAGGTCTGTGGACTGAGAAGCTCTGCAGTAATCCCCTGGTCCTTTCACCTGAGAGGGATTGATAGTTATAGTGAGCTGGCTACCGTGAGTCCGCCGACGAGTCCAGCTCCGTGGTTTGGTCTGCGGTGCGGCTGGTGGAGGCGTCGTGACTGAGGCTGGCGCAGGAACACAGTTTGACCCCCCCCCCCCCCCGCCCACCGTACCCCACCCCCTTTAATTTTTTTTTTCTTTCTCTCTTTTTCCATCTTTTTTCTATCTTTCTCATCCTGTCTCCATCCCTTTGTTTTCTCTAGTATCATTCCCCCTTTCTCTTCAGCATTTCTTTCTCTCCATGTCTATCCTCTTTCTTTCACTCACTGTCTTTCTTTTCCTGTCATCCTCTTCTCTTCTCCTCTTTCTACTCTCATTCTCTCACAAACACATCATCACACAGGTTCAGGCTTATGCTCAGGTGCTGCAGCAGGCACACGCTCTGCTCAGACAGCCACAATCTAGGGGAGGTGTGTGTGTGGTAGTGGTAGTAGTGAGCGAGCGAGGCAGTGAATGAGCTAGCGAGCGAGCGACTGACTGAGGGTGCTGCTCTACACACACCAACCAACCGCTCGCTCTGTGCTGCAGAAATTGGCTGCTCCCATTTTGATAGAAGGAAAAAGAGCCAGTACTGGGGGATTCCTGCTAATTGCTTGCACATTCCCCTCTTCCTCTGGCTCGATTAAAGCCAGGCCATCATCTCCCTTTCAAGTCTGCTGTTCTCCACAGTGGGCTGCATACAGCCCACAGCCCTCTACTGTACTCCGTTCCAGCCCGCCATCCGACAATATATCTCACTGCTTTTAATTTGTACAGTCCCCCACAGAACTACAGAGACAGAGTTTAAACTAAACCTTGGTGTAAGGCAGTAAGAGAGTCGGCGTGAAGAGATAGGTATAGTCTACGGTCTATGTCTCACACTGTATGCAGTCCTTATAACATGCGTCACTATGCATGTTACATGTAAATTGTAGACATGTCTCTGTAACAACGCCCCCATACAGGTACTGCATTTGGCAAATAGTTAATTGTTATGCTGCTGCAACCCCAGAGTTCCCCCCCGGGGATCAATAAAGTATCCATCTATCTAAATAGTGATTGATCTGATTCTGACAGTGTTTCAACTTAATAACCCTCTACTGTACTGCACTCTAGCCGCCATTCTAAATAACATATGCAACTTGGCGGCTGCTTTTGTCCAAACTGCCTTACAGTATTGTGTCTTTACATCTTTAACATGGGTGGCCTCAGGTAATCAAACCCTTTACCCCCACTGACAGGCCCTACAGTGTTAGTAATTTACTTTGTTCATTTCAGTACATAACAGGCATAACAAATAATCACCAACACAATTTTGGTTAAGCATGTTTATTTTTGTTTTGGTTTAAATTATGACATTCCAATTTGAGTGCACGCATTTTGGTTAACATTTAGTGGTCATACGGTTTATTTCGGTTTGGAATTTAATATATATGACCTGGTTTTCACTTGCTTTTTACCTGCTTCTCTACATGGTGCTGAGTCATCCACCCAAAGGAGGAGCTGAAGTTTGAGGTACCCTTTTATGCTGAAAACAGGAAGTGGAAGAGACCAACTTCCTGTGCTGGGCAGGGGAACACTAAACAAAAGACTTTCTTAAAGAATGGCAGCATGTGGATATTCACTTTTTAGTTTGGTTGGATTCGTATTTTCAGTATTTACAATTACTGTTTACTTTATTTGTATTTTGTCATTATTATTATTTGTTGGGTTTATTTTGGGTCTTTTTAATTGTCTGGAATTATGTTTCCCCCCTTTGTGTCTGTGTAAGCTAGTCCATGAGTATATACCCCCCTTTGTTGACCTCAATTTAGTTAAAGGGCTGACATTTAGTATTTATTTTCTTTGCTTATGGGCTAAACATTTGCAACTTTGCTTTTTCTATTTGGATTGAACATCTGATTTGGCGAAATGAAGCTTTACTTATCTAAAAATGCTGCTTGTGTCCCTGCCTACTGCTGGGTCCCTGACACCCCCGCCAGTGTCACTGCCGTGCTTTACCCACTGAACTGTTTGTCACTGCGAGCCATTTGCTTAGCTCCCCACAGCACTACACTGGCAGAATTTAAATTAAACTACCTTGGCTCGGTACTGTACTGCACCTTACCATCCTATGTCTCACTGCTATCCATGTTGTTTAGTCCTCCATTCAACTCCAGTGAATGTAGTGCACTGACATATATGAACAATTTACAGTATGTACTGGCACAACACGGTACAAAAACGAAAGGACCTCAAAAGACATATTATAGACATAGACTAGCATTCAGTAGCTTTGTGTGTAAAAGCAGCATGGCATAAACAACCTTACTCTGAGTAGGAGAGAGAAAATGTCTGCAGGAGTCAACATACAACATGATAGGGCATGTTTTTGTAGGAGTCTAGCACTAGCATTGCCTTGTTCGAGTAGCGTAGTAGGGTCATACAGGACAGGACATGTATATATGTGTGTGCGTGCATGCATGTGGCAGCAGGCATATGCGTGGGTTTGTGCGTGCGTCCGGGGGAATATAATAAAGTATGTGTGCGCTAACGCCCTTGTGAGTATGTGTCATTTCTGGTATACATGTTGCCTCACTGTATTTAGCACATCCATATTTCTGCTCAGGCGCATGCACAGGACAGCCGTGCAATCAAAGGTTGGGAATTCATCGACACGGGCATCCTCGGACATCTTGGAATAATTACTATGTTGGGTGGGGGGGGGGGGGGTGGGTTGAGGGAAATGGAGAGGAGGGCTGCGTCAGGAGTACCGCATTGTTGGTTTTGAATTAAATTCACTGCAAAGGAGAAAGTAGCCCGCATAGTACAAATTGTTCTGTCTCGGCTACGTTATGCAGTCTTGGTAGATCATTCAACAGCAAAAACTGAATCTGAAAACTGAAACTGATCCAGGAAAACTGATCCTGCCTTGCCTGTCTGCGGTACCGTTACCGGTGCTGCAACCTGTAGAGTGAGCTTCAATCGTCAGTGATCGTTAGGGTGTGTACATGCTAGAACGTGGTGGTGAACTGGCGCCTATTTACACAACGGCAAGTCGGACAGCATGTCATGACCAACGACAGGGAGGGGACCGCCAACAGCAGTGTGTGTGTGTGTGTGTGTGTGGGAGGGGGGGGCATGGGACTAGGTACACAGAGATTTGCATTTTCTAAGTGTGTGAGTGTGTGTGTGTGTGTGTGTGAGAGAGAGAGAGAGGGAAAACAGACAGTTATCTTCTGTATTTCATGTGTTAGTGAATGTGTGCACGCATGTGAGAGAAAGTATGTGTGTAAGTGTGTCTATGTGCATTTACACTTGTTTGTATGTGACTAAGCAAATTCGGTAGAAACACAATGGCAGCTGTGAATCTGACAGACCTCTCAGCAAAGTCATGCTGAAGTGGACCAGATCCTACACGACAGACCTGTAAAACCTGTTACCCATCTTCCCCTTTCACTCGATGAAAACATTTTCTGAAATACCTCTCGCAAGTATGTCATGTGCTGCTAAAAACGAACACACACAGGAACAGGAAATACAGTCGAGAAACAAGTATTTTACATCCTATTATATTCACAGAAAGGAACTATCCAATAATATGAAAGTCTGTTTGAGTTTCTCCTCTAATAATCAGGGTTAAAAATATAAGAGTCTAACTGGATTAGAATGATTACTGGTTCTCCTTTTGGGACGCAGCACACCAGTATAAACCCACTTTATCTGAACATTGAAAAAGACAATAGCACCAATTTAACCCGCCTCCTCACAATAATAGATGCTATTTATACATACACATCTGGGGGCCATAAAACAATGAGGACGTGTGGAATTAAAAGTTGTTAAAGAATAACATGTTTGCAATAAAAGGCCTATTTTTGTGCACAGTATCGACAGGGGCTGTGTTCCAACATCTTGCGATAGGCCGTTTAACAGCTCGGAAATTCCACATTAGGGCCCAGTTTTATATATTCAATTTGTCGTGAAGACCAATATACACAGGCAATGTTATGAGGCAATGTACATGTTTTTTTTTTAATGACAATCATAACCAAATGTATTTCTCTAGTTCAGGGCTGTAGTACCGGTCTCGAGAACACGTCTTGGGCTGGGCCTTGCCTATCTAAAACATTAAACAATTTAAGTGATTTCGCCTGTAGAGACGTGTGTATGTAATGACCCTCAAAATCCTGTACATTGATGAGTCATTCACATGCACTGATTAGTTGTATGTTGAAGGATATAGTACAGATGTGTTTACTGCCTATTATGGTCTTGAATAGGACTCAATTTGCTCTGGTCTTGGAAATGACTTGGTCTTGACCCCTTTGGACCTGGTCTTGACTCAAACCTGAATGGACCTATTTTTGGAATTTACTTGGACTTGACTAAGCTGCGATGTTCTGCAGTTCTTCTCTTTGGTAACCATATGCACCTGGTTTCTAGCCCCCATAGGAATACTTGTACATGTGATGTAACATCCATCTTACACACCCTGATGGAGGCTTTGTGCCAAAACATTGGTGGCATTTTGATTTATTACATCACTGCAAGGAGAGAATAATGTGCTGCTTTCAGTTACTTTTTCATAGTTCATTTTCCGTTAGTCGTTCCGTTAAAACGAATGAGAATGGGGAAAACATTTTTGGATTAAATTCTTCTTTCATTCATTATTGTTATAGTAGTGATAGTGTTAATTGTAGCAATAGTTTTAAGAGTTGTTAGAGTAGTTGCACTTTATTGAAGGGAAATTCCTGAAATCAATTGTAAATTACCAATGTGCCTCTGTACCAATGTCACAAAGATAAATGTCTGTACTTTTGTTACACTTTGCTCACTATATCATCCCCAAATGTCATTCGCCTGTAGACTAAACTGCCCTGCCCTGCCCTAAACTGGAAATGTTGCATTCATCAATATACTGACACTATGAGTATGCCCAAATGTTTTCAGACCCTTCTACAGCATTGTCTTCCACATCTTCTGCCTTTTTTCACAAAATACACAACTGTCCCTGGCACGTGTGTTTAAATGTGGGTGCAAATGTGAAAAAAAGTGTGCATGTGTGTGTATGTGTGCGTGCGTGTAGGAGAGGGAGACAAAGAACGATGAAGACAAAAGACGGGGATAGATAGATATATAAAGATAGATGGCGAGAGAGAGAAAGTGGGAGTGTTTGTGTGTTTGTGTATGTGAGAAAGATCTAATTGTAATGCATGTGTGGTGCACGTTTGTGTGCCCCAAACTGGGCATGATGACTGTCTGTGTTGACACGTCTATATTATTGCTCTGTGTGTGTAAACCAACACAAATTCTATGTTGATAGAATGAATTGTGTATACTGTTATGTGCTGTGTATGACCTGACACGTTACATGTGACCGTATGTATGCATGTGTCCACGTGTGTGTGCACATAGGCGTGTGTATGTGTGTATGCATGTATGTACGCTTTAATGTGTTTTTGTGCCATTTGAGTGTCTGTGTGTGTGTGTGTGTGTGTGTGTGTGTGTATGAATGCGTGTGTGTGTCCGCATACATGTGTGTGCGCATGTGGTACTGTATAATAATTTGTGTGTGTCTGTGTGTTTCTCCTCTGCCCAGATGGCTGTGCTCAGAGGCTAGAGCTTCTGAGATCTGTTGCCAGCGGTGAATACTGATCAGAGATCACTGTCACATCTAGCTACAGCATGCACATACACACACACACACACACACGTCATCCATCTTCACTCACACACACCTCCACTTTCACATGGTCGAACTACTAATTTGCACAGCCACTATGTGTCGTCCATGCTGATATTTTGTAGTTACAGTCACCGTCTGCAGCCTGCGATCACAGCTACAATCCAGATTATATGGCTGTCTGTCACACCTGAGAATCGACACCCTGCTCCTAAGACACTGTGAGATTCATTTATATGTAGAGATTAAGATATTTAATCATGGCTGTTTAAAGAAGACAGTCTTGAGTGGTTATTACATTTTCAATAATCCATTGGTTTTTACAGAACTGCATCTTTCTATCTCAAGTTAACTTTGCAACTGGGATGTGGTCTTGAAAGGACCTCCTTCCAAAGCAAATATTATCCCATTATATTCTTTGAGAGAAATTAGATTTTTTTTTCTTGTGAAATAATGAATATCTGCAGCATTTAAGCTTCAATAATGAATCAAGGGAAATAGCTCAAGGGAAACGAGTGAATATAAAAGTCATTGCTTGGTGTCACAGCTGAACTCTGGGTGCCTTTTCCTGTTGTTGGGTATTGTGAGCCCAAAGAAACTACTGCTCTGTTTTAACAAACTAAAGAAAAGCAGAAAAGTAAATCAATCACTCAATCACAATACTAATCACAATATTATCAAATCTATAAAGACTCTATAAAGAAATGGATCCCAGATCTCCTGATCTCTAGAGCCTGTTGCTCTTGAACCCGTCAGCCGATTCCCACTGATAATGACAGGGGTCAGGAGTATTACTTTCAATATGTTGTAATATGGGGTGATAACGGTCACAAATTACAATAATAATGAAAATACATTCTGTAAACTGTATTACACGACAGGTTATTTCAGCCACGCAATCTGATTGATTAGACATGTTCCAGCCATGCTGAAAGTTCCCATGATTGGGAACTGCTATGCCAACTTAGTGATTCTTATTGTTTTTCTGTTATTTTTTAATTCGTATGCATGTATCCTACTACTAAGGAGTTTTATTTAGCCATACATGTTATATAAAAGCCATAATACGATTGAAGATGTTATTTACTGTAATTATGGGTCCCTCGGTGCTGTGCCTCATACCGATTGCATCACCTTTGTACCCATATTCACAATAAAGAATGCCCTCTTGGGTATAATTGCTGTAAAAAATTGTCCAATCAACTTCCAATTTTGGGAGGCAAAGTACTCCGAAAGTAACTGACAGGATTCCAATTACATGACTGAGTTTGAGAAATCCAGAGGGCAGTAATCAATGTATAATGCATTACATTTTCAAAGAAACACTTCTGCTCTTTTTCTGCTCCAAATATATAAAATATACATTACCATTACCATTTAAAGCAGTATTAAGTAATCTATGACTTCTATTGACCTCTACCAGCAACGAAAGAATTGCAACAACCTCCACAGGTGTCTGGCACAGCTGACGGTGGCCAGTGATTGACATAAATAACGAAGCCCCTTTGTACAACAGACAAGTAAGCTAGCTAATGAGATCCAACAGAAGAGGTGGAGAGGTGATATATCACTATGCAAAACACTGTAACAATAATTTTGCTTTACCATTTATGTTTTTGGCTTGAGAAGCCAACAAAGACGGGGAGGGGGGGGGGGGGGGGGGGTTGTTGTTGTTCGAAAACAGAGTATGCGCCAGAGAATTCTGAAAACCAGAAATCTCAGCATCTGGCCAAGTATTCATTGAGTCACTGCTATTGATTAACAACCTTATCAACCCCCCAGAGATAGCCTATATCATAGTCATTTTGTGCTACGGGGCAGTACAAATCTTACTTATTGCCGCTTTAAACCCAAGCTTAGGTTACATGACTTCATAATTAGGATAACTGTAATTAAATGATATAATTCCCTCATGATAATCAGAAGATTTTTACTGGATTGCATACAATATCAAACCTTGCTAGCAGTGTAAAACCTCTCATGCCCGGATCAAACCTGCCCTCTCTCTGCCTCTAATCAGCTCCTCTAATCAGCAAATGAATGCAAATGACTCTTCAGAGGACGAGCCACAGCAATGTCCATCACACCCCAACACACACTCAGCAGTGTAGTTAGTGTGCACAGTGCATGACGTTTGCAGACACACACACACACACACTCTCACAAGAGCACGGACAAACTCCAACAAACATATACACACATGCACGCACTCACATACACACAATCACAGACATATTTCTGCACTCACACGTTATCCCATTTCACGTGCACACACATACATTCATGCACATACATGCATATGCACACACGAACACTCGCAGATACATAATATTCCTGCACTGACAGATTATCCCACACAATGTCCTCATCACACACACACGGAAGCATACACACATAGACATGCACGCGCGCACACACACACACACGCACACACACAGAGAGACGCAGTATCCCGCTCTCCCTTCCCAGACAAAATGAAAGTGAGGAGACAGCCGCATCACACCTCCAAATGGGCTCTGGGCTCTCAGAGGACTTTCTGTGAGGGGAGAACTCGTTGCTCTCCTGTGGCTGTCACCAATACTAATCTGTCTCTCTCTCTTACACACACATGCACACACACACACACACACACAGTATTTCTTGCACGCATACATATATGTACACATAGACACGTGTGCATGCACGCACACACAATCTCATCCTCTCTCAGTCTCACACAAACATGCATATGTGAACACATCTTTTACTCTCGCACACAAACACTCACATACACACATATTTACACAGAGGCATGTGCACATGCACGCACACTATTGCTTTCTCTTTCTTGTGCTGTCTCAATCCCCCTGTCTAACACGAAAATGCACAATCATAAGTCCAGTCAATGCCATGAGAAAGTGCAATTTTGAATTTTGAACTGTAATTCTTTGAATTCCAGTTCTCCCTGCTCGACAGGTATTCTGTCTTTCTGTGGGTGGATCTTTTCTTAAGGTTCCGTTTCTGGACTGAAGATATACGATGTGGGTGCTCTCATGTCGCATACCAGACATAAACATGAAAAAAAGCCTAACGCGTACACATACATACATGCACAGCAACAGCTGCATTTCTGTAAAGAAGACAGGGCTGCTACAACCCCACCGCCCCTGAAAAAAACATAATCAAAAGCAGCATTACTGTCAAAAACAGAGCATTGCCACATTCCCAAGTACACAGACGAGCACACACAAAAAAACAACAAAAATATACAGTAGAACACATGCACACACAACCAGCTGCCATCCGCGAGAGTGGAAGTGGAGGTGGGCTGCACATGTTTTGCAGAGGGGGTTCTCAGGTTTCACTAGGTAGGGAACCCCAAGGTTCCCTCAGTGAATGTCGTGCCCAGCTGAGGAGCAGCTCTGAGAGCTGGGATCCACTTACCCGAAGGCACGAAATGAAGAACTTTGTTGGTCTCCATAGTTGAGCAAGTGGTGGCAAACGCACACTTCCTCTCTCCAACCACCTTCCCCCCAAGTCAACCCATCATGGTTGTGTTATCCTGCGCTGATGAGTGTGAGATCACCTCTGCTCCCTTGCTCTGCTCTGTTTCTGACTGCCTCTCAGACACATGCGGTGACTCAGCCCCACTCTGCCTGCCTACTCAGTCTCACCGCTGGGTCCTAGTGCCTCTCTGTCCCCCTCCCCTCTCTCCCAGCCCACCAGTTACCAGCCTATGACAGGCCAGCATGCAACAAGGCAGACCTCATGTGAAGACACACCTCCCCACCATACCTATTGCAACACGGCGAACCCAAATCATGCATCACGTCATCTCATTCTCAGCCAAATCAGGAAACCTGACCAGTTACCTCCATCACACCGTACATATGCCTCACACAGATTAAACCACTGTTTTGCCATGGATGTGGGATTCCCTCTCACCATGACCACATATGGCTACTGTAGTGCCCTTATTCTATTTTGTGTTACACTAACTTTGGTTAGCTTACAAAGTGATAGACGAGACTGGAGTTAACCTGACTCAATGTCTTGTTATCATTTGTAGACACAACGTGGCTCACTGTCAAATCATTGCACAGAATATGAAATGAAAATTACAGTTTTGCAAGTCTGTACTATGGTTGACTAGTGACACACAGTGAAATTCTTACTAAGCCTAAATGGAGACTAAAAGAGGCAAACCCAAACAAAATTTCCATGTGAAGTGTTTTGAATGATTACTGATAATACTAAATACTCTACTCTAAATACCCAGTAATATAATTTAAGTTACTATCTTAAAATCTTTGTTTGTTTAACTGTAGCACTTTGTGAATGCGTCCAGCTGTTTTAGCCACTTTCTGCAACATTCATTTTTTGTGATGAATTTTTCCAAAATAATCATAATAATAATATAATAATAATAATAATAATATAGTGTTCTGGAATGAAAGCTTATTAGCTTCTTATTGTGAATGGCATACTATGGTCCGAGTCATAACTAATTAAAGGTGCATTAAGTGATTTTTTCCTGCCACTAGAGGGAGCACTATGGAGTAACTGAATCAAAACAAAGTTGAGGCTTTGAGCACACCCCCTCCACCTCCCCTTGTCCACGCCTACCAGCTTACGGTGGTCAGCAATGGACAAAAGGCATAACGGCAGTTTTTATCTGTTCGGACTGTAGAGTGAGCTAAATCGTTATATCATTATTAACAGGGCACCAAAACCTCATCAAGACTTAATTTTCTGATTAGTATTTTACTACTTTTTATTTATTACTATTATATATTATTCATTTGTCACTTCAGTTCAATAAAAGCTCATAACAGTATTTTATTGTAATCATTTACTCTATAAGGACTTTAAATCTCACATGAAGCATTACTGTGGCAGACTGGGGGGAGGGTGTGGGTGAGGCGTAGGCTGGAGCCAGGAGAGAGTTGAGTCAGTGTACTGACTCTTCCTGTGTCCAGCACTGGCTGCAGCCGATTAAGTCTGATTGAAGGTCCTTCTAACCTGTGTGTGTGTGAGAGCGCGGGAGAGTCGGGATGGAGCTGGTTTGTAGGAACAGCCCTGGAGAAGAGACGTCTCTGCCCTGTCTCACCCCACATCTGGCACCGCTGTAGCAAGCTCGCTACAACTACAATGGGAAGTGTTCCCATTACTATTAGTATTAGTAGCTACTACTGGCCAGTACAGTAGCTGCATTTTAACATTAACATTAGTTGCTTTCTTAATTTAACTTGCTGGCTATGTAGCCAATAACATCTATACCTGATGAACCAGATTAGAATGGGGAGATGACTGATGTGTCTCCATGGGCATGTTTTCTCTGTTCATTCCACTAAGGGCAGGAAAGCTCACAAATAAGCACTAAATAAAACAAACTCTGCTACTTTTTAAAGGATAGTAATCCGTGATTGAAATGATAACACTTTTACAGACTAGATCCCCTATGAGATCTTGAATGCTAAACTGGTATTTGGAATAGAACTCTTCATACTGTATGTCAAAGTTGAAATCTAAGTCCTCTGAGGAAGTAGGTTAGCATCGATACAAACAGGTCTTCAAGGGCACAGTCAAGACACAGTTATGGTGGTAACAGCAACCAGGAACATAAAACAACAAAGACAGGTTTATCCATGTACTTTATGTAAATGTTGTGAGAAATGTCAGTAACTCATAAGACTGCACGTATAACAACTTTGTGTGTGATATGGCCGGTGAGTCTGCTTTGCATAAAAACTGTGCACATACTGCACTGTGGGGGCAAATGTGTCACTCAGTGTGCCCTGGAGGCTAATTCAACTGTTCTCCAACCCAGAGGCCAAATGTATAAAACTCTGTATATTTAGGTGTAGAAATCTGTGTACACACAAAACAGGATACATACGTAGTCTTTTCGTCAGATGTACAAAACCCCACGTACGTTTGAGCAAGTAGCCGCTAAAATTCTCACTGTTAATGGACAGAATCATGAACCACATTGCACCTTCCTAGTTTACAAAGAAATATGGATAATTTTAATGAAGCCAAAGCTTTCATCTCTGTTTCCCTAAGCCCCTCTAGGCCCTCATATGAACTCCACAGTACGGTTAATCAGAATCACTTTATTAGCCAAGTACAGCAAATGTAACAGGATTAGTATTTGCAAAATTGGTGCAGAGACATATCTACAACTAACACAGCATCGTAAGTACACACACACATCAGAGGTAGATAGCACAGTACAAAACCTAGTATAAAGTGGACTTTCAACGCCTGATACCAGTCAAAACAGTGGGAATGTTTACCTAAAGTTTCTGGTTCAAATCGTTCCCACAATCTGGGAAAATCTGGGCGAGAAAATGAGTAACACTCTCTCTCCCTCAATAACTCCCATCGTTGTGCCCCTGAGCAAGGCACTAAAGCATCAGCTGCCCCATTGGAACAAAAGCAGAAGGCTGGTTGTACTTGGCATCTCCCAGATGTGCATGTGGCTGAAAAAATCAGACCCTCCCTGGATAAACGTTGGACATGATGGGGGGGGGGGCAGTTTAGGCTATGTGAAGTGTGCATATCTTATCAAATGGCTTGTTCTAAATTTCCCTGCATCCAATCCCAAAGACACACATGCACATACACACACCACATACACACACAGACACAAATATAAACAGAGGGAAATTGAGCTATATTCCCATAGGTCCAGCAGTGATGTGTCACGGGCAAAGCACAATCAAATCAAACATATACACACACACACACACACACACACACACACACACAAACATATGCATGTGACGTGGGTATAGCCTATCACATGGCTGCTCTCACCCTCCCTCCCTTAAAGAAAACCCCATCTTGTCTTAAATTCCAGCTCAGGGCTGGAAGGCAGGTCTGCTTCTTGTTTCTGCTCAAAGCGACACATCTAGTAAAAACGGTTCCTCCCCCTCTCCAGCTAATTGGCATCAAAGGGTAGTTCCACCGCATACCTGGGGAGGGGGGGGGACTCTGTGAGTAAACTTCAATTTTAGACGCTGCTGAGTGCACAGAGAGGCGGCTGGCCAACCACATGGAATGACCCTGTGGCTAGTCAATGGCTAGTCAGCAGCTGGTGCTATGAGGCTGGAGGTGGGAATGGCCTCTGGGCTTGCAGCTTGGTGTGTTTGGGTGTGTGTGTGTGTGTGTGTGTGTGCGTTAGTGAATGATGAATCACCACTTGGTGCACCACCTTAACCACTAAAAGGCAATAAGGTGCACAGAGAGGGTTTAGTAGTTAGGACCCTGCCTCTGAAACTGGCCTGGGACTGAATCCTGCCAGAACTTTCTCTACTGTGTCTTCCTCTCAGCCCTCCTACTGTTTCAATAAGATAAATAGAAAGAAAGAAAGAAAGAAAGAAAGCAGTTCAATGTTCAATCATCATGCGGTATACACCTTTTGTAAACAAAAGAGCCGGAGCTTAACATTGATAGTTTCCTAGTTTAAGATCACTGTGTATCCCACAGTGCAAAGCCTGTAAGTCAATATGTATCTAGAAACGCTGAATGTGAGCTGCACAGTGGGAAGAGCCAAGAGAAGGACCGAATGACCACCCCTGGTGCTTTGGCAGATACGTATACATGTACAGTGACATGTGTAGTCACATGTATGTCTTGCACTGTCTGTGGTGTCGTTTTGTCTTTGTCCCATGTGTCAGCATGTAAACTAGAACTCTTACAAAGACAAATTCAGGTGGTTTTATTTGGTGATTAAAGGGATTGATTCTGATAATGAAGGCTATGGAGGACCAGAACTGACTTAAGAAATAAATAATGAAATAAATAGAATACTGCATGAATTCACAGTTATTTATTGTCTCATTAATTTATTCCTGTTTATATTTATTTCCCTATTTACTTATTTGTGTATTTATTTCCCTGGGAATTTAATTCTGTATTCATAGATTTCTCTTTTTATCTATTTCCTTATAAATGCATTTCCGTATATATTCTTTTCCATATTCATGTATTTCTGTATTTCCCTGTCCCTGTGATACTGAGGGGACGGTCCATCAGAGCTGATCATGGTGTTCCCTTACTCCCATTGGTTGAGTCTCACAGTGTGTAGATCTAGGCTAGGCTAGCTAGCCCAGCACGGTGGTTGTACTTGGCTTGGCTAGTGCTTCGCTCAGGCAAAACATAGTGGAGAGCAAGCGGGACCAGCAGCGGCGTGCACTTATGCATTATTCTATTTATTTCTATATATATACACTGATTAATTGATTGTATTTATTTATTTATAGATTAATTCATTTATTAATGGATAAGTCAGTTGTGGTCCTCCATAGGAGGCTACCTTGTTTTCAGTGTAGTAATAATAGAAACAGTAATACAGCAAGCAAGTAATCATGCACAAACACCAATGAGTCATCAATCAGTGAGGGAATCCTGCTCCCTCATTTTGACTGGGAACAACCGTCATTAGCAGCAGTGTGTGTGTGTGTGTGTGTGTGTGTGTGTGTGTGTGTGTGTGCGCGCATCTGTGTGTGTGCGTAGGGGTCTGTATTTGTCTTTATATGTGTGTGTGTGTCTATGCCTGTGTGTGTGCACGGGGGGAGGTCTGTCTCTTTTTAGTTTTCTGTCAGCGTTGTCTTTGTTGTTGTTGTTTATGCTGTGCTCTGGCACAGGAAGAGAGGGAGGCACGGTAATAATCATAATAACACCGGGGAATAAAGGAGGGAAAAGAGATGGAGGAGAAAGAGGAGGAGGAGGACAAGGGGAGCAGCTGGTTCTTGTTACTCGGCTGCCCGCACACATCACTGCAGGACCTATCAGAATATAGTCTACCCTCCTGCAATTCCCCCTGTGTGTGTGTGTGTGTGTGTGTGTAATGTATATGTGTGTGCACATGCATTTGTGTGTGTGTGTGTGTGTGTGTGTTGCACATGCATGTTTCTATGTGGGTGTGTGGGTGTCTATGCCTATGTGAGTAGCTGTGCCTCCATGTCTGTCTGTCTGTCTGTGTGTGTGTGTGTGTGTGTGTGTGTGTGTGTGTGTGTGTGTGTGTGTGTGTGTGTGTGCGTGCGTGCAGTGCATCCAGCACTCAGCAGCATCCAGCACTGAGCACTAAGCATGGCTGAGGGGATGTGGGCATATTTCAGGTCCTAAACTACCTGCTGATTTAATCTGGAGGGAAACAACTTGATTATGTTCTGTCAGGAAAGAAGGGACAGGGACTCTAGCGGAGGTCAGACAGGTGACACACACCAACACAGAGCTGTAATGAGCTATGCATTTTAACTACACAGTTTGGTGGATGCTTTTTGGTGGACACTTTACAGTACCATGAGCGTATACATTTTCAGCATGGGTGTTCCCAGTGGAAATCACTGTTGGTGCCATGCTCTACTGGTTACACTTGGGAGTAAAAACCCTAAGCCTCGTCGTGTTAGCGCCATGCTATGAATTTGTATTGGCTTCAATGAAGAGTTTGATTGTCACATGGATCATGTTGCATGATGGAGTTCATTTCCAAAACAATTTTGAAACATATCATCACCTGAAGTTGGCCATTCAGTATTTCTAAAATATAGATGATTCTGTCAATAATAGTCAGTTAAAGCGTTTTTGTCAACCTACTTTTGTTTTGACAGCATACTTTGTTACCTACAATCCTTTACAAGTACTGTAATTGTTCACATTTTAAATTGTGCTATCAATTGTTGTGTAAGAGAAATGTCGCTTTTATCAAATGCTGATGTCTGATTTTGAAAACCAACCTCTATTTCAGATGACATTCCACCTTTTTAGTGGAAATACTGTACTGTGCACTATGAATATCAATGTTTTCATATGCTGTCTCTGTTAGATGCTGTAAAAGGGAGCTGATCCCTGTTTTGTGTTTTATAGGGAGGTTGGTGCTGGCATTCCTGATGCGACATGTGCGCTCTGATCCTCCATTGTCCTTGAGTCAGATGGCCCTGTGCAGCAATGCCCACTGCACCACACCTCAGAGAACAGGAAGCCTCCTCACACATCAGCTCCTTTCTACAAACGATTTGGCCTAACGAGAGACAGAGGCATTCTTGACAGCTTCCTGTCACCCTGTTTTTTAGGTAGCGTTAGGTTAGGATTTACAGTATAACAAAGCCAGTGGGGAGTGTAAGTGTGCGGGCAAGAATGATAATAATATTGAGTGTCAGTGGAGCCTTGTGGTTTGAGAGACCATTCAATCTCCACAACAATCAATATGTATCCATCAACAGAAATGTGTCCCGTCAAAGTACAAGACCCTGCCTGCTCACTTGGCTCTGGATAACAGCATCAGATAATTGCCTGAAATGTAAAATGTGAATTACAGTACAATTGACCTAATAGTGAGTTTCTACCCTTATTTATTCAAGCAAGGTTGACTGTGAACATATGCTCTTTTTCAGCATAGCCTTGCTTCACACTCAGACTGTTACTCATTCACATGCTAGAGCTATAGCTATAGTCATCTGTTGTTGGCCACCAAGCAGCACTAGAGAAATTGGCAGTTAAGTGCCTTGCTCAAAGGCAAGTCACCATTTATTCACTGTCCTTGCCTAGATGTCCCCAGACAATCTAAGATTTGAACCAGACACCTTGCAGTCACAAGCACACTTTTCTAACTTCTAGGCTCCTGCTGCCCCATAAATGTTCCTCATAACGGCCAAATGAATGTGATAAAGATGAACTTTATTGATCCTTCAGAGGAAACTAGTTCAGCAGCAAAGAATAGAAGTGTAGGTTTGAGAACAAAGGGCAAAAGGTAAAAAAGATGAATGATATGAATAAAATAAAACTGGAAGGCACTTAATGCAAGCCCCCATCCAATGCTGAACAATTCTCCTAAATTTTGGATGAAGCTGCAAACATAGCCGTAGGACTTAGAATCAAGTCTCTATGCTATAATGATAATTGTATGTCAGAAATCCCAGATCACACAGGAGAATTCACACATGGATGTCTACTGTCAGATTTACAGATGTCTGTAGCTCACAGATTCACAAATGTCAACAATAATTCAGTCCTATGGAAAAAGCATATGCACAGCATGTGCTGTGTGTTGAATGCTGATTTCTGTGTGAAGGATCTTGGATAGCATCACAAGCTCAGAATGATGTGTGTTCCAGTATCAGAGACACATACACACTGCCCTCTGCTGGAAACTCGGGGGAAAGAACTATTATATTTTACTGTATTCTGCTCTGTTCTATGCTATCACTTAAAAATAACAAAATAGTCCAAAATAGTGTACAACTTAAAAAGTTTAGACTGGATATTGGTGAGTTGCATTATGTGCCGAGTATGGAAGTGACATCATACAAATCTGGCAGCCGCGCCCTCTGACCCCCAGTTTCCCCTGCATGTTTCCCCCGCTAGAGACACACACACACACACACACACACACACACACACACACACACACACACTCACACACACTCACACGCCACTCCACAGGAAATGTTTGTTGTCTTTACATTTCCACATGCCCTTATGGGGAAGCAATGCTGACACGGACACTTTTAACTGTCAAGTGAGTGAGTCTAACAGTCAAATCAACAACATGGATCATCCTGGCTCCTCTCTGTAAATCACTCTCTCCTATGAGCAGACCTAGTGGTCTATACTAAACAGGGGCAAACCCCATCCATCTGGTACAGCAGGTTTAAACAAAGAATAAGAATCATTCGTAAATACAATTCATGACAGGTTTACACACGACCAAATACAACAAGGACATCAATAAGAGTGCATGAGTGGGTCAATCAGATCCATGTCACAATTATATGAGATTAATAATCATGGTAATTACAGTAACACTGCATGTGGCAGCAACTTACTCTAATGTGCAGTTAACTCTATGCATCTCTTTTGGAAAACAAATAATTCATCATTCAATCATTCATTCAATATACTACAAAATATACAGAATCCAGTCTGAAAATTGATTAATTTTGTCAGCCAGAGACTACAGACACCAACTGTTTTTTTCAAATTCCATAATTTGTTTTAACTTTGTGCTATCAATGATTTTGTGTGGGTGGGTGTCACTTTTTTCAAAGGGGAATACCTCATTTTGGAAAGACCTTCTGTTGTACAGCAGAAGCTGCTCAACAAATATGTCACTCTGCCACAAGCTTTAAAATTCTGCGCACCCACAGAATGCATTAAACACTGCAATGAACTGCAAAGGGCACCTTGCTGTATTGTGCTCTGAGCAGGAAGACAGCAAAGACACAGTTAGTGGACAAACAGAGGGTGGGATTTCCTCTCCTCTTTCTTGGCTCCTGCCTTGCATTGTCTGTTTTTAGATGCTGGCCGAGAACGACTAACCAAGGAGAATAACAAAATATGCCTGTCATGAAACCACACACACACAACCCACACACTCACACATGTACACACGGACAAACACACTTGGAATAAGGGCCCATGTTGGCCCTTAACAGATATACTGGTATAAGTATTTGTTTTACAGACAGAAGATAAGATAACCTCACAAATTTTATTTTGCACAATTCTGATTTATTTATCCATTTATTTTTATGATTTTTACATTTACAGTACATTAAACCTACAGTGCTACCGTGTAAGTTGACGTCGCCAAGACAAATTCTTGTATCTTGATTTAAATAATTTATTTTGAGAAAATTAATTAACGAATCAATGCAAAGTGGGATGTATAGTCTAATGTCTGTTGTACGGCCCTGTTGTACTTGTACCATGTGCATCACTCCATGTGTGAACTCAAAGGTTTTAGTACCCATCACCCAGATAAGCTCCTATGTATTTATTGTACTTGGAAAATAAAGTACTTCTGGTTGTGACTGAATGACCTGGAACCTAAGTGACTGTCCACAGTAGCTGTGTGTCTGGACTGATTGATTAATGGCTTCACCACCAGCTACTTGATTCCACCGCAGTCCCACCAGACCTCGGTTAATGAATGACACTTAACAAACAATTAACTCTGTGAACCTAATTACACCACTAACACCGTTGTGACATTTTGATCAGATTCAGCATAAGTATGTATGAATATGTTTATTCTTATTCTTATCCTGAGTTTCAGTGTCCCATTGTCTAAATGCTATTTCAGAAGCTTTTCCCTGCCAAGTACAAAAATCTGGTGGAATCACTAAATCTTTGCAATTCTTTGCTGAATACCAGCACAAAATATCAGATACTGGCAGCTCAAATCCCAAAATATTAGCATCGATATTGATATCAATATTGGCATTGGCCTTCAAAAACCCATATAGGCCAAACCCTAGAATGTATAGAGCATGGTACTAACATTGCCAGCGTTATGAGGTCCATTCCCCGTCTAACTCAACACGTAGAGCATGGCACTATCACTATCAGAGTTATGGGCATGATTCCTACTAAACAGTCTGTGTGGCACTGTGGGTAAAAGAGTCAGCTAAATGGCATATGAAAGAGCACTAATCTTGGTTTAGACATATGGTTACACAATACATACTGAATGTTGTGGAAACCTCCTCCAGAAAGTGCATGTTTGGGGAAATTCAAGGTCACAGGAATAAGGAAATTTTAACAAGGCAGTGAACATTGCAAGGACTCAGGAAAATAAAGCTTAGGCTCCCTTCAACGAAGGCCAATTAAAGTTACAAGATATGGCAAAAGAAGGTTCAAGGGGCTAATAGTGTGTCTGGCTGTGAATTGTTCCCATTACAAGCACCTTGATTTCATTTTATGATGTAGGAATTGAGTAGGCTATTGAAAACTACTAGTCTACTGGAAGGCTGCAGAATGAAGAAATCCATTCTTCCTCTCCGTAGCTTTACGTTTTCTTATTTCTTTTCCTAGCACTTTTCTCTTACATCATTCTGGGGTCACAGGGATGATGTCAAGACACCGTGGCTCTGACTGTGCCTCTGCTTTTGGATGCTTGTAACGTTGGAGCTTATTCTACTGTTTCACACATTGTAAGTTGCTCTGGATAAGCGCATCAGCTAAATGACTAAAATGTAAATGTAGTTATATGGTTGATCACAATTATGCTCCCTCAAACAAAACCCAGTTAATGTTAGAAGAAAAGGAGAAAGAGCACTGACTGGTGTAAGACTGCAATAAATCATTCAGGACAACATCAGATTGCATGGCATGTGGTTCAAATAGTTCGATTTTCTTGTTTGTTGGATTTAAAGCTGCTTGTTTATGGCACATTTGTTTGGCTGCTGACACTGTTTACTCTGCTTGTGTGTTCAACATTTATCTATCCATATTTGATTAATTCTAATTCCTGGGCATCCTGGTGATTCATACACCCTTTCCACCAACACGAACCTAGTGCTGGTTCTGGGCTGGTGATTCAGTGACTAGAATAGGCCTCAGTACACCAACATTACAAGCATCAAATAGTAAGGAGTGCAAGGGCAGGGTGATGCTGCCCTGATTACACTCCTGTAACCCAAGGAAGATCATGTTAGACAGAAATAAAGAAATAAATAAAAATCAAAAGCTAAAAAGAGAGGTAGAAGGGTTATTCTTTTTAATGAGTGTTTATATCTCTCATTCTTGTTTTCATAGTGTGCAGGTTTCCTGAAGCACCGCTTATTATAATCGTATCAGTTGAGACGTGCACCCAATAAGGCTGATCCTGGACATCAGGGGAGGCATGTTGCATTTTGTTCTGCTCAGTATTAAAGTCATATAACACAATGCATGCCTGTGAAACATCACCAGAAAATGTTGTTTCTGCCTTACATTTCTCTTTAGAAAATTGGCCCTCCTCTGGTGCAGCTTGTGTACCCACTTTAATTAAGGTCTCTCTCTCTCTCTCTCTCTCACACACACACACACAAAATATTTAACTATATAACTATAATTTCCTATGACAATGAGCAATGAATTATAACAGTATCAGTAACAGCAACTGCCAGCTACCATTATGGATGATGAGTGTAACGTTAGTGGACTCACATATACCACAAGTACCGTTAGTAGAGGACCGTTAGTAGGGTACCATTAGCTAACATCAACAGTGCTTAATTACTCAGTTTGATTTCGAGACAGTTTAGAAAGAGCCAAAACAAAAACAATTCACTCTCCAATCCAGACCTGTGATAAATTATAGTCTGGCTAATTTAAAAAGAAGCGACATATTGACATTTGAACGCTCGCATGCGTCTTACCTCCGGCAAATCGATTAACTGTCACTCCCGTCATGCCTCCATCATCCTTAACAGTTTTCATACTGTTCCCGGTCTCCAGATAACGTCGAAATAACTCTGCCGGCGGCGCTTGCTCCTTGTTTTCCGCAGCAACGTGTGCAAGAAACTGTTTTCGGATAAAGTATAAACTCTCAAACTTTACCGTTTTCTACGCTAACTAAGGATAACGTTAGCACCGTTAAAAATAAACGGTCATCACCAGGTGTTGATGACAGCACGCGCCCGCAGAGAGAGACTGAGACAGCGGCCCCGCCCACCGCTGCAGGCGCGCCACTTACTGCCTCTCCTCGTCCTTGATTTGTCCAAACCGGTGACAGTTAGCAAAAAAAAAAATACAACAAATGACTTCAGCGTTTATTTTATAATCAACCAGCAGCCTTTGAATTAAATTGACTTGATGTTATGTTGGGGAACCGCCACCTGCCACCAGGCTGTCTGTCCACTGTACACCTTGAGCAGGTAAACAAGCATCACTCGGAGGTCTTTATGGAGAAAATACCAATTAAAAACTATCCCAACAATAAATATACCTAGGAGTTCCTGTGCTAAAGTTTTAACCAACCATCCAGATGATGCCACTTTCCAGCAGCATCCCCCCGGCTGGTAACAGGGTGGGGAACTGACACCATTATATTTTGGCTGTAGCTGGTACGTTAGTCTACTGTACCAGACACCTTTATCTATGGTAAACTATCCCACACAAGCCACAATAATTCAGAAAACCACAAGAATAAATATACCGAGGGAATTCCTTTGATAAAGTAAGTTCTGTGGTACTAGTACTACAAGAGCATGTACTTGACCAGTGTGTTTTTTAAAGGGTAGACTGTTCGGATTGAGAATTACAATACATAACCTTTAATGAATTTTATTTTTAGGACCCAGATGTCCAGTTTATGCTGTTTTTATTCACCAGCTGTGAAAAGGATGGAGAATTGCCCCAGGCTTTTTCTGGGCTGTTTCTGGTAACTTTGTGTACCACTAAATGATTTACCTTCATGTAGGGATGCTTTATACCACACACAGAGGTTTTGTCCCAGAGACCCTGTGTGAGTTATACTGTAGGAGGGGGGAGTGAAACCTGTGATCCCAATAGTCTTGTGTGTGATTATTTGATAGTGAAAGAGTGAAGGTGGCTGGTCCTCCACTGTGACCGGTGAACAATAAAAGTGAGTTTCCTGCCCTGCCTGTTGAAGGAGACTACTTTCCATTGTGTGAGTAAATAACATGAACCCACGGGGGCTTAGCTCCAAATTTTCACATTGTCAGTAATCCAATAGCAGGCCAGAAGAACAACCAGAAGGTCCTTAATACGTCTGAAAAAGTCTCAAAATAAATGATCTAAATTTAAAGTCTTAAGCATTGACATATCTTAAATCCAGTTATTAGAGGTCTTATTTTTTCAACATGTAATTTCTGTGTCTCCTCCTACATGAATCCAGAACAGGGTTAGTAGTGCAGTCTGCTTCCTGTCTGCTTTACTAAACACACTTAACTATTGATTTCCTGGTGTTTCCTTTTTCTTATTCTGACCATTTATAGTTTCATCAGCAATGTTCAATCAGAATTTGTCTAGTTTTGTTTCTTTATTTTGATTTTTTAGACTAAATTCAAGATAGCATTAACACGGTTTTAAAAAGCCTAAAATTTGGCTTTTCTGAAACTTGCAGATGACAAACATTGCTCTTTTCCGCCTAGTGATTTTCGTTTCAACTTTCAACTCTGCATCGCGCTGCCATATTTGATAATTCACAACTCCTCTCCAGGTGTTTCACCTCTCTTTGAGTTAGAGAGAATCCCCCCTGCTCCTTTGCTCTTCCTAATAAGCTAGAGAGAGATTCCTTGGCAGACATCTGTTCCAGATGGCATTATTACACCGCGGTTTCACAGCCAGCCAGCTGAGGATCCACCACGGGCTGAGGTGAGTGTCCCACCCCCATGCCCACCCGTCCACATCAACACCAACATATGGCGGCATTATGTAATACCGGGGTAAGGGGTATCTGCAAAAACATGCAATGCTTCACAGCGGGTGAGCAGTGATCACCCAACAAGTTTTTATTCTTTCTCTTCTCTCTTTGTTCCTGCAGTGATCCGACGTGACACGACTGAATACCATTTAATGTTTCATCACTGCACATTGTAGTCGAGGCGTGGTGAGTCATCCCCTCCTTTGTGTACGCTCAGGGTGAACCTTCATATAGGAGGCCATACCTATTCATGTATTAACATTATACAGGAAGTCATTTGTGTTGTATTTCTGAAGCTCAGACCAAGACGGGTAAGAAAGCCTCTGCATGGTCGCGGTGTGCTGTGTCGATGTTTCTGTCGTTCTCTCGTTCCTCTCCTTACTCTTACTTATTATTACTAGTTTTGTTTTTCCAACTAAGCGACTAACACAGGTTTCCCTTGTACAGGATAGCGCTGATCTCAGCCACAAATCACACAGAACGCCAGTGAGCAACATAGAAATAATGTTCTCAAGTCAACAACAATCAGTTGGTATTCAAGTGACTTGGAAAATAGAAGTGAGTGTGTGTGAGAGAGAGAGAGAGAGAGAGAGAGAGAGGTGTGTGTGTGTGCCTATGCGTTTGATGTTGAAGTGGGCGTTATCAGACGCCATGCCCCCATAAACCCTTGCCCCTTTCTGTGAACAGCTAGAGCACGTGCCCACCCACCCACCTGCCCCGCTCACCTCCCCCCCCCACCCCCCCGTGCACACACAGCGTGCACACACACACACCCAGACCAACCCAGCCTCTCGCTCAGATGTACATATGAACACATGCACACGCCCTGTCCGCACAGATGTAGCATGTAGCGATTCACCAGTGCATATACACATTCTCACACTCACACACTCACACTCACACACACACAGACCTACGTCACACTCCTCAGTTGGGGCTTACTCTATTGGCTGGTCTTAACTGCTTTGTAGTATTTTTAGGCCTGTTATTCTGGGGCCTGTCCTGGCAAGCCACCGGGAGAGTATATAAGCCTCCCCCTGCAGGCGGGACCCCCGAGAACACACAGTGGAAACATCTCTGCCCAACACCAAACACCCAGCAGGCCTTTTAAATCCTCACAGGGTAAGTAGAAGCCTCGGCGACATTTAGGGATGCAGTGAAGGGTAGACCCACCTACACTCGGTTTACCCGCCTTTTTTTATTCCCAACGGTTCAGCTTTTATTGTGATATAAATCATGTGTGTATCAGACTGTATCAGACAGTATCAGACTGTGCTGCTAAAATAGGATCTTTCCAGGGATGGTTTTGTTCATGATGGTGGTTATAAGCTTTGTGGTCACCGACTTTATTTACCTCAACATGAGACGCACTCTTAATGCGATACTGTAATCGATCTCCGTGGGGATCAATATTCTCCCCAGGGAGGTCCGAGGTCAGGGTCAGCTAGAGAACAGCACCCGTACAGCGGGTTGGGGATTCAGTGCCTTGCTCAAGGACACTTCAGCAGGGTGGATGCCTGCCAACAAGGGGGTTGAGGCGAGGTTGTCCACTGGGTTGGCCGGTTGAAGGACGACCTCTCGGCGCCGGGTGGTCCGTGTCGTTTTTCATCAACACGTCCGCGGGTTTATCCCGGGGCAGCGACGCACCTCGGGTTACCTCTCAACACCTTAACAGTCAACAGTAGCGGTTGCTACCTACACGTCGTTACCACGTGCTGATCCGAAAGGTAACGGACCTCAGATTTCAACTCGTGTTAACGGCAACAGATATTGTGTTGACACGACAGTATGTCTGATAGTATATCTGATGTTGGAAAGACGTGCATTTCCCCAAACGACCCTTTCGCCACGGCAGCGCTAAAAATAAAGAGTGTTGGGAGAGAAAGGTCCAATGTGAGCTGGTTCTGGTTCTGGAGGTTCAGTTGTCAGAAGTTATATGGTCCTACTAAGTTGGGCATTGCTGCGCTGCTGTGACAGTGACTAATGACTCCGCCCTTTCCGTTCATTTATGTTCATGAATAGACATGATTTAATTGGCAATTCATCACTGTCTCGCACCGTGTACTGTATAGAATACCAGTCCACTTTCTGCTTTGCTCAGTGCAACGTGCAACGGCAGCGTTGCGCTATGGACTCTTGCGTGGCGGTGAGCATGCCCGCAACAGCCTCGCGTCCTGTGTTGAAGTGCTGAGCAAGATACTGAAGCCCGACCTGCTCGCCCATTGTCACTTGAATAACATCCCCTGTCTCTCTGGTCAGGACGCCATGCTCGCAGCATAATGTCAGCTGAGGTTGCAATTCAGAAGTTCTCCTTCCCCTTCTCCTCCGCTGCACGCCTCCCCAAACAAGACGGGCTGACCCAGAAGGGATGCATCCAGGTGAAGGGCCTGGAACTCCACGCCCTGCAGGAGAACGCAGTCTTAGGTGATCAGAGCCCTGTTAGAGTTACAGCAGCCCTAGTCCAGAATGAGACCCAGGCCCAGGATAACCCAAAGCCTCCTCTTGGGGGAGACATAGCTGCCCCCCTGGCGCAGGCCAAGCTCGTCTCCGCCGAGGCCTCCCAGAATGCCGTGCTCTCCAGGAAGAGCGCGTTCGAGAAGCTGACGGTGGAGAGCGAGGACCAGCGCCCCGCCGCCAAGAGGCAGCTGTCCTCCGAGAGCGCGGCCAGGACCGTCGCCGTGGTGAAGAAGAGCGCCGTGAGGAAGGAGGCGGACGAAGACAGGCACCTGAAGCCTAAACCTCAACTGGGACAGAGGCCGGCGCCGAGGGCCGCGGGCGGAGCGGCGGCGGGGAAGAGACGGCGCCGCAAGGACCTGTTCTCCAACACGGAGGTCTTCCACAGGGTCGACGCGCACGCCATCAGGGCCGGAGCAGAGGTGGGGCACGCACACAGTCCAACGAAACACAAGATGACATGACAGTAACACCGGTGCATGGTAGTGTTAGTGCCACGCTCCACCCACTCAGCTACAACACATGCTAACACGTCCATGCGTGATCCGTAGCAGAGTGTTCAGCGCTGAACAGCTATAGGGGCTTTAGTCTTAGGAGGCGTTAAAATGAGAGCGACAGAAAAGCAGCCACAATAGTGCGGGTCTGTGTGTTCCTGAACCTTGCAGGAAAAGCATTGAGGAATGACAACATTGACTCATCCGCTGCACTGAAACCATAACAAGTAGCACCCAGGCAGCGCTGGCGACCTTGAGCACGGGGGTCGCCGGGTTTCTTCCATTCACAGGAAGACGCTTGAGGATGCTGGCAAAAAAATACAGTTGCATGCATGATGTACATTTGGCAAAATAACGTTGTAATGTTGAAATTCTAAAGTACCATGTGACATGTTGGTGAATAATGAGATTGTGGAAGGTGTTAGACATACGAGTATAAAGGTTATAATACATTTAACACAACATATCTCAACACTACTAACTACTAGCTTTATAGTTATACACAATGTGCAAAATGTTACTTCTTCATGCTTCATAACGGTTTGTTTGCCTCCATCCTATTATATCTTACAGTGTGTGTGTGTGTGTGTGTGTGTGTGTCTTGCAGCTGAGGGAGAAGTGTGTGTTTGAGGTGAAGACCATCACACAGAGCATCACACAGGGTGCCAGGACCGAGCTGGAGAGGCTTCGTGCCATCTGGGTCTGGCTGTGCCACAACATCGGTTGGTGTTTTACTGGACCACGGTTGACATGTGACGCACGCTGCATCCTGGAAACATGTCCAGGACGTTGATCCACATCAAGATGAGATCCGTTTCACCACAGGCACATTCTGAAATGAGATATCCATCATTTAAGGAAAAACTGACACCTAGTCCTACAAAATGCCTGATTTCAGAGATGTTGAAAAATGAATTCAGGCAATGATTTTTTCTTCTCGAAAATGAATTTTAGAACAGGATAAAACTCTTCATGTTATGTCAAGTACTCGTAGTTTGATTTTCTAAGCATAGCAGCAGACCAGACTTCAGCTAAGGTACATTTCTCATTCGGGTGTCTATCTCTTCATCAATCATCTAATTGAAATGCAACTCATGGATCTCATCTTCGGTAATCTATGTATCTATGATGTGTCTGTAACCCTCCAGAGTACGACGTGAGCGGGTACCTGGGCCAGTCGGAGAAGCTGTGCTCCCCAGAGGAGGTGATCGCAGCAGGCAGGGGGGTGTGCTGCGGATACTCCAGCCTCTGTCTGGAGATGTGCAGGTAAATGCAACACCTCTGAGAAGGGTGTCTGCAAGTTTCACCAGCTTCAATTTAGGACAGTTTTAATGCCAGTTATAATTACAATACAATACAATTTCACATCTAAAAACATGTAACTATCAGAATGAGGTCTGCATGACTGGATTCATTTCCAGACGTCTAAAACTGAATCGAGACCATTTCACACAGTTTAGATAACATCTTGAAAAGGAGGAGGTTTCTTTTTTCTTTTATTCATAAACTTTCACCAAAAAAGATCAAATGCAATTTATAAGGAAATTATTATGCAGATTGCAGGATCAATTTACATTTTCAATTGAGCGAATGAATGAAGAGACCGTGACCTTTAACACAGTGGCTGGCTTTTCTGCAAGGTCAAACTTAAGCAGTATATATATATACACACATATATATATACACAGTATATATATATATAATTTCTTCTTTTGTCTAAAGAATAAATACTTGTAAAAATCACCATGAGGACAATCAGACTGTTCAGACTTCATAATCACATCATTGAACTCAGTGAACACGCTGCCATCCTCCACGCCTCAGTACTCTCTCATAACCAGACAGGGATATTGCTTGTTATGCTGCCGTTCATCTATTTCAGTCTGTGATGTTTTGACTGTCTTTGCGCTCAAGTTCAAGTTTGACATTTGTATTAAATTTGCATACATTGAATTACTTTCTAAACTATAAGACTTCTAAAAGATACGGGATGCAAAACTAAAGGCGGTGAGTGTTCTCTGTTTGGTCTTTATTTACAGAGAGGTGGGCATCGAGTGCCAGGAGGTGCCAGGCCACAGTAAGGGGATCGGGCACCGTCAGGGCCAGAGCCTCAAGGGCGTCAAGTCTGACCACATGTGGAACGCCGTGCTGCTGGGAGGACAGTGGTTCCTGATGGACGCCTGTTGGGGAGCAGGCCGGGTGGACAGGGATCATAAGAGCTTTGTCAAAAGGTAGGTCACTCCTGACAGACATCAGGTCTATCCCAACATATTAGACGTGCAATTTAGGAGAAACATTGCTTCACCTCCTGACCCTTGTTCATTAACATCAATCAAATCCAAGTGAAAAAACATACACCATTCCTAATCACTGTAAATCATCATATGAAAGCACCACGGCGGAGCGATTCTGACAGAGTTGCCAGTTTGTTGTTTTCTGAAACCAGCAGAGAGTCTCAAACCAGCCTGGTGTCTCCATCTGTTGCCTCCAAGGTTCGACGATTTCTATTTCCTGACGGACCCAGAGGAGTTCATCGACTCCCACTTGCCTGATGAGGAGAAATGGCAGCTCCTCGACACCCCCGTCCCCCGGGAGGAGTTTGAGAGGAGGGTCTTCAAGACCTCGGCCTTCTACTCCATGGGGCTCAGACTTATTCAGCCTCATCAGTTTTACATCGTCACAGGTGGGACACTCCAGGCTGTTTTTGGTCTTAGGGCTTTAGTGTACTTCAGATACATCACACAGGGGTAGTGGGGAATTTAAAACAGAGATGACAAACACATTTAAAAAGCTTATCTAGTGTAAAAATCCTTAAGACTCTTTTGTTCTTCCTCAGATGATGGAGAGGCCAAGGTGTCCATTGGCTTCTCCAGGCCCGTCACTTTTGCCTATGAGATCACCCAGCATCAGGACCTCCTCCACCGTGGAGCTTCGGAGCAAAAAGAGTCCAGCAACTCGTCCTCCGGCCTCCTGACGGTGTCACACCGCAGCATGAAGCTGCAGCTGCTGCCGCCTGCGAGTGGCACATATGACGTCAAGGTATTTGCCAGACCTGAAATGGCCACCACGCCTCTGAGCTGGGTCTGCTCCTTCACAGTCGAGTGCCCGACACCCAGGGCCACAGAGGAGATACCCGAGAACCCCTTCCTGTCCTGGGGCCTGCAGCCCACCGCGGTGTCCCTGGGAGTGGCGGGCAGCAGCCAGGGGAGCGAGGTAGCCGAGCTGGAGGAAGGCGTCTTTGAGTTGGCGTTGAAGACGTCCAGGCCCCTGATGGTGCTGTGTGAGCTGGTCCACCCAGAGCTGGAAGCCGCTGTGGCCAAGCGCTGCCTGGCCACCCAGATCCAACCGGATCTCCTGACCTGCCATGTGCTCTGCCCCTTGCGTGGCTTCTACCGCCTGTCGGTGTTTGTACGGGACTATGAGAAGCCCGAAGTCAAGTTTCAAAATGCTGCAAACTTTCTTTTGCACTGCAAAGGTAAAGTGGTCGGTCCGACCGAGCTGTTCCCTCCTAACCTGGGCTCGGCTTGTGGGCCGGGGATCCGTACATTGGATGCGGGGATATCCAAGTTCAGCCATACGGCGGCACTGGTGAGCATGCAGCAGGGCAAGTGTAACATCACCTTCCACAACCAGCAGGACCTGGAGCTTCACACTGTGCTCAGCAGGGAAGAGAACGAAACAGCGACTCACCCGCTTGCACGTCACCTCTTCTGCACGTTCACAGACAGCAAGGTGACGGTGAGCGTCAGCCTGCCCGATGCCGGGGTGTACCGGCTGGGCCTGTACGCCAGGACCACCCCTGGCGGCGGCTTCAACCCCATGTGTGACTTCATTCTGAGGAACAGCTGCGATCATCCGGGGCCTCCGTTCCCCTGCGCCTATTCGGCCTGGAGGAAAGGCTGCGTGCTGTTCGAGCCCCGCGTGGGCCTGCTGGAGCCTCTCTCCTGGGTGCGCTTCAGGGTGAGGGTCCCCGGGGCCCAGAGGGTGAGTGTGGTGGGGGAGACACGGACTGAGCTGAAGCTGAATAAGAGCAGGGTGTGGGAGGGGGAGGTGTTCACGGGCAGCAGCCTCCAACAAGTGAAACTGGCTTCAGCCTCAGGGGAGTCCGGCGACATGGCGGTCATGATGACCTTTGACATCAAGCAGTTGGAAACTAAAGAGTGAAATCAGATGGACGACTGAGACCAGATGGACTGTGGTCTGAAGATGACTGATAAGCTAATAATACTAATCAGACTGGGGTTGAAACGTATTCGCAAATAATCCTTAGTGAGAGTTTGAACCTTCATGGAGCGCCAGGCGGAGCGGCATCAACACAACACAGGTGACGTCAGGTAAGTTGTCAATCACAGAAAGGTTGATTGAATTGGTATTGTCCCATGTAGCTCCTCCCATCCGCTACTCCAAACAGGTTCAGAAAAGATCTAAGGATTATTTGCGACTGCTGTTGGACCCGAGTACCCGATGCTGAGCAGTGGAGCTTGAAGTAACGTTTCGAGCCGGACGGTGATGCTCAGCCGTTGTGGGATGCTACCATATACATTCAAGAGTGGGTTTGTTCATAATGATGTGATGTTATGAAGAGCTGCGTCGTGCATTGATGATTGTTAAAAGGTGTGCAATAAAAAATATACTGTGAAAACCTAAATCTAAATCTGGACAACTGCTTAACAGTCAAGGTCATAGTGTTTACTCATATATGACTATTATAACTTTCACACTTCACATCATAGGATACTGGCAGTCCTGAAACATCTCACTTAGTGTCCAATGTAGTTGTTAAGACCAGATACATCTACAGAATCTAGTCTAGTACTTGAACTCTTCGTATATAAGCCTCCACCACTATGCGCCATAGAAAACAACACGACACGCCCAGGGGGATGATTTAAGTGGAGGTCGGTGACACCACCCTCCCCCCCCTCCAAAAACATGCAACGCTTCACCTTTTCAGCGACAGTTTTAAAGAAAGGGTGACCGTGAACCGCCCCGCGATCCCGCTCGTTAAAACCCAACACATCCAGCGCCGTGTACAGTACGCCATTGTTGAAGTGACCTGGGCCCACTCAGGAGGCTTTGGCAGACGCCAGCGAGAGTGATGAGTGTTTACATGTGGCTGTCATAATAGCCCACAAATAGAACCGGCTCACTGCCTCAGTAAAAATACAATAGAGGGATGGGGGGGTAGTGGGCCAACGGTAAAAGTGAAACGGTACAAGTGTGTTTTAAGTGAGCCGAGTGTGTCTGGGGAGGTCTTGCCTGGGAGGAGCTGGCGGCCCGGCGGTGGGAGGAGGGAGGCGAGGAAGCGCTGATGTCAGAGGTTAGCCATGTGGAGGGTTGTATCTGCCTGGCAACAATACAAGGGCACGCACACTCTATTTTTCTCACACACACACACACACACAGAGTATGAGGAAAGGGATGGCTATGTGGGGCAGGAGTGGATTCCACACATTCTCTCAGCTCTATTGCAGCTGCCTTTTCTCTTCAATAAGGTGTGTTAACTGTACAACCACTCGTACAGCTACAACACACACACACACACACACACACACGCGAGTATTTGCCCACACCCCACAGACATGTTTAGTCTGTCTCTTCCAATCCCCATAACAGAGAGCTCTCCACCTCGCCTGGTGCTGATACAGGGTTTGGATGCACGGAGCGAATCCATGTTGTCTCACCAAGTGACAAATCCACCACTATGCTGAGCACACAGTCTGAGCTGGCCGGCTGCTGGCTGCTGACATCTGAGGACCACAGAGTTGTTACGCAATCAAAGTGCAACAACAAAATGTTTTAATTGCGTAATTGTGTTTTGAGAAATGAACAAACTTGGAACGTACCATATAAATATTTAATGGATTACGTGGTGCAATAAATACAACAGTTAGATTATAAAAGCATCAGTCACAGGAAAAAACAAAAGTTACAGTAGTTTTGTGCAAATGCAATTCAATTTCACTCGCTTTCTGTTGAACGTCACCCTCAAAACAAAACGTGGAATTCAGTTTGGCACTTTTGAAGTTCATCGTTTTTTTTCTTCTCATCACAATAGAGACCATGTGAAGCTATTTTAGTCGCTTCAGACGGCTTGCAGATAGGGGAGAAGAACTGAGCCCTTTGTTTGTTCCCAGATCTAATTTTGCCATCATGACATCTAACACCTCCCGACTTGAATCAATACTGTTCCTTGACATGAATACCAACATCTCTTTTGTGTGCTAGGCTGGTTGGGCAACTGGTATGCGGGCATAGACAGAAAATATTAACCACAATTTCACCCCCATCTTCGGATACGTTTGACTTTGATTGGGCAAATCTGCAATCTCAGGCATGGAAATAATAAGTATACCTGAGCAAATTCCTCTCTCTGTTGAAAACTGTCGAGGTGAGGAGCCTGTGATTCCCTTTTAACCTCTCCAGGACGGAATAGCCCAAACAATTAGTATCAACAGTCCCCCGAGGCCTGAGAAATATTTGGTCGGTTAAAAATCCATTTTCAAGCCGCCGTTCTCCATTACAAACATAAAAACACCATGAAAAATATCCATTTCATCAAAAAGTGCATACATCCCAAATTTCTCGGCCCTTTTGAATATCGGAGCCAATCTTCAAAACTAGAAAAAAACTAAACTAAACAAAACTCTCACTGCATTATCACATTGCAGTAGAAGAACATCACATTTCCCCCCTTTATAAAATCAATAAACACCAAACTTTGTTTTTGTCCTATAACTTCAGCTACAAAACCGCTAGCCTCCACGTACAGGATGAAGACAACAGGGTGCATGGCCAGAGAGCTGAATAGGAGCAGTGAGACTTACGGAGGGCTCCTCGGGCCCCCGGTGTGCAGTAAGTAGGGGTCACCCAACTTTAGCCACTAACTGAATCCTCATTTCACATCAGTCTTCAAAACCTGATCATAAAAAGACCAGGTTTTCATTCCTAACTAGGGCTGGGCATAAAAAAATATTCCTATTTGTAACGCAGCAAATTGATATTGATATTAAAGTATCAAAAATAGAAAATCAAAAAGCTTTTAAACGTTGGCTTCAGTTAATGAGAACTTTTCTTCTATTGCATGGACAGTTTAGGAAATCAGTTGAATGCAGCTGGATAAACAGAAACTAATTTACTTATTGAACAAAGGAAGGTACTGAACACGTATCAGCTGTATCAGAACCTGTACTGGTACCTGGCCCTAGTTCCCAAGATCCTTTTGGTTACTTTGTCTGATCCTGAATGATCCTGAGCCCTCCAGCGGCCTCCCCTGCTCCTACCTCACCCTCTGGCTTAGTAAAACACATTGCTTTAAAGAACGATTCCATGGATTCCTTTCACCAACACTGTTTAAGGACGGATCCTCGCCTGACAAGCCACCCCCCCCCACGACAGGGAGAGGGATGGAGCTCTGAACGCAGCTTTAATCTCTGCTTTTCTTAGCTGCAGCCAAGGCACTGCTGGATCAGAGAAACCTGACGTCTCACAACCGATCAGATTCCCCATTTGAGTTTAAAAAAAAAATCTGCATCTGCTTTTGCTTTTTGTAGCTTGTGCAAGAGGAGACGTTGTATTTTGCATCTTCAATTCACAGTCTTATAAAAATACTATGTCGTATCGAGGTACTTCAGATCCTCACCAGATATGTAAAATAAATGATTATTTTCTTTGTTGTACCAGTTTGGCGAAAGGCAATTCTCTCAGAATATATATGGTATCATCTTCACATGAAATCTGAACATGCAAAATCGTGTAGACGTACTGGTAGTAGTAGTAGTAGTAGTACTAGTAGTAGTAGTGTATACATATGTGCAACTACTGCTAGTGGTACAAACATCTTACCTAACCCTCGTGAACCTTTAAGGGAAACTTCATGTTGATCTCTAGACCAATTAGAGGACCGGTCCCATAGTCATGGCTCCTTCAGGCTCCTGTACTTCAGCCAGTCAGGATCAGCCCTGTGGTGTTATGGAACTACAGAATGAGAGCACCTGTTGCTCCCGACAGAAACAATGAGGCTGTACGAGAGTTATTAAGTTCCATATTAACCCACTCCACTTTAAAAGCACCAGAAGCTGTGTGCAATTTGTCGTTTTGTAGGCGTAGAGATCACTTTTTTAAAGTGGCGTCTCATCTTGGAACCAACGCGCCACGCGTTACTAAAACCCTTCATCGCGTTATGTGAGCTTCAGGCGCTCAAAGCTGAAGTCCACAAGACCACAGACCACGAGCTGGGAGAGACTGAGAATTTAGCAGCTCATTCGTTTTCTCATTGTCCTTAAAGAGTTTTCCGAGGGTACAGTAAGTAGAATATATATTAAAAAAAAACACAAGGTACAATTGCACTTTTCATAGAGTTAAGGAGAAGGATTGTGAGAGGGGTGAATGGAGTGAGCATGTTGGGGTCTGGGGGCTGAGAAGCTCCTCCTCTCCAACTAAGCCCCTCTTTTGCTGGGTATCTGAAACATGCCAGGGGAATTTGTGTTAGAGGCATCCTTCATTGCTATGTTAGTTTGCTATTCTATGCATCGTGTTATTCTTTTAAAAGACAGTGGCACATCTAGCATAGGATGGTATGGCTTGGTCAGATCAACGTAAGCTCTAGGGCGAGGACGGATGGGGCCAGCAGTTGAGAGGCTGTACAGACACACACAGGCCATCTGAGTACTGGGGTGAATGGAACTTGCTAGCGATGCTATCACTCTCTTAGTTACTGACTCTTACAATTTTACGAGCTGTTCACAGCATGGACAGCAAAATGTGTAAAAGCTGACATGGACAACCCAAAATACATCGGGTTCACCACTGATCTAAAAATATCTGGTTTGGAGGACGGGTAGGGGATGTAGGGGGACGAGTGTGAACGCTAGCAAGCATGTTTCCCCCTCTGCTCAGCCCTGCCGGTCTGTGTGCATCGACTGTACTTCTATCCTCAGTGTGGAATCAGAATTAGGACTTCTGTTCTTCTCTTTAGACACAAATCATCATCAGAAACACAGAGAAGGCCACTACAATAGACAGTGAGTAGTATTGTAGTAGCAGCAGCTTGTAATTTGCCGTTTGTCAGTATCAATTCACTGAAGGACAAGTCAGCGCAATTTGGCCATGAGTCTGTTACACTGCTGACCCCATGGTGAATATAAGCCATCAAGACTCCTGGAAACAGCAGGGCTCCTACACATTCTCCATTTAAGAATTTCATACACTGTGTACGGTGTACACTGTGTACACGGTGTACACTGATAATAGCTGAGCAATATGCCTATCAGCTAGGCCAAATCAGTTCTGGGGATCAAGAGTATTCTTCAACAGATATCACAATTTGTGAAATGACTGTGGAAATTACTTTTCTATTCATTCATTCAACTTCTGGACCTGCGTAGGAACCCTGAGCATCACAGTAAGACATGCATAGAACAAGAGACACCAGGCTTACTGTGTGTTGCACAGATGCTACTGTACAGAATCACAGAGCACACAGTATATCTACTCTATTAGATGGAACATGTGAAGTCTGGTTCTCTGCAACATCACAACACTAAGACAATCTTTTTCTCTCATGGTCTGGACCCGATGCCAAACCTACCCAAAAAGGACCGACAGTAAACCACATCTGGGTTTCCCCTTGGACATCCCAATCCTAACCAAAACCAGTGGCCCACTTAAAGGTTGGGAATGTGCAACACTTAAACAGAACAATATATCAACATCAGGTAGTGTTAACCAGAATGGTGAAATGAGTGATCCACACCTGACTGCACCGAGGCTGAACAAGGGACCTTAGCTTCTGTGTCTCATGTATTAGCTAGCAGCGGTAAAAAATACTTGTAGGAAGTACTGGTGGTGGCTGCTACTATTCATACTGCTGTAGGGAAGAGAATGTTGTTTCCATAGAAAATAACAATAAACTGAATCCAAAGCTGTAATGTTTCTGGTGGACATGCAGCCTAAGCGATTCAATGGCTCAGTGGCTTTACTACTATAGTGCTGAAGTCTGCTTGATTGCAGACATTAGATTCACTTTATGAGTCTTAAAATAAAGGATTGGGATGGCGCATAGCTGAGATTGATGGCATCATTCATCAGTTGGCGGTAGCCAACAGGCTATCCAATGTTTACAGCTCTGTGGCCAAGTGCTTGCTCTGCTGCAGCATGGCACACAGACAAGCTAACAGGTGGGCCATGGATTGGGTGACAACAGAGCAGGAGTGATTCTTGAGAAACCCCACCAGGGAGCCCACCGGAATCACACGGCTCTCCATGCCTGTCCAGAAATAGAGGCATTAATTGGCCAACTGCAGTAAACAGAAAGTCACGGCTGTAGGAGTGAGCGATGGGAAATTCCCTTCATATGCAGTCCTGAAGCGAATGAATCAAACTAGTTTAAAACAAGGAGACTGTGCTTCAGCTTCTGTGCAGCTGTCAGGTGAGGGACTCTCATCTCTTGTATTAATCTGCATTCACACCAGTGGCTTTTGATGGTGAGGTCATAGTTCAATAGTTCACCTGTACTCAACAACAAGGTGACCCTGTTCATAGAGAATGAATGGACTTCCAGCAACTGTTGATGCAGTTGCTTGTGGTGTGAACAGACATTAAGTGTCTAGTGTCCAGTAACCCCGCCCCCCCACAGTGGTTCCCTTAAAGACAGACAGATGGATGGACATACAGACAGAGACTATCACGGATCAAACAGGTCAGGCTGGCTCTGCAGCTCCAGCTGATGGTTGAACAGCTCAATCTCTTTGTTGGCCTCAGCGATGTAATCCTTGATGAACTCATCCATGTCTGCAGTGATAGAAATGTAAGGCCAGCAACAACATGATGGAGCATACAGTAAAATACAGAGGCATGATGATCCAGACTTACTACTCATGGCTTGCACATGGTCTAAAAGTTTCCTATACATTTTCGCTGATCCAATTCTATGACTTTGGTAATTTCCATGACCTTTATTTGTCTATGTTCAAATATTACTTTTTGTTGTTGGGTAGCTGATTTCAATCCAGGTCTTGTTTTAGACCATGGAATTAGTAAATCTGCTATTTGGGTTATTATTCCTTCAAAGATAAACATTGTATAATTGATTGATTGTATAACACAAAAATATTCTAATCAAATTTCTAAAACCTTTTGGATGCGTGTGATTTTGGAGATCATTGTCCAGTCCTAGCTGACAGGCTGAGCTCAGGCTTTATAGATGAAGAGGATACTGGGATGTAAGCTTCTTTTGTCTCCGAAGATGTCAACATACTGATAACCGTTGTAGAAGTAGCCTGGTGGGAGTGGGTCCAGGTGCCTGGTCACCTAAGCAGAGACACAACATACTGTACTGACCCTGGTGTAAGGGAGGCCTGCATCAAATATAATAATAATAATAATAATAATAATATAAGTCTAATATTATAGTTTTGTTATTCACCATGTAATTAATGGAGCTGCTTTGCTTCTACCGATGATGAATATGATACAAACTGCAGTGGGTTTTTTTCAAGAAAAAAAAACCAAAACACTCACATGAATGCTCTTGATTTCCTGTGGTGTAAGGGTACCCTTAGTCTTCTTAGGCCTCTTTGACTCCCTCTGTAGCAACCAAACAGAAACACAGCCTTATGGTTATGAAGTATGAATATACATGGTTGTCTCACTACCATGCTGGATCTATATGAGCTAGGTAGGTCAGGCTTTCCTCCATAGCGGTTTTTTCTACCAAAGTAAAATGTGTTTTTAGCATTGGAGGTAATCTTAATCACTGCTGAATGAATCTAGAGGAAACACCAGGATTAGCTAAGTGTCTACCTGTTTGGCACACAGTCTGAGCCAGTCCTTCAGTCCGTCCTGAGTGAGTCCCACACCATCAAAGATCAGGAAACAGGAAGTGGTGGGCTCCTGGGGGCCCTGGTCTGGGACAAAGCTCAGGTTCCCGCTCATGGCATTGTAGCTCACCTCCATCATTCGCTCCGAGTCTGGAAGTTCCAGAGAAGGAAAAACTCACAGCCATGCCACCATAAAGTTCCTACCTAGTTAACACTTGCTGCGGCTGCGTCGTATGGAAAACAACATGCTGTTGGTGGGGTGTTAATGCTTTAACATCCATACAATCCCTCTGCTCCCAAAATGGCTCACACTCGCGTGTGTAGTACAAAATAATAAAGACATGTCAAATGTGTCCCAACTCAATGAATGTAAAACAGCTACATAAGAGAATTAACACAACTAAATAGAAGACGGTGATGTAGATGACAGACTATTCTAAAGACAGTGACTGAAATAGACACTAAGGGAATGCAAGAATTAGCTTCAGAGTCATCCAGTCTCCACACTCGCTCCACGGTATCTCATCAACTCTCCACAAATATCTGCACATTCTCTGCACCGCTCTCCACAGCCATATGCACTCTTTCCTCATGCAACTCTACAGAAGAGTCTCAAATGAACAGGGAGTGAGAAAACTATGTGGAGAAAACCAAACCAGTGGACCATGAGCTAACGTCTAAACACGACGACACCAGAACACTCAAGCAGTATTCCTACCGTCAGCTGGTTCTTGCCTGCCTTGTGGCAACCTTTGCTCTAATACTTCCCAAAACTGGGAAATGCAAATGCAGGTCAAATATTTACCAAGGAAAGAAATCACATTCATTTAGTATTGCAAACTCTGTCTTACTGTATGTTATACCAGCAAAATAACATGGAGAAATGTAAATCCTACCAGAGAATCTGACTTTTCCCCAAACATTATACATGTTTCCTCTGAAGGGGTTTGGCCTCAGTGATGACTTGAACGCTGGGGGAGAAAACAGTTTGAAAATTCAACATTTAGAGTTGTACAAGAGTACAAGAGTAGAGTTACTTTCATAGAAGCATCATCATCATCATCTAGCAGTATGATGTCCTTTGGGAATACAGATCATTTCACAGCAACTGCTGACAATTACTTTGAGGCCGCAGTCCTCTCCATATTTGGAAGGAAAGGCAGCTTATGTAATCAGTGTCACACCCTGCCAGCTCATATCTGGAGCTGCTGTCACGTGTACGATGGTGGCGGGTTGGGGGGTGGGGGGGTGGGGGGCTGCTTTTCTTTCCATCTCACCTTTACAACGGCTGACAAATAGAGGCCTCTCTAGGGGCCGGCTGAACGCCACGCACTGCTGGGTGAGGGCGAGAGCCCCGGGCCCGGAGAAGAAGCGCCCCTTGCACCTGAAACACAGAACACATGCACGTCGCACACATGGTGAGAAATTAACACCAGCCAGCAAATGCTGCTGGTGCAACATTTTGTCATTGGCTGGAAAGTTTGTTTACTCTACCAGACACTTTAACAGGCAACTAACTAGCGTTTGGGGGTTCTACTCTAAAAGTTGATTTTGCTGGTGAAATGTAATTTGTTTTTTAAAGTTTTGAATCCACCAGCTACTGTCAGCAGTCAGTGGGGGAAAGTTTCCTGCCTAATGCAGCTGAGCAATTGTGCCTCACACATGCACGCACACACATGCACGCACACATGCACACACACACACACGCACAAATTAGGCTTGAAAATGACTAAATCAAAAGAGCAGGCGAGGGGCAGATACCCAGTATTTATGATCTAAGGCCAGGATTTAGCAGAGGTTCATATTAGGCTGACCACTGAGGCATGGCGTCTGAATGGACCGGATCCAGAGGGAGGGAGATCCCCTCTGTGTACATGGCAACTGGATGACCAACAGCTTGTTACTGGGCTGCTAGGAGGCAGCTGGTGATAGAACACAAGATGCCCTGTGGGGCTTTACAGCAATCAGCAGCCGATACCCCCACCACTGCAGCCGTGCGGCAATTAAGCTGGAGGGAGGGAGGCCAGGCAGGACTGACATACACCGAGCCAGGAATCAAGACCAATCTGTCTTTCGGCGGCCAAAAGGTTGAGTGTGAACTCTGACGGGGGGTAACGTGGACACACAAGGACACATCAGGGGCACAGCCAATAGGACGGAGCGAGGGTATGGAGGTCTTACCAGCCAGGGTAGAGGAGGTAGCGCACTCTCAGCATCTGCGGCTCACTGAAGCTGCTGTCAGACAAGATCAGCTTCACATCTTCATTCCTACAAGAGTGAATAAAAGGATAGATGGTTAACACAAAACTGGAAATACTGGATGTGAAAATACTGTGTAGGTACTTCACACATAATGGGCTTACATTTTGTACACGTTGTACTTAAATCATGTTGTTCCACCTCTCTAAGTATAGCATGTATTAGGGGAGGATAAAAGCTGTTAAATGATGTTTGTGGTATTGATCAGGATTCTGTGAGCAGCTACCTGGTGACAGCTCCTCTCTCTGCCAGTATGAAGGCTGCGGTGGGGTTGGCAGAGCGTACCAGCTGCTGAACATGCTGCATGAGAGGGTGCTTCTGCTCCGCTGTCAGCCCGGTGAACACCACTGTACTCACAATACCTGACATATGACGAGGAGCACAAGGAGAATATGAATTCCAGAAGAAACCGACTCCCTTTCAGGAGAAGACAAAAACACATAGATGTAGCCACCGCAGAGGTCCCTCACTTTACAGAATGCTTGAATTACTGGCATTACCGCTGCAGCGTAGCGCCCCCTGTGAGGTGAATGTTGAGGGAACTTCCAATTGTGTTCCCTTTTCAGCACCAGAATGAGGCAAAGAAAGGTCTAGCAAGTCGTAGTTTGGATTATGGTTTGTGTTAGAATACGTCTATTATCAATTTACTTTGCATGTATGATACTTAAAGGGGCAATATGTAAGGCTTAGTACAAAATTACCATCATATATCTGCAGGGGTTTGATAGGCCAATGACTCAACAATTACTTGACTCTGACTCTGTTTTAGAGTTGAACTGTTTAAACTGCTCAAGGATGGAGGATGGTATTTTGCATTGTGATATGTCACCTCTTCACTAGACGTTTGTGTCGGATCGCTGCTCTATTTAGCTCGCTTACTCATCTCTGTTGTGAAAATGTGACTTTATTTTTTTATGTCAATTACAGGCCAGAGTCCTGTTGATGTTGTTGCAGTTCCTTGGTCACAGATAGAGGTCAGTAAAAGTCATAAATGACTTCATGCCAAATGTTCAGAAAGGTTAACGTTATACAACACTGCAACACGATGTATGGATGTGTCTTTTCAGCCTTGGTGGAATGGCTACCTAGAGTGCATGACACCTGTATAAACATCCATATCAATGAATATGAATACAGTGCAGCATTGGTGCTCTGCCACAGCAAGGAAATTAAAATTAAAACGCTGTAATGTAGCCGATGTTCCCTCAGCCCTCTAAAACTCCTACAAGTGTATACTGGATGTTTCTGTTATGATAAAGTACCCTGAGGAAAAAGTTTGGCACCCTGCAGTAGAACCATAACGGGGACAGGCGTGGTACCACAACTTAAGTGACCACAGGAAACCCGGGTAGCAGTCTGGGGATTGTACTGTAGGAAGACCGGAGGGCAGGACAATAGACAGGACTTACCTTGGCTGCACTGCTCCACCAGCTTGGGGAAGGCAAACCTACAGCAGAGGAGAAGAGCATGAGTCACTACATGAGTGTAGGGAGAGGAATCACCACCAGTCACATTCTAGTTTCACTGTGAGTTTGTTTATTTTAACAGCCACTTCGACTGTTCTGAGGTTTTTCTATATCTGTGAATACATACATATATTACAACAACATATCTGAGTGGTGAACCAGTGAAAGTGTGTAGCCGGTAGCTCAAAAGTTTCCTTCCTGTCCTGACAATAAGCCTCATGTACCCGAGTGTCACACACACCACACCCGTGTTTCAATTTATTAAGTTTAAGAGGGCTCTTTACTTGATCTCGTGTGGCGTTCCATAATATCAAAACTAACAATAACTCTGTTTATGACTCAAGGGTGCTTGCCAAACTTGTGCAGCGATAAACAGTCTAATTCCATGTTATGGTTCTTGGCCAGCAATCTGATTATCCATCCTGAGGCAGCATAACTCATAGGATGACATCGTGACTGCCACTGGCAACTGACCAATGTAAAAGCTTTCTGTAATTTCATTTAATCTTAACGTAATTTATCCTGAGTTTTCTAATCGATCAGTGTTATCCATCTCTCTCTGAATAACCATTCTGAGCCAAGTCTTGATAGCATCAAAGCCCCCCCTCACCACAGACCCCCCCCTGCTGCTTTTGGGAAGCCTGCAGGCCGGGGGATCAGCTATTTGAGAAGCATTCATCTTTTCTGTCCTGATGTAATGAACTGTCTACATCCATCACAAAGAATGGATCATGACTGACTGATGAGCTCCACTGAGGAGGGTGCATTGGTCTCTCATGTGGATCTGGGGGATTAGAGGGCTATGCTGAGGGGGGTGACAGGCAGGTCAGCTCTGAGCTGGGCTAAACACACCCAATTAGCGCCACAGTGGGGGTCTACGGACCTCCAGACAATCAATGGCAACAGACAGTGACAGAAGGCTCGTCAACGTTGCCTCAAATGGAAAAGTCAGTGCTAACCACATCGCTAACTAAGGCTCTTGTTGCACTTTTCCACAGCTGGGCCAAGTAGGGCTGTCAGAGTCTGGGTGTAGCAGCACCACAAAATGTTTATAGCACAGGATCACAACCACTTTTTTAAGATTGATTTTTAAAGCCTAGCTTAATAATTACCCATCTGGGCAAACAGGTGCAGAAAAGACCGAAGCTATTTTGTTTAGCAGGAGAATGGAGGGACATCCAGTGGTGCCATTCATGCATTTAACCTCCAGCAGAACCACATCACTATATTAAAACCGGGACTTCAACATCTGAAGCGAGCCCTGGCTAGCCCAGTTTGGATGCGAAGTGGAAACTAGGCTATTAACCGGAGTGGTATGCCACATTGTTTGGAGCAGCTCATTCAATCTACTACAGTGAGACGCTCTGTAAGCTTCATCTAAAGCCTGTAACAAAAGGAGAGTGAGATTAAATGTAGGACTGATCCTCTCTGTAAAAGGGAACTAGCCTTGAGTTTTAATACCTCAAAGTGTCATGTAACCTCGGACTGGACACTTCCAGCATTTCAATGATTTACCACCATCATCAGAATAATTGTCCTAATATGGTAGGCTCCACCCATCTGGTACTCCAGGGAGGTTAAACCAAACACCAAGTATCTATGGACATGCTATTTGACCAGGTCAGGCAAAACCATTAAGTCAAGGGCACTTTTCCACACCAGTCAAACTTGTGTGACTGTGTGTCGACTGTTGACTGTGAGAGGGAAATTTCACCTGTGCTCCATAAAGGAGGTGAGGGGGTCCACACAGGCGGTGACAGCTCCAATGGTGAAACAGGCCTGGACAACCGGGTCAGGGTGGAATAGCACTGCCTGGACCACATCCAGAACATCTGTGTATCTGCATGGGGAGAGAGGAATCAACACCTACACATCACACATCAATTTTTCACTTAGCAGCTCAAAAAACCTCAAAAGAATCACTGTAGAACTGCATTGTGTTTTCACAATTTACTCACAGAATTGATTTTACTGATCACTTTTAAAACGTGGATAGGTTTGGCCCCGACTCGCTGAGCGCAACCTTAGATCCCTAGGCCGTGGCCTGGTCATTCCTAATTCCTAAAATAGACTTGAATGGTACCAGGCAGATTTATATCATCTGATCATGCCGGGACGAAGTAAGTGATAAGACTGGATTTTGTTCATGTTGCTATCGGAGCTTTAAAACCAGATATGGAAGTGATCAGTGGTCATTCAAGCAACATTAAACTGACAAGTGTAACCAAAGCACATGTCTTTTGTTTTTGTGAAGCACTTTGTAGATTTGGCATTAAAGTAAACTTATTGATATTATTAACATTAGTTATCTCGACCCTACAGTAACATTCTAGAGCATGAAATCATCTGTGCTTTTTAAATATTGAGCATAATGGACATCAGATACGTTTTTCTCAAAATTCACATATATTGTGTCTTGAAAGGAAAGCCTTCAATTCCAGCCAGCTCTGTTCTTCATTAAACCCTCTGCTCCCTTCGGTATCAAGCTGCTCAGCTGTCTTTATTACCCAGGTGTGAGCACCAGCAGACGGGGTTTGCCCCCCGAGCCTCTCTGGCTCTCCAGGAAGCTGGACAGGTAGTGCTGGAGGTGGGAGGCGGAGAAGCCATCACAGCTGTCAAGACCAGGCTGGTACACCACCCACCTAAGGGTGCAATGACATGCAATTAATAATAATAATGATGATGATAATAACAATAGTGACATAATAAAGGTAGTACAACATGTACAGGACTACAGAGAAACCACACAGGCAAATAAAATGAGAATAAAAACCTGTCTGTCTAAAAATGTGTCTTAAGGAATTTAAAGGAAGATGCTGATTTTTCAAGCCCGAGCTTCTCAAGCAGGACGGTCCAAAGCCTCGAGACCCGGACGACAAGTCTGATCATAAGAGAAAACCTGTTGCATGAATGCTCTCTCACCTTCCGACCTCTTTGTTCAGCTGGACCAGGAAGTTGCAGAGCCTGTTCTTATGACTTCCTGGTAGTCCAGTGATGATGGTTATGATGACCTGTTCACAGATTTAAAATAAGTACATAATTCAGTCTCCAACCATGAGTTAACATGGGAAGATCTTATGACAGAAGAGGGGTTGGGGCATATCCAAGAGTTCCCAATACAAAACTACTCATCTCCATGTCTTCAACTAATGAAGTGCACCTCAGTGTGCTCACCTTGTCTCCCTGGCTTGTGATTGGGTTCCTCAACTCTGCAGAGGGAAACAGCGCCACCAGGTGGTCATTCAAAATGGGCTCCTGACCCACACTACTCAGGGCAAAGTGCTGAAGGAACCTGGCAAAAGGACAAAACACGCAAATCAGAAAACAGAAACCGAATCACAAAACCACTGAGAGATGTTGTAAGACACTGGACAAAAATAAGAGCTACGATGTTAATGCTCAAACCTATGAGTTAGATTTTTTGCATCAGTGGAGTCTTCAGTTCTGATTTCTTGTATCAGTTTCAGTACCTGTTGTGTTAAAATAGCTCTTATTTGGATACTGTGTATACATGGACTATCTCTGTTTTGTTTTGGGTGTAAACTCTTAAAACAGTTGGTCGTCTAATTAAAGTGGGTGACAGATGCGTAGGGGAAGACCAAGAAGCTGCCAAAAAGTGCTGAGTTATTCCTGCACCTTCTTGCTATTGCTTTAATTGCAAGAAAGACAAAATGTGTGGTAGTTTCTTTGCACTGTTCATTTTGGATGTGGAATGAGGCCAGACAATGAATCTACACTGTCTTTTTTCTCGTAGTGGATGGCCACGACTGCTGACTGAATGTAGAGGAAACACAGGGTGAAATACTCTTCGGAGAAGGGACACTGATGATGAAGCATCAGCAATACCCAGTGTCAGGATTTATTATGGTTTGAACTGAGTCGGAAGCACTCTATTGAAATATGACTGTGTGTACTAACATGTCTTGCTCTGGCAGATGGGAATATGAAGTCTTCAGGCTGCCTCTGCGTTTGGCCACCGGCGGCTCTTGACTGTCGTGCAGCTTCTGCAGTCTGGTGTGCCTGAAGGAACAGATTTCATGTTTCCATGGACAAAGTTAACCATAGTTAGCTTCCTCATCGACCTTGTGATATAACCCCATTTCAACCACTATTCAAGGTGTACGATAGAATCTGAGTCATGACTGAGGTACAGTTTCCTTACATGTTCTTTTGGTCCCAGGTCAGGTGTTGTTGGTCCACCAGTTGCAGAGTGAGTCCAGAATCAGCACTTTGCCACACTGACAAAACCTGTAACCAAGAATGAGGTTTATATAACTGGAGTAGAGCTGTAACCTTAAGCTAGCAGAAAATCCAGGTAGGCTCAAAAAGCACAGACCAAATTAAAAGACAGTCATCCAGGAACCAACACAGAACCGAATCTCACCCTTAACTCATCTCCAACTTACAGATTCCCCCAAAGTATTTTGAGATCATCTGTGAACCAAATCTAAACATCTATTAGCCATTAGCCATACTGACTTTTACATACTTGGCTGTCTCCACTGTCATCATACTATAAAATGGTGAGATTACTAACTGTGTAATGCTAACAGGCATGATGAGAGCACCGGTTGTGGCCTGACTAGTTAGCTGAACTCAAATGGCCCACGTGTATCTTCACTTTCAAACCCTGTCAAAGGTCACTAGAGGTCTTACCTTCGAATAGAAGGCCCTGTGGCTCTTAGACTTGGGCTGCAGAGCGAACACCAGATGTTGGTCTGAACTGTGGAGAGGGAAAGGGAGGTGGGAGAGCAGACTGCTCTCATACTCCACAAACAGAGACGCCACAGCACTGGAGTCCTGGTATGAAGAGGACACAATCTCAATCACATACGAGTCGGTACAGTGGAAAGCATATTAGTAGAGAGAAAGCCAGTAAAGAGATATAAATATATAAAAAATAATAATAGTTTTGCTCTACTGGCTGTGTATCATGTGTCCGGTAGCAATCTCATGGATATTACTAGAGTATTATGTTTGCATATAGTAAACATACGTGGCCAATTTTGAATAGATTTACTGAATTATATTATATTATTGTAAATAATACTCAGAAATATGATTTCATATGCTTAATACCATACCGCATCATAGAACTTGATAGTTCTGATGTGATCCTTGGACAGGGTGACGCTTCCATACTGAGGATGGACAAAGAGGAGTCCCTCAGAGAAGAAGCTGATTTTCCCTGGAAATAAGTTTTAAAAAAAAGGAACAATTATACAGAATCTCAACTTGCATCTGACCTGATCTTGCTCTTTTCTGCTACGCTCGTTTCTTGACCTAGCGCTTCTTTATTATGAAGCAACCACTCTAGGGACACGGCACGGTAAATATGACCCTGATCATTAGTTGCTGATTGCTGGTTGCATGAAAAGTTCTAGGAATTGAAGCCTATCCTAGTGTAAACTGCTCTGTATGAAAGCAACAGCTACATTTCTCAAATGTGAGTGTAAATGAAGAGTATTACCTTCTTCAGGCGTGGAGAGCTGGCTACTGGAGAACACATATGCAGGATCTGCTCCAGTCAGAGCTGTTCCCAAACAAGTGGCTTCCTCTTTCTGCTTAAGACACATAGGTCATGAGTGCACATGTACATGTGTGTAAGCATGCACAGACATACTGCATATTTCAAGGTTTTGAACTTACCTTCATAAGAAGTTGGGCTTGCTCAGATTGCTTTACATCAGCCTCCATCTAAAAACAAAATGACTAAGAATTTTGGCTGCAGCAAATAGGAGACATTGGCAAATACAACACCATTTTACATTTTACAATTAAGATTTTGGTCTCCCCCAAAGAGTAAAAATCCTAACAAAGTCTCTTTGGGACCTCAACTACTGCCAAGGTATTGGGCTGTAGTTATTTTAATGTGAGCCAACAATCATGTGTAATCAGCAAACCCCTTCCCTGGATAAACAAAGGTACAGTCTTCAACATGACGTACCAGCCAGCAGACGTAGCGAGGCACAGTCGTGGTCAGGATGGTGTAGCAGCTGTCTGAGGACACACTGCCATCTACAGGAGGAAAACAGATTCATTTGGCATGGAAAAAAAACAACAAAGCCAAGAATGACTAATATGCTAAATGAATCAGAAATATGATCCTCAGGACAGGAAGTAGGCTATTTTTAGGCTGTTGCTTCAAAATGACTTTTGCTTATTTGTGCTAACTGTGACCTGTGGCTTTGTCCTGCTTATGTAAATCAAATTTCCTTCCTGGGAAATCAATCAACAATCTATTTTAATTTGAGTTAATCTAATCCACATCTTGCCTTTCTGTTGAATGTTGATGCTGGACTCCAAGAAAGACTCAGAGAAAACCACAGAGCCCAGGTCCCCCCTGCCCCACTGCAGGTCTGGGATGTCATGAACAGTCATGGAGGCCTGGTAGGGACAAAAGAGAAACAATTCAAAATTATAAAAAGAATCTTAGAAGTCAACATATTTTTTAGGTCAATGAAAAAAAGGTAATCCTTATTTCACTTACAGTTTTCACTACATAACGGCTTGCTTCATCATTAAGAGGAATGACCCTGAAAAAAACAACAACAAAATATGCTATTTTTGTTGGACCATAAAAAACATAGAAAACTATTTAAAGAAAGAAAACGTTTTTTGTCATTAGGCATTTTTGAAATAACATAGGTTATTATTATATTATAGCAATAAAAAGGGTCTGAGGGTAAGAAAAGTCACTCAACAGATAAAGACCCACGTGAACTAGCACAAAATCAACTGAATTCAGTTTCAGCAACAAGACAGAATATTGAGCCCTTCATCAGGACAAGCAAGCACCCACCTCCCTTTCTTATTCACGGCTTGAATGTTGAATTTGATTTTGGATCTGAGGGAAAACACAGAACCAAACAAAAAATTTGATTTGACCAAAATCGGCTTTAGACATAAAGTGGGCACATAAAGTATATGACACTGAAAATAAATAAAATCATTCACTCATTACCTGAGACGACTGCGATAGAGCTTTAAATTCATGGAGTCCAAAGCCACTAGAAAGGTCTGTTCTGCTACATCCTTGGCCTAAAAACGAAACATTTCTCAAATACTGAAAAGCAAATGTGCAAGGTAATGGTTAAAATAGGTGCATTGTTGAACTATTTGTTACCTTGGTAGCGCTGGAGGTACAGGAATAGCATTTGATCCCTGAAAGGACTGCTTGGACAGCAGCTGAATAAATCTGTGACAAAAGCCTGAAAAAACAAAATATACTCTTCAACATAAACACCTTTAACAAACAACGGCCAGATCCTATTATGGAACATATCATTTATGAGATTCAAGATTGAGTGATTGTATGTCATCACTTACAGCAGCTCTGTTTTCTTTTGCTGCACGTCTTGATTCCCTATGAGTGAAACAAAGCGTATATAACAAATTGCATTGTAGAGTAAAGACAGAAACAGAGAGCAAGGGTGAGTGAGATAAGAAAACAACAGGAAGAAACACACTGGCGAGGTGCACACACACTCATCGCTCATCTCTGCTCTAAACCATTTATTTTCAGATTGGAGGTGGGCCAAATATAAACACTTGTTTTGTAATTTTGTTAGACTGTCATGATGTGAACAATGGGAACAGCATTCACATATTTGTCTCTCTTCTCTCTGCTGTCAACACACAAATACTAACAGTAAAATACAGTAAAACCTCACCAAGGTATGGGGTGTGGGTGGTCCCGAAGAAATAGGTTCGAGAGCAGGCTAGAGGTCCCTTGGGAGCCACACACTGCAGAACCTAAAGGACACAAACAGTTAGCTGTGGTGGAACCAGCCACAATCACCGCAAGACATCCCACTTCACAAATGACACGGACAAAGGCTGTGCAAAGTCACGTGAATCCTATGAGAGTTAGGGTGGTGATACACTCAGCAACGTTTTGAGGCAATGCAACAGGTAACAAAAAGAGACACGGGGTCAAAAATGCAGTCAAAAGTTTCCTGGCAATCAGACGCTCCAATAGGATTAAAGTATATATCACTGCCTAACTGTTGGATGTTCCTGGTTACTTCACCAGGTGGGGCTGTAGGCCAGTTATCCATGTTGATGTCTTTTATTAAACATTAACAATAAAAAATGAGTGCACTGTAATGCCAAATGGTAAATTAGCCCCAGCCACCAGTCAAATGCTGAAGATTTTGGCAATGGCGGGTCAGTTTGTCTCCTCTACCAACCACTTGGCTGGTAACCAGCCATTAATAGAAGTTCCACTCTATTTTTATCTATTTTATTTTATTTCTATTTTATCTATCTATTTAATCTAGGTGGCTTTTCCCCTCATATTACAGTGATTATATTTGTTGATCTGCTGATCTGCAGTCCTACCATGTGTCTGGCTATAGAGCCTTGCTGCCCAGTGCTGCGGATCAGGTGACTCTCAGAGGGAAAGTTGAAGGAATAGCTCTCCAGATCCTCCATGCAGGAATGGCTTCCAAACAACACAAAGGGCTGCCGACTTTTACTGAAACAAAGAAATGTATGTGAATTTTTCATTCCAGCATAGGTGGTAAGCACTACTGGAACTGCAATCAGAACTGTAGCAAGTCAAATTTAATTCAGTTTCTGTACTTCTGTACTGCATGTAGCATACATGAAAAATACCTTTTGTCTGGGATGTTGCTTGAGATCAGGCCATGGGAGTAATAACTACGGAATGGCTGTGGATTGACAAGAACATTGTAGAGTAATGAGACCAGGCCTGGGTCAACAGCATTTGCTAATATTTTCTGTGTTTGTGTTAATCTGTTTGGAGAACCAAAATTGTGGGGAATGCAACATGAGCATATACAGTAACTGCTAGAAAGGTTTTTCTGGGAGCTTCTCTTTGTCTTCATAGAGGCTTTAGGCTGGTGGTGCTGACCTGGTGAGGCTTGCTAAGTCCTCCTCTCTGTTAAATCCTTTCAGTCCTCATCAACCTGTTACTGTTTTCATGTGCTTTTGTTCTGATTATATTCAGTAGACATCTGAATTGTCATAATTGGATTGATTATGTCAGGCCTGTCTCTGATGATGAGACCTTACTTGCCACTTTCTGAATTGCTCTGATGTGGTGAACCTTACCCATCTGTTACTTGAAGCTTTGTAATACTAACACTTGATCATACTAACAATAATTTGCATGAAAACATGGCAGCTGAATGTCATAGTGCTCCGTATGACTATGTGGCAGAATTACCTCTCCTGTCTGGGCTTCAGACAGCTCCAAGATGGACAAATGGTTCTCCAGGTCCATGCTGGAATAAAAGCCACTCCACTGCTTCTCAAAGTTAACCAAGTCCTGAAAAAAACAACATCCATGGTCCTCAACAGTACAATTTAGGATAGTTACCTTCGATTAGGACAGGACACAACATTTATGTAGACTGGCTGCAGTGGCTGGTACATCCAAATATTCAACAGCCGCTTTCATGATTTTAAAAGGACAGTACATTTTTTGACTGGAATACAACCTTCAAATAATGGCTGGTACACTGCCAATGTGGCAGTAGAGTAGATAAACCTACCAGCCAAACACAAAATCACATAATTCATCACATAAATTCAATCAATCAATTCATACAAGCACAATGGAGCACTGATCATGAATGGATTAGTGGTTCAAGTGACCATCTCATAATAGAAAAGTCACAGGTTAGCACACTGCAACAACCACGTGCCACGGGAATCAGTGTTACCTCTGTAAGGAGATTATCCAGAGACACTGGGTCTAGTCTGCTGTAGATCTGCCACAGCCTCTCACTCAGGTCCATCAGCTGGATGAGGAAACACAAATAATATGAGCTGAAACTAAATGTAGACACATGCCTGCAGACACGTTTCCTTTTCCTTACTACTGGAACACTATGGCACTTTGCAGGCATTTAACATTACATGTGAATGACTGTAATGTACATGTGAATCATTTCTGCATAAGGCAAAATAGCTTCCAATAACTTAACAACAGCCTAACAACAAAGTTCTCATTTACATTAAAGTTTGAGGGTACCTTGTATTTCATCGTAAAGAAGCTTCCACCGCCAATTCCTTCCAGGGCAAATGCTTGAATTATGGGCCATTTCTCCACCATAAACATGTCAAACTTCTGCATGTGTCCTGAAACAATAACAAGTATAATTACCTGTGGCCTTTGTGTAATTACACAGTAACTAAATGTTACCTTGATAATTAGTGGAACAAATAAGTAGTAAAACTACATTGCAGTTATGAAACCACTGGTTTACTGCACTGTAATGTGATATAGTTATATACAGAGGGTGTGAATGCCTGCCAAGGTTTCTTGATTGCATCTGTGGTGAATGAATTTGGTAATTAAAGTGTAATGATCTACCCTGGGAGCTGTTAGGTACTCCGATACGATGGCAGTCCTGCACCATTGTGACAAAACTGGAGATTTTGAACTCCTCGGCAGCCTCTTCATCTTCATACTGTGTGTGAAAATTAGGAAAGATGAAAGGTGGGTTTTAGGGTCAACAGTGAGCAATATTTTAAACCTATGTAGCTTCTTTTTTACTGATGCCTATATACATCAAGTTTCCTAGAGTAGGAGTTTTTACATAAAAGGTGACATAATGCAGCTTTAAAGCATTAAGAAGTTATGTAGTCAATAAAATGCCCCAGCCTCTAATCAGATCTCTATAGGGCGTACCTGTGGTTTAAGCATGAAGTTTCTATCATGTATGTTCTTGAGTGTTTCACAACAATGTGTCTACAGAGACACCACCATGACAACATAATATCCGGCACACCATGAACCATGGTGGCAGAACATAAAAATCAGCATCAAATTCATAAAGATCAATAATCAGGTCTGCAGAAGAGAAAGGGCGTTTATTGACCTGTGTCTCGGTCATGCAGTAGAGATGCAGGTTCCTCCAGTGGGAAACATAGGGCAGCAGGTAGCTATAGTTCACTGGGTTGCAATACAGGTGGACACACTCTGCCTTGATCAGCAGGATCACATCTGGTAACCAGAGAAAGGAAATGTGTCATATCTTTTATCAAACTTGATGAAAACTAAAGCAAGCAAACAAATAATTAAAATATTGTCAAAGTGACACCGGACGTTGGTCTAGACACTCACCATCCAACACCTCTTCAGGAAACTCCTCCAGAATGTGTTCCAGATTCACCTGGTTCATCCCATAAAGTCCACAGAACAGGTAATTGGCCAGCTCAGTACAGCCGTCGTTATATCTGCTATCAATTCCTGAAATAGAACAAATCTGCTTTATTTAGAATCTGAATTGGACCGTATATTGGGCAGTACAGCCATGCAGGCTGTAATAGTACGGTAAGGATGTGAAGTTTGAAACCTAACGTACCAAGAGAACACAGGATGCCATCAAGACCATCACCGAGCAGAGACTGGACATGACGCAGACGACAGCAGCTGAAAACGTGAACACACGTCATTATTTAGTAGTTTATTAACGTTAATTTTAAGAATAAGATGAATGACGCTAATTGCGTTGAACCAGCAAAAGCTAATGATGCATTAACGTTAGATGTCTTGGCAATGCGAATTTAATTTAATAACGGTCATAACGGTTCAGTGCAAAACATCATCGTTATTCATAGGATTGGGTATTTTGGCACAAATTAAATAAAACACAGCTTTTCTAGTCAGCTACCGCTAGCTAACGTTAGCCACTGATAGCTGGCGTTTGAACGTCGACGACTAACCGACAGCTGTTCGCGGCTAACGTTAGCCAGGTTAGCTAGCCAGCTTCATCGTCGTATTCTGTAAACACAAATCGATATTGGTTTTACCTGACAGCTGGGTTCATTCCCGGATATTTCCCGTTAATTCTTCGTAGACCCGCCATTATTATTATTCACGGTGCTCACAATTGGCGTTTCAAACCAAACGGCGTTATTTTCAGGCCGAATACATCTTCTCCATCACCCTGGAGAATGTCCACACAAAATAGCATAGCAACCGACTGAACCATCGCTGTTTAGGGGTGTCAAAATCACATTCATGATGTTTTGGTCAAATCCTAAGAATATAAACCATTATTCATTGTAATTTCAAACACTTGTCCTATGATATTAGTAACACGTTTAATATCAGACCATTAAACGTTTCATAATGGAAAATGCATTAAACTGCGTGAGATTATCCCCCCTATTTCGCGTTGTAGTACTGTCTTGTTTGGAGCCGTTTTGACAGCGCCAGGCAGCAGAGCGCAGCAGCACGGCCCACTAGGCGATGGTGCAATCCCTCTGTAATCCAATCAATACCTATGTAGGAACTCAATGCATGTATGTCATTCAGTATTATAACACACGCATAGTAATAGCATAGTCTATTTTAGTTCCATAGTTGACATCTAGTCTTCTTCCTGACTTCTTCCTTCTTCCTTCCATCATAAAATAATTTGAATAATAAATAAATGAATAAATACATTTGATCAGCTCTACTGTAGCCAACACAGCAGCAGTCCGGTAAGGTCAAGAGACGGTTCCCTTTTAGAGAAATAATAGGCAATTTTATTTGAAACTGTTTCCATTGTTGGTCATCCATGTTTTCAATGTGAGTGTGCATGTCTGCACTGAGTTTGGCCCCCTAGCCACACTTTAAATGGTATGTAAAATAATAAAAATAAACTAACATAAACATAAACTGTTCTCCATCTATGTGTTGGTTGCTGCATGGCTGATTCAGCAATTAAACATGTACAAACAATCACAGGATGTTGGAGAGATTGGCTGCATTGTGGAGAAGGCTTGATGGTGTAAGGAAAGGAAAAGGAAATCATGTGTGTGTGTGTGTGTGTGTGTGTGTGTGTGTGTGTGTGTGTGTGTGTGTGTGTGTGTGTGTGTGTGTGTGTGTGTGTGTGTTACAGGTTGGATGCCCACTGAAGAATCCTGGCTTAAATAAACCCACACACCAGTTTAAGAAGTATGGCTTTTTTCTTCTGACCAAAACAATGCTTGCAAAGTCTGTACAGAAACCTTCCAAAACCTGCAGCACAGAATGAAACGTGAAATACTCAGCACTCAAGCACTCAAGCACAAGGAAGAAGCAGAAGCCTACAGTTTTGATCCCAGAATGCACTTCCTTAACAACAATGTCAAGGAAGGGTCACATTAAATGTGAGCAGGAAGCATTTCCACTTTAACCCTCACTGCACCTGTTTCAGCCAGAGAATCCAGTTTCACCTGTTATTTTGAGCTGACAAGGAACTTAAACCACAGGTACAAGAACACCTGTAAAAGATATGGACCGCAGTAAGTAAATATTTCCTATATTACTATACTATTTCCTATATTTCCTACAGTCTTTGATTCATGTTTTCAGATTTACTTTCTATTTATCAATGTTCTGTATTGCAAATTAATGTTATGCATTGGAATCTAAGGACAACTTTCTCTATGTCAGTCGTTGGAAGGGTTTGAGTTACAGATTGCTGTTGCAGAAATGTTACTGTTAAATCAGGTTATATCAGTGGGTTTGTGTATTCCAGTAGATTACATCACTAATTACAATTAAACAGGCGACCAGTAATCTGCAGTAATGCATCCTTCTCTGTTCATTACTAGTCATTACTGTGTTGGTTTGCAGACGGGGTAGCTGACATGAAGCAGAGGATGGTGGTCATATCCATGGAGGAGGAGTGGTCTTCTTTGAAGTCTCTACTGCAGGATAGTTTGGGGGATCCTGGTCTGTCATTCAGCTCTTTGGGACCAATTCAAGTCTGTGACGTGAAAATAGACGGCAGATCGATGAGCTTGCACTACGCTGTTTTGAAACAAGACATGACAGAGGAGGGCATCAGCCAGGCGATACACAGCTGCTTTCAGTCTTGTACCCAGGGTGCCAGTACATTCCTGCTGCTGATCCAAGGTGGACGCTATACAAAGAAGGAACGAAGACTGGTAGAGATCCTGCAGGTGCACTTTGGAGTGGAGGCTCTCAGATACCTCACCGTTCTCTCTCTGGACGGGGGCAGGGTGGCTGACGTGTTAGACGCCGCCGCCCTGGAACTGATAAACGTTTGTAGCGGAAGGTACTGCCGCGTCACCGGGTCATCCGCGACGGGCGACCAACTCGGCACGCTGCCCGAGATGGTCGACTGCATGCTGGCTGAAAACGGTGTGAGTGGTTACACCGAGAACATGCTCGGCGAAGCCAAGAGGAGGAGCACGGAGGACACGGCCATGGAGATGCTGAAGCAGAAGCTCCGAGCGGCCGAGGAGAAGCAGCAGGCCTTCAACCAGCTGGTGCAACGGCAAGAGGAGAGAAGAGCAAAGGAGATGGAGGAGGTGAAATCCAAGCATGCTGAGGAGAGAAGGAAGGAGGCAGCCGAGAAAAAGCAATACGAGACAAAGAGAGAGAGCCTGGAGGAGGCGGTGAGGAGCCACCGAGCCATGTTGCAGCTCCAGATGAACACCTCACACGGTAAGAAAAATTAGTAAAAGTAGATTATTTTTGAGTCCTGAGCTCTCAAGATGTGAACAAATGTGAACCAATGACATCGCCCTCCTGTACCCAAAACAACTACATTCATACAAAAAAAGATGTTTTCTATAGTTACAGGAAAACGTCCATAAAATGTTTTTTTCAACCATCTCATGTCATAGACTTGCTTTTTCATCTAAAGCGCTACAAACCCAAAACAACTGAAGAAAAAAATCTGTAGCTCTTTTAGGAAAATGTCTGCTTTCAGAAAAGCTGCTTTTAAATGTAGACATTACGATGCAGCGACTTCTCCCACTAGGGGGCGACACAGTCACACAGTGGTATGGGCACCTCCATCACTCCTGGTTCATATCTAATATTCAGTTTAATACATCAGGTCTGGTGTTTACTAGATAGTGGGCATATTCTAACATTCCTTCTGAAGATGAACAGACATTTTCTCTTTCTGTTTTGTTCTGGTTCATTCAAGACGACGACGTGAGGAAAACGTCAGTCATCCTGTTGGGTCTGTCTGGCAGTGGGAAATCCTCTGCTGGAAATCTCATTCTAGAAAGGGCAGGTAATCAATACTCAATTAGTGAGCCTGTCCGCGAGGAGCCTCAGCCAACCCTGGCCTGTGAGAGGAAGGAGGTGCTGGCAGAAGGGAGGCGGCTCATCCTGGTGGACACCCCCGAGCTGTGGGACGAGGACGGCGTGGAGCACCTGGAGCTGGTGAAGGACTGCCTGGCCCTGGCCCTCCCAGGACCCCACGTCTTCCTGCTGGTGCTCCAGGTGGGGCGCTTCACCCAGGGGGAGAGCGAGATGCCCTGGCGCCTGCAGAAGATCTTCGGGCGAGAGTTCATGGAGCACGCCGTGGTCCTGTTCACGCGCTGTGACGACGACCGGCACCGGGCTCAGAGGATCGACGACTACGTGGCCGGCGCCCACGCCAGCCTCCAGGATCTCGTCCGGAAGTGCGGGAGCCGCTACCACGTCCTGAACGTCAGGAACGTCAGGAACGCCCGGGAGGCTCTGAGCTTCCCGCAGGTGAAGGAGCTGCTCTCGGGGGTCAACAAGCTGGTGGCCTCACACGGCGGAGGCTGCTACGCCACGAAGAGGTTCTCTATAGAGGAGCTGATGGAGAGGAAGAAACTGATGGAGGAAAGAAACTAGGAGGGGTTTTTATCTCTGGAGGCTTTGCAGATGCATCACAGATCATTTTGAATCATTGCAGAGTTTGGAAGCTGAGCACACTGGTCTGGCGTGTTGTTGATGTTGTGATTGCTTCATAGTTTGATTCCTTCAAATCCCACCAGCCAAGAAAACTGGAGCGGAGGAGTGAAGATAAACAACATGATTGATGAAAAACTTTTAGATTTCATAACAGTTTTTAAAGGGCTAAAGGGTAACTCTGGTATACATCACTTGACTGTCCTGTGACTTCATTCAAACACATTTCAAGTATGATACTTATTATTTGCCAGTCATCTATGTATGATTACAGTTAATTTTGAATTACTCGTCCTTTTAAAGACTTTTTTTTATCTCTTCTGTGGTTGTGCTGGTGTTTGAAGCTTGAAAGATGCTGTTCAAATAAAGACAGACATGACATCTCAGTGTGATAAACTGTATTTTTATTGATTTTGTGACAAAATGCATGGATAATATGAGGTGAAATATAACATTATTCTGCTCAGGCTGTTGATAGCTTCATGGTATCATAATGATGATACCGGGGAAGGACAAGGAAACAATACTGTTCAAACTGAGCGTCTCTGGCCCGACGGCGGTCTGCGTTAGAGGGCCAGGGTGTCGTCAACCCACTGGGTGTACTGGGAGATAATAGGTGTAGAGTCCAGGCTTTCTCACTTGGCCACACTTCACCCCTCCGTTTGAAGTGATGCCCACTACCACCCCGTTATAAAGCAGAGGACCTCCGGAGTCGCCCTGAAAGAGAACAAAGACACAGAAGATGAAAAAAATGAATTTCGGTACTGAAAATTTTAACCTCCATACCCAGAAATCATGTAATAAACTGAACACAGCTCATATTTACCAACCCAGCCATTCTATCATCAAGGGAAAAGAGAAACGCTTGCTGCTGTTTAGGAGACACTTTTGAATTTTGCTCTTACGTTTAAATTGTGATTTCATTCATTGACGGCATCTCAGTTAGGGAGGATGGGATGCTGTTCTCTGTTCCAGCCCCTTTCTGTGATTTAGTCTGATAAAACATAAAAACCTTGCCTAGTAGCTTTACAAATCTTATTCTCATGTGCAGGTCAGCTTGTATTCAGGCCTGGATTCATAGTATTTGTACTATTTAGAGATTTGTTTTTGGATTGTTTCAACTGATCCAAGAGCAGCGTGTTTTGGTTTTTGCATTAAAAGAAAAAATACAAAGAGTGTCAGAAACTTTAGATAATCACAGAAAAGTATTTGAGAGTCCGTTACTGTACTGTTCTGATTGACACCTTAACATGATGACTGTCAAAGCAGCATCTTGACACCAGGCTGTGCATCGTGATGGTTTTATACATTACTGGTCTTACTGGTTTCTAGCTTTGAATGGGAAGTCTTTCATGTGCACAGATATTGATCGAACTGTCGCTGTTGGGAGGAATAGATGTGAATCCTCACTTCAATCGTTTGATGTGATCCATCATATTTGTTGACAAGAGAAAACCCCTAACGCTTACATCACAAGTATCCTGCGTCCTGTATGGCTGAGAACAAGGTCTGGGGCAGAGCTTGTAGGCACACAGCATGTTGCCGGTGAACTTCCTGCCGTAGTAGTCGCTGCGTCCACACAGGACCCGGCTGACCACTTCGATGAACACCTCCTTGAGCTTGTCCGTTCGGCCCTCCAGGTTGTTGACGGATCCCCAGCCGGCAGAGTCCACCTGAGCGTTGGTGCCGGGGTTTGTGCCGCCCGCCCGCAGGTATTTCACCGCTTTCACCGCTTCGGAGGCCACGACTGGACGATCCAGCTGGAAGTCACAGAGCAAATCCACTGAACATCAACAAGGTTAAATACTGCAGTCCGTCTTCAGCCCGTTTCCTCCCCTTAACGGAGCAATGAGACGACCTTTTACTGTCCCGTCACACAAAATGACCACAATACATCATTTTTCATTTGCATTTTTTTCATTTTTCATGCATCATTTTCCTTTTCAAGCCACATTCTTCAATTCTTTTCAAAATACTTTATGACTAACAACTGCCTGACCTTAATCAGAGCGATGTCGTTGTCATAGTTGTCCGTGTTGAAGTCTGGGTGACTGTGATTTTGCAAAATGTCAAAGGTCTGTTTGGTCTCGGGTTCAGGGTTGCTCAGCGAGTGGGCCCCCAGGACTACCTTCCTCCCATTCAGCCTGTGAACACAGCACCAGCATATAAACGTCTAGAGATGACTGTCATACTGTTGAATAGAGAAACTGCTCCTTCTGTATTATTGGGCCTAAATGAACATTGAGCTAGTGAAACATCAACATGCACACCAAAAAATACATTTTTAATACGTTTTGCTCCAACATGAGAATAAAAACTTGATAAAAAATGATCTGACTTATCTAATTTAAACACTTTTACAGACTCAATCCTACAGACTAGTCTCGTGTCTACTCACCCTGCTGGCAGACAGTGTGCTGCAGTCATGACCCACTGATCTGCTATCAGAAACCCTCCACATACATGTTTCATGTTGTCCCCCTCTGCCACCTGTATGGAGGCCATGTAGGGCCGGGAGTGGGCGGTCGCCTCCTGGCCCCCCATTATAGCCTCACCTGAAATCACAACACACACAAACACTATTACCACTGGAACTGAGATCGAATGGGGACTGTTAAGGAAATCTGGATTGATGTATATCGAAAGGTTTTTTCATTTTGGGTAAATATTCAGGTAAAGACAAATATATAGCAAAAAATATACAATTGAAAAACAGAAGAATGAGTAAATAGTTGCACATCAAAGACATTGTTGTTGGAATAGTACCAGTTTACAGAACTGTGTAAAAGTCTTCGATTTTTCTAATATAAATTTGGTCTGCGATGGTTATTTTTTACATTACTGCTCTTTATAGAAATGTTTTTGATATTTAGAAACTTCATTATTTTTGACTTTTGCACAGTACTGTACATCTAACACAATACAGTGGCTCCTATCTGCTGAGAGAGAAAACATCTACAATGATGCACAGTCAGTTACAGTCATCGTTAATAAATATATGAGTAAAAAATAAACTCACTCTGTGAAATGAGAACAAGAGCAGCAGCAGCCAGGAGGAATCCTTTCTCTGAGGCCATGATGTCTGTTTGACCAAAAGGAGCAGCTCCTGTGTTTTAAAGGCTTCTCCTCGAGAGGGAGGAAGCATAAATCAAGGAGATGTGGAGCAAGACGGGGGTGGGAGGCAGAACAACACGCTCGCTCCCACGATGAAAAACAGGAAAACACATTCTTTCACTTTCACAACTTCCTCACTTCCTTTTCACAGCAACTCTTGATTTCTCTTGACATTTGCACGTGTCGTTGTGTGGATGCTGAAGGAGTGTAGTGTAGGTAATGTCATGCAGTAGGAGTTCTCTGAAGGAGCTGACAACAAACAGAAAGTAAGCAACCGTTGAAGCCACAACTCCATGTTCACTCCCTGTTCTGTTCCTGGGTGAAGTTCAGCAAAGAGCCAAAACACACAACGAGTATCAGGAAGAAACACGAACATGTTCTCCCTCCTGAGGTGTAGAAATCTGTTAAGATGAAACTTCAGGCACCATCATTACTGTTGAAGATGTTTGAGGTTGCGCAACGCCGAGGTCTGGCCCGAGCCCTGACCTCCTGAGGAAGAGGAGGAGGAGGAGGTGCTCTTCTTCTCTGCTTCCCGTAACCGCAGAGGAAAAACACGAAACGCAGCCAATGTACAGGCAAGGAAGATAAAGCACGCACAAGCACGTGCATGCACACACACATTCATACACACATGGAATACATGCATGCACACACACACACACACACAAACACACCAGATATGCTTGCAGACCTCTCCAAAGTACGCTGTGTACCCCTTAGAAAACACTTCCCCTTGCACTGAAGAATCATCATCCTGATATATCCTGTATATCTTTGAAATTAGGTTACAAACTATCAGAAGATGTGCACGCACACACGCACGCACACACACACACACACACACACACACACACACACGCTTACAAGACTTTTCCATGAGATATTGAAACACCCACCCTTCCTCCTAATAAGTTAATGAAAGAATGATGACGATATTCAACATAAATTTGAAATAAAGTACCAAAAAGAAGAATTGAAGCGTGAATTGAATTGAGTTTGAGTTTCTGATGTTTTCAAAACCCAAACGTCTCAGCGTCTGTTCCAAGTGGTAAAACTCTTAAGTTGCTGCAGGCTGGTGAGTTCTGCAACTTACAGTGAAGAGCTGCTCTGTAACGTATGACTGAACTGTCAGACGTGGAGTCACTGCTTCCCTTCGTCTTGGAGAATATAATAATATTAATAATATAATCTGTAGATGAGAGTGGTTCTCTGAGACTGATCCTTTGATTGTTTTTCCTCCTATTTCTGGGTTCCTCTTGGGTCAGTCTTAGGTCCTCCCTCACCTTTTGGCTTCTTTCCATTTGTATTGCTTTGTTCCCTTCATCATTTAGTGTTTTATTGTTTTATTGTCGTTAGTTTAGACCTATATAAGCTCCTCTGTAATGTCTGTATGTTGGAGAAGGTTTGCCGTGTGGTCTTGCTTTCTTTCTTCCCGTATATACGTATTAAATCTACTAGTCGAACTGTTCTTGACATTATTGACATTAAGGTTGACGAACCGAGGTTGGAGTTCCACCACAGTCTCCATAGACATCGGTCATAGCAGCAGCTGTGAAAATGTCCTATCACAAGATGGAGACGTGCTCAATATAAAACAGGTACGACTCCTTTATTGATCCAGGGAAGGGCTGACTGAGCGTGCATGCTTCACGCCTGCTAGCTGCCCAGTACAACCACAGCCTCCTGCCGCTGGCCGTTAACAAGCTCCAGTTAAGTTAATTGCACCGCGGCTCCTCGGAGGTGTTGGAGGGAACAAAGGGCTTTTCTCATTCACTTTCCCCACCAAGATTTCCCCTGTCAGACTGGAATTCGAACCAGTGTGGTGTCTAATTCTGCAGTGAAGACAACATGTGATAACAAGCAGCTATTCTTAATGCTGTTTTACCTTAATGTGTAACTTGTTGGACGTTTAGTGACATCGATGCATTAAAGCTCACCTCATCTCATCAGGGCTGCAACTGAGAAGAGCGTCCCACCACTAACTGAGACCTCATATAGTCACACTATTTACCCCACATGAAATTCTGGTGTCAGGGTATGGTCACTAGTGGGGGGTTTCCTCCCTGCACAGGAAGTGACTTTTTCCTAGCAAGCAAGCTTCTTCGTCCAGGAGAAACCTGGACTCACCGACCTGCTGAACCTGCACCTCCACCCGACCCGTCACTGGGAACTGTGCAGTCTGCTGGCGTCGTGTTATTTCCGTCAGTTCTCTCTCACGGCCACAAGGGGCCACCAAAGTGCAAAGTTGCCTAGTGCAGCTTTACTGCTTGTACATGATTACTACCATTGCAACCATTTCTTACTCCCCAGTTAAAGGTTATATTTTTGCATTGGGTGTATTGCTATTATTTGTGCCAGGGAGGCCATTTTATAATACGCAGTAAAACTAGATAATAAGTGCAGTGAACAAGTTGACTTGTGTTATTATCATAGTTTAAAACCAGCATCAATCGTTGTTTCAGCTTGTAAAATGTCCACGTCTATAATCTCACCGTGTAAATTCCTTTTTCTTCCTTCCAAACATGTTTCTGAATAACAGGGCAAGTAATCGTTTGGTTTTATGTGTAATCTGATTACTTTTCCCCCCCGACGGTACAGCGAAGCGAGACAGGATGAGCCGGGTGTAAAACTGGTCTGGTGGATTCAGGCAGCGGGACACATTCCAGGTGATGTAAGGGAATTCCTCGTCTCCTTCAACACCTTCCGGCGAAAAGGAGAGGAAAGCCCAGACATGATCAGACCCAGACAGCAGACATCTCCCCTTCCAGACTTCATTAGCAAGGTGACAAAAGATTGATAACACGCCCTGGACCCTGGAACAGGAAGTGATGCAACGCCGCCCTCCTCCCATCAACAAGAAGCACACAGAACCAGAGGTGAATACATGACACACCATACAAAGACACCAGGACCTCTCGTGTGTTATCGGACCAACCCAGGAACACCTAACCCTAACCCTAACACATGTTGACCTCCAGCACCTCCGAGGGACCCTGAGGAGCCTCAAACTGAACGTGAGGCCCCTGATCCCTCATCTCCATGGAGACCATCCCACAACCCAAAAGTCACAGGTTCAAGAGCGATGAGAGCGTCACAGCAGAATGACAGGAGGATTTCAAAGTGAAAATCTAGCCGACTTTCATGCTCAGTTAAAAAGACTCAAGCTGCTAGATTCTCACAAATAGTAGATTAAGAGTTTAAGATCATTCTTCTCTGTTACTAGATCTTGTTGGAAATTATATATTTGGCCGAGGCAAGATTGTCTTGTCTCGGCAAGACAATACAATACACTAAAATACAATACACTAAGGTCGTCTGGAAGGCTCTTCTACAATACAATACAAGCCTTTTGGGTACCTTTAATCAATTGGAAATTAGCACAAGAGACATGGTGTTCACAGGTCTAGAGGAAGGTGAGACAGAACTACTTCCACTCAACTCAATTAACATGGGGACGACAGACAGAGGCTGAGGGGGATGAAAGGATCTATCTAAAATATCACATGGATGAGTTTGTATAAAGGAACTGTATCTGCTTGGAGTTCTTCAGATTATCCTCGTAGGCAGAGATGCTGAACTGTAATAAATACTCGTTGAATCCTGAGACGTAGTTTGTTGCTGCTTTCTTCTTACGTTCGTCACCACGACCAAGAAATAATTCCTAACAATCTCTAGAGAGAGAGACAGTTAACAGTTACAACAGAATGATGGAATTCTGTTCATGTTAAAAAGTACAAAGTCAAAACAGACTGAACAGCTGATACAGCCTGGATTACACCAGCTGAGTCATGATGAGATTAAAGGAAAATACAATCTGGACTGTATGTGGCATCCAGTCATCCAGTCATCCTGTCATCCAGTCATCCTGTCATCCTGTCATCCAGTCATCCAGTCACCCAGTCATCCTGTCATCCTGTCATCCAGTCACCCAGTCATCCAGTCACCCAGTCACCCAGTCCTCCTGTCATCCAGTCACCCAGTCATCCAGTCATCCTTTCATCCAGTCATCCTGTCATCCTGTCATCCAGTCACCCAGTCATCCAGTCATCCTGTCATCCAGTCACCCAGTCCTACAGTCATCCTGTCATCCAGTCATCCAGTCACCCAGTCATCCAGTCATCCTGTCATCCAGTCATCCAGTCACCCAGTCCTCCAGTCATCCAGTCATCCAGTCATCCTGTCATCCTGTCATCCTTTCATCCAGTCATCCAGTCATCCAGTCATCCAGTAGTTTACAGGAACATAAGAACACCAATCTGCCACCCAGTCGACTGGCCTGACGCTACTTCTTGATCTGCGCTGCCCCCTGCAGGTGTCAACAGCCACAGCACTACATGAAGACATCGAAAAAAATAAATACTTCAACTCAAAAACACGTTTCCTTGCTGCCTTGACTTTACAAGGTGACTGAAACTACATAGTGAGGTCAGAGTTCATCAGTTGTTCTGATTAGTTCAATCAGCAGACGTCTTGTCATGTTCATCAGTTGAATCCACTAATTGATGAACAGCATCAGAGGATGTTTTACTGTCAGTATTGAGTCCTTATGAACCAGATGTTTTAACATGGTCATCATTAGTTTATGTTCTCTCAGAAACATCCCTGTGATCCCATAGTTCAGTGAATGCTTGGTAAGATGTTCTCAACCCAACTCCTCATTTTAGGTTTCATGTACTCATAATTTTGAGTTATGAAGCTGACGAGTTGAAATGGACAAACACATCTATACAGGGGGTCGCCGAGCCCTAAAAAGTCTGAGAAATCTTAAAATAAATCAGCTAAATTAAAAAAAAAAAAGTACTAAAATGTCTTGAATCCAGTTAGTAGTCTGATTACAGGTTTCTTTTGTCCTCTCACAGTTGGACTTCATGTCTCTTAACTATTACCTCTCTGGCGTCTTTTCCTTTTTCATTTATAGTTTCACAACTTTTCAACTGCAGGTAGCATCAAGCATGCCGAGGCCTTGAGGAGTCTTGAATGTGTCTTTCTGAATCCATCCAGTTAAACTACAACACATCACTACCACCTGCTTTAACAAAGGGATTGATGAAGCAAAATTAAAGCAATTACACTGTGAGAGCTCGTAGCGCACCTAAACAATCTTTGATATTAAAGAGATATTGAGTGCCAAACTTCACGTGATGTGTTTGATCTCCAGAGCAGACATGTAGCCGTGGAAACACAGGTTGGTGTGATGCTGCAGCGTTGAGTGTGTTGAGCTGACATGTCTGTATCATCTCTCCGTTATTGAATTTGACTCTTTCAGTTGGTGTGCAGCTACACCTGTACCCTGGAGCTCCCAGCCCACCCAGGTACACATGCTGCTGTGTGTGTGTGTGTGTGTGTGTGTGTCACGTGTGTGTGCGTGTGCATGTGTGTGTATACTTGTGTGTGCAAGTGTGTGTAGACATTAATATCTGTTCATCCATGTGTGTGGTCTGGCACTGAACCAGTTATCAGAGGTGATCTGAACAGTCATTTTCCACTTTCCACGTTTCATTACTGTCTCTCTCTCTCTCTCTCTTTCTCTCTCTCCCCCCTCTCTTTCTCTTTCTCTTTCTCTCTCTCCCTTTCCCTCTCTCTCTCTTGCTCTCTCTCTCTCTCTCTCCCTCGCTCGCCCATGCCAATCTCTTCCTCTCATTCTCAGACATTGAGTCAGCAAGCCTGTCAGTCTGTCTGGCAGGCTATCTATCCATCTGTCCATCAACCAGTAAGTTTGCCAATCTGTCTGTCTGTCTGCCTGTCTCACTGTCGGTCTGTCTGTCTGTCTGTGTCTCTGTCTGTCTGTCTCTCTGCCTGTCTGCCTGTCTCACTGTCTGTCGGTCTCTCTCTCTGTTTGTCTGTCTGTGTCTCTGTCTGTCTGTCTGTCTGTCTGTCTGCCTGTCTTTCTGCCTGTCTGTCTCTCTGTCTGCCTGTCTGTCTCTTCATCATTCAGTCTATCTGTCTGGCTTTTTCTCTCTCTCTCTCAGTCTTTTCAATTGGTCTCACTCTCTGTCCATTTTTTTATCAATGTATTTATTGATTTTAGCAGATAAACAGGTTAAATAAAAGAAAACAGTAAATAAATGAAATTAGCACATTGACGGCCGACAAATGGCAGCGATTCAGTACTTTAGTGCTCAGAAATCCTGTAATGTGACAGTGTCAGTGAACTGCACACAGCAGGCTGACTGGACGGAGCTCTTCCTGTGGGCGGGGTAAGTGACCACACCGACACCTGAAATTAATTTGGGCCAATCAGGTGAATCCACAGCGTCTCAGTATTTCTACACAAACATCTCGCCTAGTTCAGCTTTAATAAAAAATAAAACATAGAAAAGAGGACGAATGCGTCATATGAGTATGATAAATCCTCTGATCTGGATTCAGGGGAATTTCCTTCCTGAGGTCGGTAACTGAAGCTCACATGTTCTCAGTCTTTAGCTCTTCTCTTGATAGCGTGATGAGTTGGTGGTCCGGTGGTTTGGTATACTCTAGTATACTCTATATAGTTTTGGACGTACTGGAGCATCAACACAAACAATTCCCTGACATCTTCGATAACAGGAAATCCCCATGAACAATAATATGATGCAACCTCATGATGCATTGATCTGGTTAAAGCTTAAAGCACAACGTGGGTCTGCATCCCCGCCGACTGAGACGCTGTTGATCTGTCTCTGAGGTCTGGTCACGTCTCCGCCCACAGGAAGTGACGAATCGACCTGGAGGAAGTCGGACTCACCAACCTCACCATCTCTTCCTCTCTCGTTTCTTTGGTTTCCTTCGGTATAAAACATCTCAGACCGGCCGGGTTGGTGAACATGAGTGTGCTGTGGTGTGCAGTTCACTGACACTGTCACGTCACAGGATTTCTGGGTACTGAAGTTCAAGTGTTTCAGTCAGTTACCTCTCGCTGCCATCTGGGGTCACCAGCATGCAAAGCTGCCCAGTCCAGCTTTAACATGATGTAATGGAGGAACACAAGTTCTCTTTAACCATTTATGCTGTAAAACCAACTATTGTCTGTCTATTAGTTTTACCCCCCCCCCCCCCCCCCCCCCCCCCCAGTAATGTGGTGGTCTCATGCTCTGTGCTGGCGTGGCTCCAGAGCAGCAGGATTACTGTTAAACAGGTATAATCTGGGCTGTTTCCTCGCTGCGTCCAGACCCATCTGATGGGAGCTGCTGAGGAGGAGATACTCTTTAACGCTGATCTCTCTAATCTCTCCCATTAGGCAGCCAGGGTCCCACAGGCCCGCCGGCCCAGAACCAACACATCCCACCATGTGAAAAACATACAAGTTATAAATGAACAGCAATACAGTTAACAAAGAAAATGATTGCAAAACTACAAATGAAAAACAACAAAATGATGATGCTTCTACAGGTGATCTATATTTTAGGCATGTTGGATGATAAACTTCAGGTGATGATTGTTGAATGCATTCTTTGTGTGTGTGTTTGAAAGGACGTGTGTGTGTGTGTGTATGTGTGTGCGTCCATCTTTCCCAGGGGAAGGTGAAGCTTGTAAATCTGACATTGTGTGTGTGTTTGAAAATGTTTATTTGTGCTCACGTGTGTTTCACCTCTTCCATCTTTCCCAGGAGAAGGTGAATCCTGTAAACCAGCCATTGTTTGTTTGTGTGTGTGTGTGTGTGTGTGTGTGTGTGTACAGCATGTCAGCTATTCCCGCCAGTTTTTCCAAGGAAAGCGTGATTGTGTGTGTGATGCCTGAAATGATGTTCTCAGGAACGGTGCATGCACGTGGGTAATGCTGCAAGTGCATGTGAATGCATGTAAAAATCTGCACACTCAGATCCTCCATTTTTTCCCAGGAAAAGTGGCTGCGTGTGTGTGAACGCCCGAGTCGCTGTGCATCCACCATTCCCTGTTTTCCCAGGCAGACCTGTGAATCCTGTAAGTCTGACGGTGTCTTCCTGGTGGTGGTCCCAGGAGGATCGCTGGGAGATTCCACCTTTCCCACATCGCTCCTTGATCCGCCTGACTCCGCCTCGCCTCGCCCGTAAGCCTGCCTTTTGTCCCCGCGGCGCACAGCGCTCTGTTTGTTTGCACATCCAGACGGAGGGCTGAGAATGTGTGACAGTCTCACAACCTGAACACCGACTGCTCAGATTCCCAGACAGAGAGAGAGAGAGAAGAGGGGAGATGAAGACTTAAAGAGAGAGAGAATAGAGATGAAGACTTAAAGAGAGAGAGAATAGATGAGAATGAAGACTTAAAGAGAGAGAGAATAGAGGAGGTGAAGACTTAAAGAGAGAGAGAATAGAGGAGGTGAAGACTTAAAGAGAGAGAGAATAGAGGAGGTGAAGACTTAAAGAGAGAGAGAATAGAGATGAAGACTTAAAGAGAGAGAGAATAGAGAGTGAAGACTTAAAGAGAGAGAGAATAGAGGAGGTGAAGACTTAAAGAGAGAGAGAATAGAGGAGGTGAAGACTTAAAGAGAGAGAGAATAGAGATGAAGACTTAAAGAGAGAGAGAATAGAGGAGGTGAAGACTTAAAGAGAGAGAGAATAGAGATGAAGACTTAAAGAGAGAGAGAATAGAGGAGGTGAAGACTTAAAGAGAGAGAGAATAGAGGAGGTGAAGACTTAAAGAGAGAGAGAATAGAGGAGAATGAAGAATGAACGTGGTGTGTCGAAAACCGAAAAGGGTCCAAGTCTTTGTTGTGGCAGCAGAAGATAGAAGCCTTTACTTTACATTGGAAATCTAATGTAGAATAAAGGCTTTTTTGTTCATTCCCTTCCAGTCCTGCATCACTCTAGATCACTCTAGATCACACTAGATTACTCTAGATCACTCTAGATCACACTAGATCACTCTAGATCACTCTAGATCACTCTAGATCACACTAGATCACACTAGATCACTCTAAATCGCTTCCCAGTGCTTTTAGGAAAATTAAATCCATATTTGTGTAAAATTCATTTTTCAGACTGTAGCATCTCAGTTTGGTTTGTAAATTGGCTTGACTGGGTTGTGATTGACAGGAGGCGGGTCCTAATGCGACCTGTAAACTACTAACTGGTGGTGAGACGCCCACTCACGCCTCGCTCTCCTGATGTTTCACGAATGTGCACTTTAATATGAAACGGAGAACAGAACTTCTTCAAAAGGTTTGGTTGGCTTCTCCTTTACGGGAGTGAATGAGCCTGAGAGGTTCGGCAAAACCCATTTAAAATATCATATCAAGAATCAATATTACATGGAAAATGTAAAAAATTAGGCAAGAAAATCCAATCATGCTGGAATGGTCCTTTAAGTTCTGCTATCACAACACAGAGTCACATAACCAACCAAGTATCAGTCCAGACTCTTCTAACCGTGATGTACCAGATCAGACAAGATGAACGGAAACCGATGAATTCAATAGAATATCTTCAATATCGCTGAAACGTTTTTGTGCTCACTTTAAGTGGATTTTTTTAGTGATAAATATCAGCCTGATGAATGGTTCAGTTTCATTGCACAACAGTTCAAAAGTGGCTTTGGACTTGATGAGTCTGTGAACCATCTGTCCACCACGACCTGGTGGTCAAGGTTACATGGCCATTAGCTGGTGTGTTAGCATCATTAGCAACATTAGCAACATGAGCTGACACTAAAGAACAACCTGTCCCATGCTAATCCATTGTTGAAAGTCTCTGGACTGTTTACCTGTCGGTGTGTTTTTCTTCCTGATGTTCATCAAGTCTGTTTGTTTGTTTCAACTGAACCGATGGAAACCAATTTCACTTTTTTACTTTTTGTGACTTTTCAAAAGTTTGCCTGAAACTCGCTTTGACAGTTGGACGGAAACCCAACGACAGAGAAGAAGAGACAATGAAACAGAAGAACGAGAAGAACGGCAGATGAAGAGAAAAAAGGGAGAGAGTGGAAAAGATAAAGCAGAGAGAGAGAGAGAGAGAGAGGGAGAGGGAGGGAGCGAGAGACAGAAACAAAGAGAGAGAGAGAGAGAGAGAGAGAGAGAATGATCTGGGCCCGTGAGCCTCGTCTGAACATGTTGTGAAAGTGAGGTTTTCAGACGTTGTAATTTACTCAGATTCAGATTCAGATCACTTTGGCAGAACGGCGGACCACCTGCACGTCACCCCCAAACCTCCTGGGAGCGCCGAGGGAAAACCTGCGTCTCACCGAGCGTGAGACTCCAAGCCAACAGCTACAGCTCACGGTGCATCTCTGACAGCCTGACACCTCCCGTCTGGTCGGGTGTACATGCATGTCCTGGGGGAGGAGGGGGGAGGAAGGGAGGGAGGAGGGAGGGAGTGTCGAGCACAGGACTCTATTGGAAACTGTCAATGCTTTAATGGAGTTGACTGTTTCTGGGTTGTGCCACTGGTTGTTCTCTCTCTCTCTCTCTCTCTCTCTCTCTCTCTCGCTCTCTTTTTTTCTTTTTTTTCTTTCTGAGATAATTACTTGATGGCGATACACATTATTAAATATTTTGACAGTTTTTCTCACATGCTGCTGTCTTGGTCCGGTCTTGCAAACTACCCTCGGTTTCAACTGGGTTCAATAATCCGCTGGCTTGTGGCTGGGAGGTTGCTGGTTCAATTCCCTAGACAGGCTGGGCAGCTTTAGATGGAGGAAGTAAATGGGAAACTACCATTCATCAATTATCTATCATTACCAATTGTCTGCACAAACATCCAAGCAATGGTGGGACCAATACGAAGACAAGCCAATCAAGAATCCTCTTCAATTAAAGGTGCTAACTGAAGCATTTTAACATCGATAAATCACTGTAAACAAACCAGACCACCACCAGCAGCCTGTCAGCCTCTACCAGCCTGTCAGCCTCTACCAGCCTCTACTCTCATTCTACTTTGTGTCCACCGGGTCGATTTTGGAGGGAAATCTACTGTATTGCTTTACGGCACCAAACAGGAAGAGGGCGCTGTTCTTCCAGCGCTAACGGAGATAAAGATAAAGAGTTTCTGGCGGCGGAAGATGGAGGAAGGAGAGAAAGGAAGATGGAGAAATCACTTCGGTGAAGACAAACAGAAAACAAAGGCACATAGAGCGACGCAAGGGGGAGGAAGCAAAGGGGGTTATGGGAAATGTGGTCTGAATATTGAGACACACTAGCACTAATAATACCACTGAAGCCCAGGTGACGTTGTTGATGTGGTCAAGTCCCTTTGGGACATCAGAACACACAATGTAGTAAATCAGAGTCTACCAGACGTACGTTTTGATTGGCGTCGATGCTAATGGCGTGTCTTTGATGTGTGAGGTGTGACGGCGCTCTTCCTTTCATGACGGCGTGACTGAGTGTTGGAGGACTGAGGGAATGGCCGAGGGTCACTCACCGCCGCTGACCCCTCAAACCATTTTCACAGAAGAAGAAGGAGAGTCACTCAGCGGAGGGCGGCGTGGTGTCGCCTGGTGTAGATAGACCCGGTGGGGGCTGATCTTTGATCCTGGCTTCAAACACACACACACACACACACACACACACACACACACACACACACCAGAGGACGGGACGGGAGTAGGATGAGTTAAGACAATTGGAAAGTATTTCAAACAATCAACATAGTGGAATTTTCTGTGATTGACAACCAAACTTGACACTATCTGGATTGTTCTGATCTGTTCTGCAGTAAACTGATCTGGAACTGCAGTGCAGGTTAAAACAAAGACACACACACACACATACACACACACACACACGCATTCCCATGCACGACAATGCACATGCATGTGAATGGGGAGATCTGTGAGACTCAAACTGGCACCTTGGAGTGGGTGTCATCCGTGGGTGCCCATTCACAATCGCGGCAATGAAAACAAACGCCGAATCTGAAGGATCCCAACTGTCAGTCAGGCGAAAGGCAATCTCTTTCATTTCAAGGAGTGTAAACACCCGGGGATTCTGGGACTAATTTGTTGAACATAGTTACAGTTGTCAAGGTAAAAGCCGCCCCCATTTGATGCGCCTCACCCTGCAATGTTTACGTTGGAAGTAGCTGATTCCTCTGCCGCTGGCGTATTATGGCTAGACGGGGGCCGGGTGTCAATAACTGTCACCCACAGGGGGGGAGGAAGAAAACGGGGGCCCATCTGCCTTGGCCTGCCGTGTAATTAGCACTAAAACAAAATGCTTTGTGTTGAAATGCGGAGACTGGCACCCCTGCCAAGTACACATAGCATCGCGTGCCCAAAGAGAACAGCGATGGGTGGCATGATGGAACATAATCGGCCTTTTCCGACTCACGGAGTATGTAAATGGCGCAGTCGCGGGACACAAAGGCGCTATTACCGGCTAATTAAAAACACCTGAACTCTCCACGCCGAGATGTTGTCTCCTGTTTGGGTTTGTGCAGGCACAGCGAGAGAGGACGCACCTAAACATCCACCTGTTTCCCCCAGGGCTCTGCGCTAAATAAGCCCTCCTGGAAAGGGGGCGGGGCCTGCAAGCCAGACTGGTAACAGATATATGTGAATATTAAAAGCACTTAATATCAGCCTCTCCCGCCCCGAGGAAAACAATTGCGCCATTGTGCCTCGTAGCCGACTGTGTTTTCCTCTGCGGTTTCTGCTAATAGGAGTGATAAATGCGTCTCTCTAAGTGGCTTCCCTAGATTCCTCTCGGTGATAACGCCGCGGCCAGACAGACGTCGCCCACGCCGCTGGGAGGGTTTCATCTGCTAGCGAACCGCATTTCTGACTGAGCAGCGAGGAAGGCTGTCAACAATCCATGCAGAGAGCGGTGACGTCACGGTGTCAAAGTTTTGATGTTGACCAAAGTTAATAAACCGCATCGCTCCTTCTTACTGGGGCCGAAGCTCCAGTGGCAAAGGTTAAATAACAGAGAGGCTGAACAACACAGATATCCAAGGCAACAGGCGTTATTTTATCGGCTAGTGCATTTTGACGTCTTCGCAGAGAAAAGAGTCTCATTCATTGTCTTGTTTTTGTGCAAACGTTAGACCGCTGCATCTTCTGTTCTGACTGTAAGGAGTGAGGTGTGAGGTGTGGCCTCAAGAGAACACAAATCATTGTCATCGGGGTTACAACACCGGTGCCAGAACGAAACAATGTTCTGTATTTTCCAGTCAGACATATCTAACTCCATTATATATATATATATATATATATATTATATCCCGCACCATAATAGCTAATCGACGCAACCGTAGAGATCACAGGGATCATAATTAGAACCCAATCACCCATAACTCAGGAAACAGAGGCGCAGTTGTTCAGCAACAACACCGCAAGGAATTTCATCCTTCACAGACACAAATCACCAAAATCCCAACCAAGCAAAACAAATCCGGGAACGGCTTTCGATCATTATGATGCCACAGACTCTTTGCCAAATGATTTCAAAGCAAACCACCAGAGCTACACGTGTATATGCTAATTATAAACAACCGTCCAATTTGCGTTAGCAGTCAAATGGAAGCGGAGCAGCGTGAGGTGAGCCGGTGGGCCGCTGGCATCGGCTGCAGACGGGTTTTCTTTTAGGTATCACAAATAAACTTTTTCGTTTTTTATTAGAATATCATGACCCTTTCTTCTCTCTGTTCTCAAAGCCACGCCTCCTTTTCTGGTCGCTGTAATCACACAACTTAAAGTTTTTCTCATCGTATCTTATCAAATTTATACATTCATACAGTTGTAGTAGTAGTACAAGTCAAGTACAAGTCAAGTAACTAGTAGTACAAGTCAACTACTTTTGCCGCTTCTACTACAATCACTGGCTGATACAATAAAGTAAAATCTGTGAGTTACATTGAGTAACTACAAATAACAGCAAACATGTTTTTTTTTTCTTTTTTCTCATATTTCTTTATTTGTTTTTTTATTTGTGTTTTACCTGAAGGAGGACGGACTGAATATGTACTAATTTACATGTTGTGTAAATGTGTGTGTGTCTTTTTGTCTGTTGTATTGTTCGAAAAAAATGAAATTAAATAAAACAAAGAACAAGTCGTTAGTTACAGAAAATAAATATACTCAACTGACTTTCCTGTGATAGTCTATACTTTCTGCTAAAAGCCCCCCCAAACACACACACACACACACACACACACACACACACACACTATCTGAATCATCCTGGTGAGGTGAACCCCACCCATCTGGTGCACCAGGCGTAAGAAACCACCGCTCCTGCTGAACCATCACTATCATGACATCCTGGGTACGGCAGAAGAAAAGTGCCTTTCTCTTCACCACTTCTTCTGAATGTCATGTATAATAGTATTATTGGTGTGTGTGTTCTCCAGGTTTGGTTTGTGTCAGGTCGACCTGACCTGTCTGTCTACAGCCCTGCCTGTCTGTCTCTCTACCTACTCTGTATTAGCTCCTCACACCTGAAGAGCCTGTTTGCTCAAGCTTCGTTTGAGCCTGTCAACAAGCACAGGAACCTCCTTCCTCCTCCTCCCTCTGCCTTCCTTAGCCTCCCTTTTCTGTCCTCCCCCCACCCCCCCTTTGCCTAACCAAACACAGGTTTGATTTATGGGGCTGTCGAGCTACCTGGCCCAGGACGACAGGTTATTTCCATTACCGCTGGGATTCTGTAATAAAGGGATCTAATGTAATGGCAGAGCACGCGGCCCAGCTGTCTTGTCCCAGCCAAGCAACAACACAGCACCAGAGAATGAAAATATTCATATAGTTTTGCTGTAAAGCTGGATGTTGCCTGCACCGTGCTTGTGTGTACATGTGTTTCGAACTGTGTTTTACTAAAAAAGAAAAAAAAACCTGGAGTGATCTATTCGTTTTGTAATCTCTCTGTTTTTAATTCATGTTTGAATTAGTCATCGAATGGAAATCTGCCACACACAGCGTCTAGAAGCAGAACCCGCTCCCATTGGCATTTAGCGCATTTAGATATCTATACTAAACCCAGATATTGAAAGTTGCATTTGATGTAAGTGTGCAGGATGTGTGAGTGACACCAAAGACGCTGCAGAAGTGACACCAAACTGGGAGGCTTGAAGAATCAGGCTCTTCCACTGAAGTGCCTCGTCTGTCAGCGAGGCAGGACGGCCTGGTTCACTGAAGGCCTGGGCCCTTTGATTTCGTCTGCATGTTGTTTTTGAACGTCTCAGCCCGACGTTGCATCACTTCCCCCTGAGACAGACACAGACAAAAAGTGTCACTCACTTGTCGGTAGCTTCACCGCTCTGACAAAGGCAAATCCACACATTGTTTGAAGGCTCAGCGCCCCCACCAGCTACTTGAGCGGTTACCTAACTTGACTCTCGCTAGAATAAAATAGTTAAAGGGGCAAAACCTCTTTCGGAAAAGTTACCCATATGTTACAAAACAGTAGAATTGTGATAGAATATGACTGCAATTTTATATTAGAGCAACCTAACAGTTTCAGATTGGCGTTTCCAGGAGGCACAAATAATCTCCTTGGTTGAGTTAAACCTCAGTGGGTGGAGCCAGAAAACTCAGTTCTTCTGTTTAAGGGGTAAGAGAGGACCTAGCTAATATTATGAAACCTAGCGCTCTGCTAGTAACCAAAATAATGCAATCTAGTTAAAGTTATCTAGGTTATCTAACTACTTAGCCTAGCTAGTTAGCCTTAAATTTAAACTAGCCATATTAGCCAATAGCTATCTCGGTAAGCTAGCTCCATTCATGAATGCCATGGTCATGAATAAATGAATAAAATAAGTTATTGACATTTATATTCAAGAGTTCCTTCTTTGCCATTCAAGTTTGCCACTAAGCTAACTTGCACTTTGAAAAACTGTGGTTCCTTGGCTCCGCCCATTGAGGTTTAACTCAACCAGTGGGATTATTTCTGCCGGCAGAGAAGCTCTGCCTCTGAGAAATTATTGCATAGCAAAAAATCTGCCAGCTACTGTTGCGATGCCTTCGACACCTAACCCTAAATAGCTCAGTGGCCAGCAGTGGAGTACTGGTTATACTGGGCATGCGAGCTCAGCACCCCTTGGACAAAAGTTTAACAAACATTAAAAAGTTTGAAATTCATTCAGTTGAGTATTGAACCAGGGCTTTCCCATTCAATGCATAACAACCTACCGACTGAGTCAAATAGTAAATGTTCATTAGGAAGTGTAAGAAGAATTGACAGATGTTTGGCCGGTGTATAGCTATGCCACTATGCCACACTGGCTGCTCAGCACGACCTCGTGTAACCACCACACTCGGCTCTCAAATACCTGAGACCACAGCCCACAATGAGTCACAGCTGTCATTAATAAAAGGAAGTTGTTTACGAACTTATTGGCACTTCAAATCAAATCAAATCAAATCACATTTATTTGTATAGCCCTTAATCACTGTTCACTGCACTTATTGTTATTATTGGAACTTGGCAACACTAGATAACTTATTGTTGGCATCAGGCTGTTGACAAGACTCTGCTCTGTCTGCTCGCCCCGAATCTTTCTGACCCGACTCCTTCTGAACCCTGACTCCTTCCTGAACCCCGAACTCCTGACCCCTATCCTGAGCCCCCAAATCTTTCCTGAACTGACTCCTTTCTGAGCCACTCTTCCTAACCCTGACTCCCCCAAACCCCCTGATCCTTCCTGAACCCCCTGAGACCTCCTTTCTGAAAGACCCTATCCTCAACCCCTGACTCTTCCTAAAACCCTGACTTTCCTAAACCCCTGACTCCTTCCTGAACCCCGTAACTCTGTCCTGAACCCCCTGACACCTTCTTGAACCCCCTGACTCCTTCCTGAACCTCTTGACTCCTTCCTGAACCCCTTAACTCTGTCCTGAACCCCCTGACTCCTTCCTGAACCCCCTGACTCTTTCCTGAACCCCCTGACTCCTTCCTGAGCCCCTTGACTCCTTCCTGAGCCCCCTTGACTCCTTCCTGAACCCCCTGACTCCTTCCTGAACCCCCTGACTCCCTCCTGAACCCCCCAAATCTTTCCTGAACCCCCTGACTCTTTCCTGAACCTCCTGACTCCTTCCTGAGCCCCTTGACTCCTTCCTGAACCCCCTGACTCCTTCCTGAGCCCCTTGACTCCTTCCTGAACCCCCTGACTCCTTCCTCCTGGCTCGTACACCAGGCAGTACGGTAGAAGTCACATTAGCACGAGCAGCGTGGTGCGTTCACGTACCAGGAAGTAGCTTGGTGAACTGTAGTGGTAAATCAACGCAGGAACCCAATATTTAGCTCCAACAATGTGGTGCTACCACAGCACTTGTCAACAGGAGGTTTTTAAAGTTAACATAGTTTCACTCCAATCATGCAGACCCCCCCCCATTAAACTCACTTAATGTAGCAATTGTGGGTACATGGCATCCAGTCTAAACTGTTTCCGCTGCAATTTTCTACAAACGAAATCTTGTTTACCCTGGTTGACGGAAAGGATTGATGTCATTGACTATTTTTTGTGAAATGCCCCTAGAGGAAACCAAAAAGACAGTTTGATCATTGCTTCCCCAATATGATGAAGTTGCCTTTGAATCCTGAAAACAGAACAGCTTCAAATGAAACCTTATCAAATGAACAGGTGGCGCATGGTTAACTATGCAATTTTCATGTTCAATAATTACAGACACACAGTGTACAACGTTTTAAGTCAAGAGTTTCTGTTTACAATCTTTGGATTTTAAAGAAAATCTAATTAATCTGATCTAATTAAAATGTTCTTGAGGAGAATGTGATGGTACTGCAAAGAGCCTTGGATACAAATGTCCACCTAACAGCATGTGAACAGACTTATAGACATATGAATTATTTTATTAAAATTACTAAAATTATACGGCTTTATTTTTCATTATTATTATTATTAAAAATGGTATGCCTACATTTGAAACACCTGGTATACAACAACCAGGCTAGAAACAGAGAGCTAGCTGAACCAGGTTGTTGTGGTGTGTCTGTAGATCATCCAGTAACGTAAAAGTGATCAGTGTGATCAGGTAGATTTGTCTCCAAATGTAGGTTACTGTGACTCAGTAAACTGTCTTGTCTTTAGCCCTAGTCTCTACTCCAAAACACTCTGAGTTGGAGCTGGAGAAGAGTCAGCTAGTTAACCTGAACTAACTGGTAGCTAGCTAAGGGACTACTAGCCACTGCTAACACTAGCTTCTACTGGATACGTTAGCTAGCGTGCTAATCAGATGTGTTAACAACAAGACAGTGATGGTTAGCTGACCAGATACTATGGTTAGCTAGCTAACAAGCTACATGATCTAAACACTAAATCAATCAGATGTATCAGTGATGAAATGATCAGTTCAGTCAGAAACAGACAGAAATTAACCATGAAGATTCAGTTGTGTTGTTGTTGTTCCTCCAATATGGCTGCCAGTGGGCGCGTTGCATCACCTGAAAGCCCTCTATTGCAAAGACACAATAATTCCTCAGTAGCACTGTTAGTTCCACCAGCTACCTACCAGCCGAAACATATTATTTCATTTCATTACATCCACGGTATTATTGTGACTTTCCAATACATTTCCATAGGTTACACATACACATGATCAAGGCCGCGGTAGAGTGAAGCGCTGCCCTGATCCCGGGTCAGCTTCACCCCGCTGCAGCCAGCTGAGGCTCGGTGCAGGCCACCTGGCAGAGGGAGGCGGGATGGGCGGGGAAGCGTTGTGGGTGTTCTGCAGCGTCTGGGCTGGACCAGGCTAGCGCTGTCTGAGGCTCAGCGGGCGGGTGTGTTGTGTAACCCAAAGCTGTGGTTGGATTCTTTTCCCACATGAGCTGTCAACTGGCTTTATGGCACACAGAGACTGCAGAGAGAACAATAATTAATTCAATTAATTCCCACAATGACAGGTTTTTATTAGACAATAGCTATAAATAAAGTGCATTGTTAAACTGGGATGACAGAGGGAGAAATATGAGCTTGTTGTGTTAATAGTGTACGGGGTGGTGTTGCTGCTCACTTGCAGCTTTATTCTATAGTAAATTAACACTTTATTTGTCTCACTAAAGATCTGCAGTTTACCAATACACAGTATTAGATAAATAAATTAAATAAATAAAACTCAGTGATGTAATAGTAAATAAAAGTGACATTATAAGGCATCACAACCACCAATATGACCAGAACAATCAATATTTTTTCAGATAAGTGTTAATTTATGCTTTTCCCCCTTAACTTAACACCAGTTTAAGGGACTATACCCCTTAAAGCTTCTACATCAGCCTACAAAGGTGGCTGAACTTTATTCCTGCATGAGTTTAGGTGGGTTAACCCTCCGCTACATCCCTGCTCGTGTTATAAACCTACTGTGATGTATGTAGGATGGGTGTTAGAGGACGGGAGGGCGAGCGGGGTCACCGGGGTGTAAAAACATCCCTTTCTTACAGTCTCTGGAGGAGAAAGTCACCGTGAGTAGAAATGGTGTAGGTTGTGTCTGTAATTGTGTAGATGCAGATTTTACCACAGCTCTGCGTGCAGCAGACATCTAACCCGTCCTTTCGCCTCCTTTCCCAGACAACAAACTCTCACACACCCAAATAGGCGGTGGTTGTACAGTATGTGATGTGTGTGAGGAGAGGAGTGCAGGGGGGTAATTTAAAGCTGCATTAGGACCTTTTATACTGATGCCATATTGTCAACACGGCCTGTAAAACCTCCTCCTCCACTCCTCTTTTCCCCCTCCGCCGTTCTCCCTTCAGTTCCTCTTTATTTGTTCTAATTCCAGGGACCGGCTGGGTCTTGCCTGGATTTGGAGAGTGCTTGGTTTCAAAGGGTAATTGACACCTTACCTGTAATTTCATGGTTTCACTCCACCTGCCTTTGATGTCTGGGACTGGGTTGGGGCTGGGATGCGGAGGGCTGTTGCATGCTCTGCCGTGAGTCTCTTCCAGCCTGTCTGTGCCTTTTCTGAACATGAATGACGTCTCATGCAGCCCAGGTTATTAAAGGGGGGGGGGGGGGTCCACGGGCCACTGAAAAGCTTTTCTTGTGGTGACAAATACGCCTGTAGAGTTGTCAAGATTGAATACGAGACAGAATGATCAGAGATGAATCAGGAGCCTAGATGATGACCTCTCCCATGTCAGATGGAAACCACATATCTCCAAAAAGGCAAACATGAACCTCTCCTGGAATGAATACAAAAAAACTGCCTACTTTTCCCATTGATGCCAATGCATTTTAAAAAATGATATAATGTCTTGTGAATGGTCAGGACCCAAGACTGTGGGGGGACAGGGCCTGATGCAGTCAGGACAGTTAACTCAGTATCATCTGAAATCTGAAGACACACTTTCATAGACTTACATTTATGTAAGTGTTTTTTAATCTTGTGTTGTTTTTTAATCATGTTTCCTTTTACATTTATTTATTTTTCATTAAACATTTTTATTTATTTATTTATTTATTTATACCCTCATTATGTATTTTACTATACATTTCTTGTTTTTTCCTTCCTGTAAAACACTTTGTAAACTCTGCTTATACATAAGTGCTATATAAATAAAGTGTATTATTATTATTATTATCACTCAACACATAAAGAATTATATAAAATGTTGAAAAAAGTTCATTAAATTGGAGTTGTGAGTTTCCGTCGGTTGTTACCTCAGTCTTCTGGTTGTGGAGGTGAAGAGTGTGTCTGTACCGTCTGCAGGCTCATACACGCTCACTGATTAGGACTAAATGGGTCAGATGCTGCTTTTGAATCATCATCCTGCTCACTCGTTCCTCGTTTGCAAACCGCAAATGTCGATATTCACGGAAGGAGTTGTTTTGGTGTGTGTGTGTGTGTGTGTGTGTGTGTGGGGGGGGGGGGGGGGGGGATGAAAGGAACTGGGTGGTGCTGGGAGCAACAGCGCTACCTGAAACTGCGTAGTAAGCCGTCAGGGTGAGCGGGGGCTGAATGTTTTCTGCATTAATTGAATGTTTTTCTGTGATTCATGCGTCTGCCTCTACGGTGCAGATGCTCCGCCGAGCGATGAGGAGGAGGAGGAGGAGGAGGAGGAGGAGGAGGAGGAGGAGGAGGCTCCCTGCAGATCCAGGCCAGCAGCGATGAAGTGATGAGAGGGGAGTGACAGGAAAATTGCATTTGTGCAACCATGAATCATTACAAACAACCCTTTAAAAGGCATCCCTCACTGTAATTACCTCCTCTGCCATGCTCTATTACGGGGTACTTTATTACCTTCTATTACTCCGCTCTACCTGCCTTGGCAGATGCAGACCTCACACTGACTAACACGGTTTGGCAGGTGAACGTACAAGACGGCGTTTCTGTTCAAGCGAGGAAGAAGAGCCCAAAAAAATGCAACATCTTCAAGGGATGTTATGTAATCTATGACTATTATTGATTGCAACAACGCTGACAGGTCTCTGGCTCGGCGTAGGCGGCCCGTCACCGACACAGTAAAGTCACATTTTCACAATAAGAGATCCAAAAAAAAAAGAATAATAGTGTTTTGTTTGAAAAGAAAGTGAGTCGTAAAAGCTAGAAATCTCCTGGCCAGGTAATCGTTGAGTCATTATTATTGATCAACAACTCTATCAACCCCCTGCAGGTATATCATGATCATTTTATTGCCTCTTTTCTAAACGAGCTCAGTTCAAAGATAAACTGTATTTCCGTTGGAATGCAAAGTCGACAATGGAGTCGGTGAACCCGGCTGAGGAGGCGGACTAGCAGATCACAGAGAAGTGGATCAGTACAGTGAAGGAGGAGGGTTGGGGGTGTTGGTGTGGGGGGGAGAGGGGGGGGGGTCTGAGGAAACGAAGACTGAATGAATGAATGAAAACATATTGGTCATCCTGAGTTCAGCCCCTCCGCCCCGCTGGGAGCCCCGACCGGCCGCGGGCTGCTTCACTGCCTCGCTGCCCCGGGCTGTACTGGGCCGCTGGGCACCCGTCCAGTTTTCTGTCCAAATTACCAGCTCCGCTTCGCAGAGGAAGGCCAGCAGGGTGAGGAGATCTCCCCCCTTCCTCCTCCCCCACTCCTCCCCCCCTCCTCCACCCCCACCGTCTGAACCCCTCGCTGCCGTGGCTCGGAGCTGACGGAGCGTCGCGGATGGCCCTAGATTGCACCTGGACCAGGGGGGCTTTCCATCTCTTCCCCCCTTGGTTCACAGACAGCCCCCCCCCCCCACCCCACCCCGCCATACCAACCCCCCCCCCCCCCCCCACCCTCTCTGGGTTTCCAATGGGTGGCCTACAAATTGAGCAAGGATCACAGACTCCTACTATTACGAGAGAGGAAGGAAAAGTCCGGCCTGTTGTGATGAAATGTTGTTCTGTTGTGCCTCGTCTACTTCTACTTCCGTTAGTGATTTCCAACGTTACCCAGAATGCCTTGCAACAACCTCCAGAGAACGTGCCTGGACCTGTTGCTTTCAATCAAAGTTAGAAGAAGAAAAATACAAAAATACACCACCCAACGACAAAATGTATTTACTTATTGAAGCAAATTCTGCTATTGCACTTCATGAGTCACCCTGGATGAGAGCTGAATTGTGCAGGAGAGACAAAAAAGGTCTCAACACCTGAAGAGTTCATCTCCATTCATCCAATTGGTATTCAGCGGGGCTTTAATTTGTTTTGATGTGGTGCTACCCGTCCTCCTCTGTGGGCCGGCGCGTGGCGGTGTTGTGCTGGACGGCGGGTATCCGTGGACGTCGGGGTATCATGGGTGATGGGCGACTCCCCGGGGTGCTGCTGTTTGTCCCGCCATGCCTCGGGGTTGGGGGTTGTGTTTACCTCATAACACAAAGCAACACGGTTTTTGATGCTCTGCCAGTGTGCTGCTGTGTAAACTGTAAACAACACACACACACACACACACACACACACACACACACACACACACTGCTGCAGCGGCCACTCCCCTTCCTGTTCGCTGCCTCTTTACTTTGTCTCTCTGCAACTCTTGTTCTTTCTCTCTTCCAGCAGCAGCAACAGCGGTTTTGTTTGGAATTAACAGAAGAAGAAGAACTGGGTAGTTAGCATGAGCAGCGACAGAGAGAAGAGCGCCACCTACAGGAACTCAAACTCCATCAACAGGAAATCCAAGGAGAAAGACGTCACAGTACTGGACACACTGTTTGATTGACAGGTGATCTCTGGGAAGAGCAGTGAGGAACACCACAGTGAGGAACACCACAGTGAAGAACACCACAGTGAGGAACACCACAGTGAAGAACACCACAGTGAGGAACACCACAGTGAAGAACACCACAGTGAAGAACACCACAGTGAAGAACACTACAGTGAGGAACACTACAGTGAGGCAAAGAGAGACAAAGATAGAGACTAAATACAAACTCTAGTTGGTTCTGGGGTTCTGAGATGTAACCACAGATTTTCACATATTGTGTTGACATGATATTTGTTGAACAAATATAGTAAATGAGCAGATTTTGAAATTTGACCAAAATACACAAGAAAATCGGGAGAAATGAAACCAGGAGCCTGCAGGTGAGGGAGGGAGAGAGGGAGGGAGAGGGGGAGGGAGAGGGGGAGGGAGAGGGGGAGGGAGAGGGGGAGGGAGAGGGGGAGGGAGGACATGGAAGAGCAGAGATGCTGAATGAAAAAAACAAAACCCTTAAAACACTGACTCACTTTTTAATGTCTTTCCTCTTCCTCTCTGCCTTCTCATCTAGTGGTTCTTCTTCTTCTTCTTCTTCTTCTTCTTCTTCTTCTTCTCCTCCTTCTTCCCCTGCAGAACCAGTCAGGACCTCACCACCAGTTTGGCTGTGACCAGTGAACCCAGAGAAATGTGGGTGAGGAACCTCAGAACCAGTGAGGAGGAACCTCTGCTTTCCAACACACACACACACACACACACACACACACACACACACACACACACACACACACACACACACACACACACACACACACACCCTTCACTCACCCCCCCCCTCCCCCACTGCCTACCCCCCCCCCCCCCCCTTCGCTATGGAGGCTGATTCCGCCCTCTGGATGAACCTGCTGTCCCTGAGAGGAGGGAAGTGGAATACAGAGAATAGATAGATGATAGATAGATAGATAGATAGATGGATAGATGGATAGATAGATAGATAGATAGATAGATAGATGGATAGATGGATAGATAGATAGATAGATAGATACATAGATAGATAGATGATAGATGGATAGATGGATAGATAGATAGATAGATAGATAGATAGATAGATAGATAGAGAGAAAGACTCTGGACTATTTTCTCTGGCGGATGTAGATTCATTCACTTCACAATAACAACAATAACAGAAAGCCCATATTTCATGTACGGCATAAACTCTCTCTTGGAGGAAATTAGTGTTCAAGTAGGACTTCAACACCCCCCCATACACACCCCACCCTACCCCCAACCCACCCCATGCACCTGTTCACCAGCTCTGTCCCAACCTTGCCCTCCTGCTCCCCCTCCAGCATTCCTGTCACGATGAAGCGTCGAGGAGACACACACACAGTCGAAAAACTTTGATATCCCAAAAGGAGAAACCGCCGAGCTTCAGTATCTGGGTGAACCAGCTTCCTAAAGGGTGATTAGGCTCCGGTGCTGTCAACAGCCACTTCCTCACCACTGGGTTCCTGTCTGGGTATCCGTCCCGGAGCAGCAGGGGTCCACAACGCCCCTCCCGGTGTCTCATGGGAGATTGACGTACGGGGGACGGGCGTCGAGTCTTGTTCCTACACCCGACATGAAATACGGCGCTGTCGTCCTCCCTGCCAAGGCCTCAGCTAACCCCTTGATTCAGAGCCCGGAGGTGTCGGGACTTGCTCGGTTTAGGAAGGTTCCCTCCTCAATCCCATCATGCAGTGCGAGGCTGAGCTCCCGTGAAATCCGTCTCAATGAAAGATGTGCAGCAGAAATAATCCCTGCCTGTTGCATTGAAGAGCTAATGTGTGATTACAGTGTGGTTCCCTCAGCCCACCGCTGACTGCACTGGGGCTTTTATTTTCTGAGCTTTTTACACACAAACCGACTTTGTGGCTGTGCAGCGTTTTCTTTCTATTTGTCTTCTTTCAGTTGCGATGCGTTAAAGCGGCGCAAGGCAACTTCACACATCAGAAAACGGCGAGGGAACTGAAAATGAAATCCTGCAACGTGACGACAGTGAGCAAACCCAACGCCACAATTTCATTTTGGGTACATGAGGTGCAAATATGGCGTCTGAAGTAGCGGGGATGGGATTCTCTTCTTCTCTTTATGTGTATTTTACAGAGAAGATCCTACATTTACACGACATCGTACATTAAAACGTACTCTCCATCACGTCAAACTCTTCAAGAACATATGTGAGTCTGGCCAAATGCGCGAATCACCGACTGACTCTTTAGTGGTTGATGCTGTAGCTGTGGCAGAGGGAAGGGGGCGGGGCTTGTCTCCTAACAGGTGCCCCATTATTTTGCAAGGAGGCAGAAAGTCATATTTTTGCCAAAGCAAGATGGCTGAACCAAAGGTGTTACAGTTTGTTTTGTTGTTTCCTCGGGGGGCAGTGAGAGCAAGTTCACCTCTCCTTGATCTCCCCCTCTGATTCCCTCCCCCCCCCTCCTCCCTCCGGCCAGTACGTTGAGATCGGGGGGGTGGGGGGGGGGCTGAGGTCCGGGCAGCAACAATAACTGGACTGTGTTTTCCCGAGTCCCAGTCCCACACAATGACCACGTCCATGTCGATTAGCGCGGGGTGGCGGCGGACCCGCTCCGGCCGGGGCTAATAGCTTATTACGCAGCGTAAAGTGACAGTGTGATCTGGAGGGCTGCCAGGAGAGAGGGTCCAATTAAAGCAGAAAAAGAGGAGGAGGAGGAGGTGAGGGGGGGGAGGAGGGGGAGGGGAGGAGGGTGAGGACGAGGGCAGCGATGTGCATTCCACAGAGGTTGGGTCTGATTCGCCGCTGGAGGACTGACACCCTCCTTCCCGCTCCGCTGTTCCAAAACAAACCCGATCAGGCTGGCGGGCGGCGTTGGGTAAACAACACTGTTTACTTGTTGGTCCATCTGGAGGAACGGGACGGGCACAATATTGTGATATGCTGCTCCTTATCATCAGCAGCCGGGACAGGACGGCGGTGAGGTTCATGACACTGACGCATCTAGCTGATGGTGTTGATCCAGGACAAACGATAACCAATAACCAATAACCAATAACCAATAACCACGCCCCTAGAGGTGACACATATCTCTGTGTCCCTGGAACGATCATGCATGGTAGAGAAGTAAAGAAATATGAGCCAGGGAGAAAAGCTCTATGTCTGCAGTCAGTGAAATCATAACACCTGAGAGGTCAAAGCCGATCGTGATTGAGGCCATGGTGGCGGTGCGGCAGGACCGAGGTAATTAAAGTAATTAAAGAAGTAATCTGGTATCAAAACACTTCCAAGTGTACATACTATATCAGACATGTTTTTTTTGAAGTAGAGAGAAGACAAGAGAGGTTGCTAGCTAGCTCCACCATCAGTCACATGGTTGGAATATCAGCATCAGGATGAGTCCAGACCGTTCTGGATTGGATGCAGTTTCATTGGTCGTCGTTACGGTAACCTCCAGCTTCCAAGGAAGTGGGTTTGATGGATTGTGTTGGTTGTGTTCAGTGAAATTCTCAGTGAAGCTTCTGAGGGAAAACAAGTGTTATGGTTCAGCCTCCTCCCGGTGTATTGATCTGTGTTCGTCTGAACCAGCTGCCCAGAACCTGATCACAACAAGCGATCCCTCCGTGTCATCAATACTCTGGAGTAAGCCGCCGCAAAGTAAAGTGTTGCCCGAGTTTTTCCTCAATGGAGTCTGTCAGTCCGGCGTCTAAGCCCCGGGAGGAGGAACCACAGAAGGGGTTAATGTAATCCATTTCATTGGCGGGGGCCTTTAATAACGGGTCTCTCCCTGCGTCTCCATTGGCCCGCGGAGTTTCCATTGTGCTGGCCGGTGCAGGTGTGGGACATGCTTTGTTGATCATAATCCTACAGGCGAAGGGGGGAGAGGCTTTGAGTGTGTTTGACGTAGCCCACCGGCGGGCCCTTTGCTCCCCGGCCGCCGAGCAGCCACCGTCCCCGGCGCTCGCTCATGAGATCCGACAGGCGGAAAAATAATGAACAACACCTCAACCCGGAGCTGACCTGGCTCCGATTCACCAGCTCCACACGAGGGGTAAACGAACCACTTAATTGAGCCTTCCAGGATCAAATCATGCTCAGGACCCCCCCCCCCCCCCCACACACACACACACCCCCATCTACCCACCACCACCCAGCCCAACCCATCAAGATGTGCCCCCCCCCCCCCCCTCCTTCAGCCTGTTATGTTTGTTTTACCACTTTATATAGAAAGTCAGAACAAGAACTGGAAGGCAACAGTTCATAAAACACAACAACACAACAACACAACAACACAACAAACCTTTTGTCTGATTTGACACGTCAACATGTTTCCTCAACTTTCTTAATTTCATTATTTTGTTATTATCATATTACAGAGAATAACAGAAATGGAAGATAGTCAAAAACATGAATGATTGATTATAAATTGAAGGCAAAAGATACACAAACTGTTATTTATTTATTTTATATTTGATTATTATTACTATTAATAAATGTTTAGACAAACTAAAATCAATCAGTAAAAACTTTAAAGGTTAATTGGATCTAAAGCATTCTCATACTGGATGACTGACATTATATTATATTGTAAGTGTTAAAATCTAGTTTTGCTGTTTAAGCTTAACTTAATTTATTCACTTATTTGCACAGTGATAAAAAACTGTAACATACAATCATAAAAACAGAAAAAAGCAATACGATTAATAAAAAAACAAACCAAGGGTCTTAAAAACATCCCACCTCAAAACAACAAACAAAACAACAGAAAGTGAAGATGAGCTAAAACAGGTTAAACTGTTGTTCAGACAATAGTTAATAAAAAAGAAGATGTTTGCTCTGATTTGCTCCTTTGTCTCTGGGGTTTTTCATGAGAGCGTGTCTGTGAAATCTCATTTTCTCAGCAAGTGAGGTCTTGTCTTCAACTCCCAGGACCAGAGAATGAAACATCCTCCGTCCAAACCGCCTCCTGGGTTTCCCCTCGCACAATGAACCCTTTGGATTACTGTGGATTACTGTGTACCAGGGGTGACAGCTTGGCCTTGAGCTTCCAGAGGCCTGCTAGTAGCCAAAAGGTCGCCGGTTCAATCCCCGCGACTGGCAGGAAAAGTAAAAGCCGGATGCGAGCAGCTTAGAAACACTCCTGGAATAAAAGATACGTCTGTCTTTTTTATTTAAACAGTCTTCCTGCATTCCTGTCACCAACAGTACAGGAGCTACCGCTTCAAGCTGCATTGTTTTATAGAAAAACGGTACAACGTATCACAACGCATCACAACGCATCACAACGTATCACAACGCATCACAACGTATCACAACGTATCACAACGCATCACAACGCATCACAACGTATCACAACGCATCACAACGCATCACAACGCATCACAACGTATCACAACGTATCACAACGCATCACAACGTATCACAACGTATCACAACGTATCACAACGTATCACAACGCATCACAACGCATCACAACGTATCACAACGTATCACAACGCATCACAACGTATCACAACGTATCACAACGTATCACAACGTATCACAACGCATCACAACGCATCACAACGCATCACAACGCATCACAACGCATCACAACGTATCACAACGTATCACAACGCATCACAACGCATCACAACGCATCACAACGCATCACAACGTATCACAACGTATCACAACGTATCACAACGCATCACAACGTATCACAACGCATCACAACGCATCACAACGTATCGGCTCATCGCTCCGAAGTCAGGGGCTTGAAAAGTTTGGAAAGTGCACAAAAAGCTTGAAGGAATAATATTAGTAATAATATTTATTTTTTATATACATGTGTAGTTGTCTTGTCATGTCACACATTGTGGTATGTGTAATTATAGTGACATGAGCTGTTTGACAGTGAAAATGAACCTTGAGCCCTTGAGCAAGGCAGAGTGACGATGTTCAGACCCGCTGTATGGAACTGAGTGGAGAGTAAACTCGCATCTCGTCGTAGTTCACTGCTGCTTGTTTCACTTCTCCTTCTTCTTCTCCTTCTCCTTCTTCTTCTTCTTCTTCTCCTCCTCCTTCTTCTCCTTCTCCTTCCTCTTCTTCTTCTTCTTCTTTTTCTATGTCTACTTCTCCTTCTTCTTCTTCTTCTACTTCTCCTTCTACTTCTTCTTCTTCTCCTTCTTCTCCTTCTCCTTCTTCTGCTTCTCATTCTCCTTCTTCATCTTCTTCTTCTCCTTCACCTACTTCTTCTTCTACTTCTCCTCCTTCTTCTTCTTTTTCTCCTCCTCCTCCTCCTTCTTCTTCTTCATCAATAAATCATTATTGAGCGTCAGTCAAATCAAAATCAACTCAACTCAGGACTCAGTTGAAGTGTGATCCCTCCCCACTAACTGAGACCCTACACAATCACCTTAAATCACCAGTTCAATACTGGTGTTGGTATATACGCTTCACTGAGCGAAAAATACAAACACCAGCGAGTGAGATGGACTTTTCAGACGGTTTCCTCTCGTCGCCATGTGGGGGCGCCATTGTGGGAAGTTGCCGAGTGCAGCTTTAAGTCAGACTGAAGACGTCTATCAGGGAAGGGATCGATTCAGCCAACAAGGAACAGTTTGAGTCGGGGGGTCCCGCGGGGTCGTTTCAGGACACGAACCGATACACGCACCCCTCTAAATAGCACCCGTGTTCAACCTGTTTCCCAGCCGGGGCCAACAATGGCGCTTTTCAAATGTCATCCCATAGAAGTGCGTGGGTGCCAAATTAGAACGGGGTGGCCAGTGTCCCAGGCGCAAAACGGAAGTGATCCAACTGAGCCTGGGTCAGCCGTCCCCTCTAATTGAGAAGTTCACACTTGGCAGCGGAGGTCTTCATTCACCGGACCCGGGTACAGTGCATGAAACGAACGCACCGGTGCAGTCTGCCAGAGTGGAAAAGTTTAGTGACCACAGATGGCTCCCCCGGCGCTACGCAGCCGACCCGTCCTGACGTCTCCAGCCAGAACTGGGTCATCCGATTGTTGTGGAGGAGTTTTGACAGGCAGAGTACAAAAGGCAGTAAAGCAAAGAGCAGTGGATTCTGGTGCTGCTGCAAATTAGACCACAATGGCCTGAGTGGGTGATTATGTTATGAGCGTATGAAGAGCTAAATCCATAGGCCGTAATTAATAGGTCATCGTAGGCTTAGTTAGTTAGGTGAAATATCTCATATTACATAGAAAATATCACTTTTATTTGTATTAAAGTGTAATAAAATCTTTTCCTGGACAACAAAAAAAATGGCGCTTTATAAAAATTCTATAACTAGAGATATAACTATAACTCTTGTCTTCATTCTCATAACTATACTTTTTAAATTCACAGGATCACGGAGGCAGAAACAGACATGAACTCCGTTATCCGCGATGATGGGAACGTACTATGAGATCACTTTCACAGCACAGGGCTAAGCACCGCGAACACAAGCAGGGTGTGAATCATAAACAGCAAGAAATAAATAATTTCTCACGTCTTTGCCCCTTAATCCACACGATGGGTGGCAAATATTTGCCGAGGGAATTTTCTCGAGGCGTCGTTTCTTACCGGGAACAATGCAATATGGCCTCTGCTCAATTTGGGGCAAACACTGCAGAAGAATGGAGACAAAAGAGACGCTTAAACCCCGTCGGTCTCGGGAGGATATCTTTACCTCTCTTCAGATAGGCCCTAATTGATACATGGGGATCGGCTTGAAGGGCCGAGCACAATAGCACTATTGTTTCACTGTTTTCTGCATCAAGACGTCTATCGGCTGCGGTGTCTTGGCCCTCCTCCAGACTGGAACTCTCTCTTTTTGATTTTAAAGCATCTAGCGGTGTTGCTGTCTGCCAACGTCACTGGAAGAAATGTGGAAGATGTTTTGGCACGAGATGAAAACTGTCATCACGCTGAGATATCCACTTTTTGAAAAATGATCCCAGACATGAAAGTAAAAAATGATATTGAGTGATAGAAGTTTATTTTGAGGCCTTTAGTTAACATCTTTATTGAGGATGTGATCAGTTGTGTTTGAAACTACTGAGCAATTAATACCAGGTGAGTTTTTAAAGCATTTTGTAAGGAAATGCTTCTAATCCTGATCGATATATAGAGATCATCAATATAGAGAGAAGTTAAGGCAACCTTGATATCCTGTTAATATCCTGGGAAAAAATATATATAATATTTTACTCACTTCAAGATAAAGTACAAAAACACTTATTTTATTTTATTTTTTTCAGTAACTGGTTCATCTTACTGCCCTCTGATTTTTACGAGGCTGTGCTGATTCACACAAGGCAATTCTTGCAAGTTGGGCAATGTAGATGGGCAACGTTCCTGGCAACAGAAAACAGAGTGAAAACACTATTCAGATGTTTGTGTTGTTCCATGTTTAAAGCAACGATGCCATGGTAACTCCTTAAGCTTCCCAAAGAGAAAGCAGCATCACTTCAGTCTGAAACCTGACGACGTCTGATCAACAGAAACAAACAGGATGAAACAGGACGACTGACATGGTTTTACTAGGATGTGAATTCGGCTCTTGGGTCTCTTAAGTGAAATGAATAAAATGTATTTAACCGCATTAGATGAAACCTTACAATACGGATTTAGATTTTTGTTTATAATGTAAGAATTATATTACAATTGTAATTTAAAATCTGTTCTGGGATCAAATAAGTAAGAAAGTTCAGCAATTATCAAGCATGAAGAATAGAGAGCTGATGGAAACTGACACTGTCAACAGCCAACTTTATAAATTAAAATCTGTAAAATCTGTAAAAACATTTACCATCTATAATATTAATGTCATTAATGTAAAGCTCTCTAGGAATCTAAGGATAGTAAATATAGTTCAGACAGTAAAGAAATGCAGCTGAATTATCCATTTCTATTCATAACTAACTGGCAAGAGACCAGAAACTAGATCAGAACTAATTATGAAATTAAAGTCAATTCACAGGTTTGTGTTTTAATTATGAAGCAATTAATACAGAGAAACCTGTTTGAAAATGAGGCATGACAATACAGTAGAGACCACATGATATTTATTCATCACAGTAGAAACTGGCTGTGTGCTCCATGTATAAAGATTTTAAAAAAAGACAATAATAGATATAAAAGCCATTCAATGAGTGGGACATTGAATCCTGAGAGAATCTGATATAGTATATATATATATTGTTTTTATATATATTTACGACTGGTTGTAGTGATACTGCGTTCGGCACGTTTTGTCATCTAACATCATTCACTTCTGCTTCAACCAAACTACGTTCAGACACCAGTAGAAAAAAAAATGCCTATTATCATAAATAGCATAAATAGTTACAAACTATCTTTATAATTTACAAAAATACACATTTAGAACATTTAGTAGAGTGTTTTCAGTCAACAGGGACATAAGGCTGTCAGTCATCATCGGGGAGCGTTCGTCTGGGGATGCTGCTTGAGGTAACGTCGGTCTCACGAAGGCAACTTTGGCAGGTTTGTGTTGATGATGAGAAACTGATCAGATGTCGTAATTTGTCTGGATCTGGGCTGAATTCTGTTAAACACTGGGATTGTCAAAAAAACGTAAAATAGGTGTTTGATGTATTAAAACCAACAAGGAGTTTGATGTTCACTAGTTTTACCAGATGGAGTTTTGAGATATTAAAAAACAAAATGATAAGTGCTCAATACTTTGATTTAGCAGGTGAGTGCCTGTCAGCAGCTGAACTAAATGATTCCTAACATGCCTCTGGTCTGACTGCAGGTTAGGGTTAGGGTTAGGGTTAGGTTAGGGTTAGGTTTAGCTCAGTGTGATGGTCAGTGATGCTGCTGTGGGCTGCAGCCCTGCACCCCAACTCCTCTGGTGAAGTGCATGCATGTATCAGAGTGTTCAGTGTATTTTGAACTGGGTGTAAAGTGGAGAGTGAGGCGCTCTGAGAGGAACCCCTATAGGTCTGAGAGGAACCCCTATAGGTCTGAGAGGAACCCCTATAGGTCTGAGAGGAACCCCTATAGGTCTGAGAGGAACCCCTAGAGGTCTGAGAGGAACCCCTATAGGTCTGAGAGGAACCCCTATAGGTCTGAGAGGAACCCCTAGAGGTCTGTCCCGTCTCGGGGGTATATCAAGCTGTTGACGCTGAAGCTGTTGTAGAAGTGGGTGTTGAACTGTCCGCCCTGGCCGCCGCCAAACGTGTTGTAGTACACTCCCCGGTTGAAGTGCAGGCCGTCCCCGTGCTCCGTGACCCCCGCGTCCTGCCCGCCGTGGTTAGGGTGGTACGGGCCGAGGGCCGTAATGTTCCTGTTGGACAGCTCGTTCACCAGTCCCAGGGACCCCTGCCTGCCGGGGGCCCCCGAGCCCAGCGTCGACATGCTGCTGTAAAAGTTATTGAAACACGGCGCCGCCGAGGCCGGGCCGGGCGGAGACGCCGAGCTCTTGTGGTTCTCGTTCATCGCCTCCATCTCGGGGGAGGAGGGCCCGAGGAGCTGGGGGCTGTCTGAGGACTTGAGGGAGGCCGCCACGGCCGGCCTGCCCTCCTCGACCTTTGTGGCCCCCGCTGCCGCTGCCGCTCCTCCCCCGGTGCTTGGGTCTGACCGCCGCTTCCTTTTCCTGCGGAAATTACCGTTGTCAAACATCTTTTCACAGTTGGGGTCCAGCGTCCAGTAGTTTCCCTTTCCTGTGATAGAAAAACAGATATTAATACATAATAAAGATATTAACACATAATAAAGATATTAATAGATAATACAGAGATATTATTAGATTATACAGACATTAATAGATAATAAAGATTATTAATAGATAATACAGTGATATTAATATCGATATTAATGGAACTGTGTTACAACTTGTTTTGGTTTCCTGCGATAGAAAGAGATATTAATAGATAATAGAGATATTAATAGATATTAAAAGATATATTAATAGATAATACAGATATTAATATCCTTATTAATGGAAGTGTGGTACAACTTGTTTTGGTTTCCTGCGATAGAAATAGATATTAATAGATAATAAAGAGATATTAATAGATATTAGAAGATATATTAATAGATAATACAGATATTAATAGATAATACAGATATGAATATCCTTATTAATGGAAGTGTGGTACAACTTGTTTGGCTAAATGAACCTTGACCTCATGGAAGATAGAAAGTCTTAACCGATATTGTTCTCTCAACTATCTTTTTAATAACTAAATTCCTCTAAACTAAAATTTTAACTGTTTATTTTACAAATTTTAGTAACTTTTACTGATGAAATATGAAAGCACAAAGCAAAGCGCTGGGAAGACAATTTCATTAATCTGTGACCTCTAACGTCTACTCCACATCATCAACACCAGCAACTCCCAAAACACCAAGTTGCATTCAATCACAAATTCTGTCAATTTCCAGTTTTGAAAAAGCGGTTTTGAGACTTTCAAACAGAACAAACTACTGGAGGATTAATAAATACAACCTGGTATTCTAGTTGGAACTTCAGTTCAGGTTAGTATTGTAGTATAATCAACTTACAGTCATGATCCACCTCAATACATACTTTTATTTTGTACAAAGAAAAGCACCATAATATTCCAATAATAATATTATTAGTATTATTATTATTAATAATAATAATAATAATAATAATAGTTGATCCTATAATGCATCTGAGACACTCGGTAGTGAGTTTACAGTGACTTTATGGTACTTTATGGGATTTTTAATCTCCTTTGGTATCACTGTAGGTATTTCTGTGTATTACTATAGGATTTTTGCTTTTACCTGTAGTAGCTGCATGATATGTTATTTATACGTGTTGCTGTAGTATGTGTATATTATCCTTCTAACATGTATTATAGGATTACTAACAGATACTGAGTGTTAATAAGTGTTTGTGGGTGTTTGTCTGAAACTATCTGGAGTGTTAAATTAAGAGTTGAGTTTTACTCGGAGTTAAATGATCACTGATGATGTTGCTGCGCGTTTCAGGGCAGCTAGATCTAATATGACTGACTGATTATTGATTATTGCTTTATCTAAATACCGATATAATTCAGTGTCATTGAAACTGAAGTGAGTCTCGTGAGTATCTGGACTAAACACCGCTCATCAACCCGTCACTGTTCTCCCGGTAGGTTCAGGTTACCTGGATCATCCTCGTCCCTCGGGACTTTTTTGAAGCAGTCGTTCAGAGACAGGTTGTGGCGGATCGAGTTCTGCCAGCCGGCTTTGCTCTTCTTATAAAAGGGGAAATTTTCGGCGACGTACTGGTAGATCTGACTCAGAGTCAGCTTCTTCTCGTGGGCGTTCTGGATGGCCATGGCTATGAGGGCAGAGTAGGAGTAGGGCGGACGGACCAGCTTCAGCAGCTCCTCCTGGCTGGCGATGGACAGCCAGCCCAGGTCCGGCCCGCCGAACCCAGGTGAGTTCGTTATGAACTGCCGCTGGGAGCCGTAGGCGGGCGGGATGAACGACGCGGGGTTGTTGCCGTGCAGGTAGGACGCGGAGGAGTTGACGCCGGGCCCGTTCAGCCACAGGTAAGGGTTCGGGGACGAGGCGTAATCCCCGAGGCCGTAGCCGGCGGGTCTCTGGGCGCCCTGGAGGCTCTGCTGGTGGTACATGCTGAAGTTGTCGCAGTAGACAGCGGCCATGTCCGGGGCCTCCTGGGCGCCTTTGGGTGCGAGAGAGCCGACGGTGGGGGAGGCGTGGTGGTGGGACTGAGGATCAATGGAGTTCATCACTCCCCACGGGAAATCCCAAAGGAAAACACTGAGCGGTTCAGGTGGCCTCTCCTGGCGGGACACGGGCGGCAGCAAGTGTCAGGGCAGATGGAGTTTTAGGAGTTTTAATAATATAAACCCTTGACAGCAGCCACATGCAGGCTGATCATCCCCACCGGCCAATAGACGCGCGCGGAGGAGCAGGGGGCGTGGTCACACCGTACCTCATTCAGCGGTGCAGGAGGGGAGAGCAGGTCAATGTTTTCATGATAAGGCCCCAGAAAGAGACACATATGAAACACACATCCAGGGGTAGCGGAGAGTAAACCCACTTTAAACAGATTTTTATATTTGCTAAATAAAGTTTAACCTGTTAAAGCTGATTTTAAACTTCTGACTTCATAGTTTACATCACAGTGAGTTGTGTCAAACTGATGCAACTTATGAGGACTGGGTCTTTTAAAGGAAACGACAACACAAATTAATGCTTTTTGTGAAAATACAACTGATTTTTGTTGGTATTGATGGTTAAACATTTTTAAACACGTTAAACCACGGATGCACATTTGGAAAGGTTTTGTCTGACGGACCCCCATCTGAAGGAGTTTTGTGGCTGGAAGTGGTTTGGTTCAGAGCAGTCCTTCAAGTCAAGCCAACTTTATTTCTACAAAGATGCTTCACAAGGTTAAAAGAAGGAGATAACACAGACAAAAAACAACCAACACTTTAAAAAAAAAAAAACCAGAAAAAAACAAAGTAAAAGATGATTAAAAATTGGCAATAGACTCTAATGATTTAACACAAGGTTAAAAAAAAGCTTCCAGTGAGTCTTTTCATGATTTGTAAACATTCCTGTAACATCCTCTCAGTGTTAAATCTTATAATAAAATAATGTTGAAATGAAACAAGACTACTCAGGGACCCCTGGGAGCCCCTCAGGGACCCCAGGGGGTCTCCGGGCCCCACCGTGGTAGTATCCAGCCTGGTCGACATGGAAGATCATTTCTATGAGGCTCATAACTCACACGTGCTAATAGAGCAATATAACACAATTAATGTTAATGGTTTGCTGTAATTGGATGATACGTAATGGTAACGTGATCAAACGCAATTCAACTATAATTCATTATTTGGTCATCAATTACTTCAGCTCATTTCCCCTGTCAGTGTTCAGCTGAGTTACTGAGTAATAGATCATGACAGGTCGGTAATATTATCTATTATAATATGATCTATTATTATAATATGATTAATTATTATATTGTTTCTGTTTAATTGTTTAATAAATGTCCCATTTTGCACTTTAGGCCTGATGACACTGACGCTCCTCTTTCAACTTCTTAAAGTCTTGTAGCATTTATCTAAACAATAATTAATCTGTTTTTTTCTTTAGAAGACTTTAGCTGCAGGTAAGAGCCAGGGTCCGACAACACACACACACACACACACACACACACACACACACACACACACACACACACACACACACACCATAAGGCCTAGTGTATGGAGGGGTGGAGGCAGTGTGTAGTCCTCATGGGTTCAGTTCATTTCCACAGCCTGGGAAAACATCACAGGAAATCAATAAATCAATCCCGTCTTTCAGTAGCTCACAATTTACATTAATTGGTTGTTTTGGGTGTTACTGAGGATAACTCGCATGACGTCTGAGCCTGTTGACAGGCCCACGCCTACAGCCTCACCCTGGCTGGTACCGGGTAGTACTGAGGTTCTCGCTGGGTGAGATATTATTGTGGCTTTTGATTATTTTGGATTATTTGGTTTTCTGTGTGTTTGTGCTGTTTGTAAATTGTTATAGTTTCACTTCTTCTGTCTGATGGTTTGTCTAATCCCCATCTGTCATGTGACCTACCTTACTGTCTAGTTACTACTATATCGTGTAAATACACTTTATCTGTATTTATAGTCTTAAGTTGTATTATGTTTATGTTATGTTGTACGTCCTTAGCTTTTCAGTTCTTATTGTTCTAGTGTATATAGTACAGTATAGTATAGTGTAGTACAGGCTTGTATAGTATAGTATAGTATAGTATAGTATAGTATAGTTTCAGTATACTTTAAGTTTTTTAGTTGATCCAGTGTGTATAGCAGACTGGTTCCATAGGCACCACATGAAAACACTGTAGTAGAGCAGTATAGAGTATCAGACCGATAATCAATACTTAGATAAATGCTAGATTAGACCTGATCGTCAGCTGCTGGTGCATCGTCTAAACATCGGCTGATTCATGCAAACAACCTTTAAAGATCAAATCTGTCATTCCTCTATGGCGCCCCCTGTTGTCACAACGTTACCCCACTACTGGCTTTGTTTACATGCTGATTCATTGGGCTCTTTTCCCTCTCTGGTAGTATGTGATATGTACTATCATATAATATATGATAGTATGTGACAGATGCAAATTTATTTTACATACATTTGAGGCTGTTTTTAGATGATAAAACAAACAAATTCTGGATTGTATATTTATGGTCTTGATCATGATGGCCACATGTTGCTTTCAGCTGGGATATCCATTTGCAAACAGGGCAACACCTTAACAAAGTTGACTAAAAATAACTAAAATGTAAAGAAAAACTATTTTTTTTAACGCTGCTTTGTAACTTAGATGCTTTCCACCCTCTGTAATGTCAGAGAGTTGATGCAGAAACCACTTGTGGAGCCACACTGCCACCTTGAGTTGCCCTATCACCCGTGGGAAATCCCTCTGTGAAAGATTCATCAGCAGTTTGAGGTTGTCATGTAGTATATAATATTTACCACAAGATCGAGGCAGCTCACCGCTCAAGCTAGGGTTTCATCTGACGCCGCAGTGCACGTAACGTCCACAGGATGGCGCTCAACACCTCTCTAAGGAGACCAAGAAGACACCGTCAAAAAACCCTGGATGACACTCAGATTAGAAAAGCGTCTGTATGAATGGTTTTCTTCAGGGAAAGTATTGAGAGGGGTCTGTGAAAAACTGGTCACAAATGTGGAGGGCTGCCTGCTGACAACATCCAGGCTCGGTCCAACACAAATAATCCATAAAACTCGACTCAAAGTGGTCATAAAACAGAGAAACACAGTCAACTCTGTGTTTTGCAAGAGTCCCCGGGTGTAGCGTTTCATCTTGGAGAGGAACCTTCTAATAAGACCGAGTCAGACCCCCTCTGAGACCCGCTGTGATTATGTTGGTTGGTATTGACACATTATCTGCCAATGCTTCCCCTTCTTCAGCATCTGATAGACTGAGGTTTCTCTCTAATGCAGCTTTTCCACGGAGATCCAGGCCGCAGAGTAATTGTCCGCGCAGCCCCAGGAGTCGCTCTGTCTGACTGTAATTCTATAATATCGGGGTTGGCTATGACAATAATCCTGCAGGCTCATCACGCGTCGCCAAAAACTGTTTCACAAACTGAGATGTATGTTTGTGAAATCTGAGATTGCGGAGAAGGGATTGCTTCTGACGTTCTTTGAAGCCTGTATGTATCAGCAGACTGCTTTTCCGCCGTCTTTGTCTGAGTAAAATCATAGATGAAGTAAAACAGAGTGCAGTATGTCGAGGGCAGGGTATACATGAACGCCCTTTGATGTCAATTTGAAAACCCAGTACATTTTTAACAGGTTATCTTCTTCTTTTAAGAAATGGACAAGAAATGTGTAAATTATTTAGCGTCCAACAACAGAGCAGATCATTAGTCGGCCTCGTGCCCAGCGTGACTCCTGACCTGGCATCCTGTCTGTCAGATATACTCTTCTTCATTACCTTGACGTAGATATATAGGGCTCTCAAGGGGTGTGTGTGTGTGTGTGTGTGACATGCAGGAAAACAGAGCTCACGGATATCTCAAAACCTTAATGGGACGTTGTCCTGAGAGTATTTATAAGAGCACAGCGGGAGGCAGGATGCGATGCAGAGAAAAGAGAAACCGAGACTCTGGACTGGGCTGCAGCTCCACACCGCTCTGCTCCGCCTCGCTGCAGCGTGCTGAGACAAAAGCACGCCTGTTCAAAGCATTTCGCCGCTAAAACCTTTAAAAATGCACAAAGAATGATAGAAAGTGGAGGGATGGTGTGTTCATGGTACTTAGATATAAACTGAGAACGTATGATCATACACAGTGTGGCTGAAATGAGAAGAATCATGCTAGCATGCTAGTACACACTCGTCCACAACAAAGATCTCACGCAAATAACATCATTTAAATTTTGTTTTGTATTTCAGTCTTTGTAACACCAGCATGCCTGAAGGGACTGGTGGCCAGATTCATTTCCCGCCTAAGGCAGGAGTTTAAAGAGTGTGGTTTAGCTTGTCAGTGTGCTAAAAGCTTTAAAAAAGGCAGAGGACCACAACACATTTGGCTAAAGACGACAAAAACAGGAAAAAGATGCTAGCAGGGTAAACATGACATGAAGATCTCACCCAAACTAGATAATTTTAGCTTTGTTATGTATTGTTGCTAGCCTGTCACGATGTTAGCCACGTCTACTTTTGTAAATTCGTGCCTTAAAAATGTGCAAACAGGACAAGAACATATGATAGCTAGTTGAGGATATGTTGACATTATTTGGGTAGAAATTGAGAGTATATAATTATACTGAGAGACGCCAAAACAGGAAAAAACATGCTAGCAGGGTGGACTTTTATCCCAGACATGAAGATCTCACCCAAACAATATAACTTTAGATTGCCTTGTTATGTATTTTTGCTAGCCTGTCACGATGTTAGCCACGTCTACTTTTGTATATTCATGCTTTAAAGATGCACAAGAGAATTTTAATTTTGTTTTGTATTTTAGTCTTTGTAACACCAGCATGCCTGAAGGGACTGGTGGCCAGATTCATTTCCCGCCTAAGGCAGGAGTTTAAAGAGCGTGGTTTAGCTTGTCAGTGTGCCAAAAGCTTTAAAAAAAAATGCACAGAGGACCACAACACATTTGGCTAAAAAGGACAAAAACAGGAAAAAGATGCTAGCAGGGAACACACGACATGAACATCTCACCCAAACAAGATAATTTTAGATAGCTGTGTTATGTATTGTTGCTAGCCTGTCACGATGTTAGCCTACTTTTGTAAATTTGTGCCTTAAAAATGTGCAAACAGGACAAGAACATATGATAGATATTTGAGGGATGGTATGTTGACATTATTTGGGTAGATTCAGAGCATATAATTATTCAGACGCCAAAACAAAAAAAAAACATGCTAGCAGGAAGATCTCACCCAAACAACTTTGTATTTTTGTTAGCCTGTCACAGTAGCCATGTCATATAACATCAGTGTTACCCGGTACTGTTGTATGTTCACAACAGAAAAATAAAAGCCTGTTCAAAGGATTTCAGTGTTTAGCTTTTCAGATTTAGCTTTTCAGATTTAGCTTTTCAGTGTTGCCTTGAAATATCCACCAGTTGAAAACAGTGACAGCTACAATATGATCAATAGTACAACATTAAAAGAAATCATGGTATTTTTCAAAGAATATCAGATAACTTAAGAACTTTAGTTGACAAAACTCTCTTTTAGGGACTAGATCCTCTTTTATACAGATATTGAATGATGAATTTGAGGTATACACACACACACACACACACACACACACACACACACACATACATACAGGGGCATATACACAAACAGGTATACAAGTCGTCACGTCTCATTCCGTTAACAGTATCGGTTAGAGGGTGGTTGAGCTGCAAATCCGTGGATGCAAAGCCTTATTTATCCCTGTTCCGGAGACAGTCGGGCCCATTCAGCAGACACACAACCTACGCCATTTACCTCCAGTCTATTTCTGTGACATATTTACGCCCACGCATCAGGCTCAGTGAATTTACCTGTTTGGCTAACCTGGATAATTTACACAGGAAGCCTTCGGAAATAAACATTTGCACGTATTATATGTTGCATGCTTGTGTGCGAACGAACACACGCATGCACGCAAGCAAGCAAGCAAGCAAGCAAGCGCGCCTAAAGACAGATAAGCACACGCCTCACGCTGCCACACACACACACACACACACACACACACACACACACACACAGAAAGCATTCATAGCAGGCGCTACTGAGGCGGTAATAACATAGTGCTGCTTTTGAGAGGCCAGCCACAGTTCTGCGGGCAGAGAGGGTACAGGAGATGTTATTGCTCTATATGTTTATAACGCTGCCATGGAAAAATAAGAGGCTCGGCCACAGGCATTTCCTCAGTTCCTCCATCCCCAGTCACCTCTCCAGGCCTGTGTGGGAGGGAGGCTGTGTGCATTTAGACGCAGGGCTGAGCAACATGTCACACTTCATAATTTTCAGAAATAGGCATCCTAATTCTTCTCTCTCTGTATAAAACAAAACCATTTTTTTCCCTTATTTCTTTGAACACTGCAATATTTGTTGCTTCTACTGTCTCCGCCCCCAGCACTCCTCACTGTTATGGCCTTGAGATGTTGGTTTAGTTTAATGTTTTGTAATGAGCCCTGCACTGCTCACTACTGCTAGCTTGTATTGTTGTATATACCTAAATATACCTAAAGTGTAAACGTATTTTTACAATCCAGAATTTTTCAGAAACAGGCGTCGTTGTCTTGACTCCTTGACCAGCCGTCTAGACGTGTATTTATTAAGGATTAGCGCGTCGAATGCTTCCCGTTATTTCTCTACCGACCACTTCTCAATTATAAACGATCATATTGTTGCGATCATACGAGTATTTGTTGCATCTTTTGCCCGACTGCTGCAGCGTTGACCTTTTGCATCTCTTGCTATAGGTTTCTCGTAGTGTTGGAGATCAGGGGGATGAAGCTTGATCTGTTCCTCTGTGAGAAGCTGTAGACTGCAGCAGACGCCTCGGAGTACTTTTATTTTTTCAGACAGGAAGTGAAGGCTGCACGACTCATTCCACTGTTCTACTATTCTACTGCCATCCTGTCGTGACTGTGCTCCTCTGAGTTCTCTGCTAGCGACCCAAAGGATAATGAGGCCTCAGAGTGGCGAATGTCTGGTCTCGCTGCGGCGGCGGTTCAAAGCGAACGCTCTTTTCGGTCGCCCCCAGAATGAGCCGATATCCCTTCAAGAAGCAGAGCTGCAGCTCCTTGGGTCTCTGATGTGCCATCCAACTTTAAAATGCAGCTTTTGCGAGCTCGGTCTCCTTCAAAGCCTGGTTTTCCCTCCCTCAGCCGAGGCCTCTCTTCTGCCAGCTCCAGCTCCGCTCTGCCGGCCGCCGCCAAGTGATGAGTGGAGTGAAGAGGTTGGGTGGAAACCCTCAGAGGAGCCGGAGCTAATTCACCAGACATGCCGCTATCTCGTAAAAACCTTAAAACTAGTTATTATGGCATGAAAATACCGAGAACCCGCCACAAACGGGGGTATCGCGCCGCCGGTGTTCATTGTCCCGGGTGAGTAATCGGCGTCTCGGTGACTTCGGGGCCTAATGGCTTTCCTGGTAACGACTTTGTTTCTTTAACGGCGCAAACATCATTAACCCCGGCTATTGTTATTGTAATCTCTCTCTGTCAGCAGCCTTGGAGGCAGAGCCCTCGCCCGGCCGAAACAGTTTCCCCATTGTGAGCGAGGAGGGAGGAGGCGGGAGGAGGAGGGGGAGGAAGGGGTGAGGTGGCCGCTTCAACCGCTGCCACCTGAACGGGCATCGGCGCCCAGAAAACCTTACATTTAGGGTGGTCCAACCCGCCATGCCACTGCCTCCCATCTCCAAACCACGTCCTCTTGGCTGTCCTCTTTATGTGGTCCTTGTCACCCCCCCCCATCCCTCCCCCAACACCCCCCTCCTCCCCTCCTCCCCCCCCTCCCCTCTCCACACAGCCTCTCACAAAAAGCCCCACACAGGACGAACAAAGTTTCACTGGCGCTCATTTGTTGACTTATCTGGACCAGCGTGGCAGCCGCTCTGTGTTTCTTTTTTTGCTTTAAACACTTTTTTGTTGGATGGAGGGATGGAGGGAGGGAGGGAGGGGGGGAGGGAGGTGTTGGATGGAGGGAGGGAGGTGGCGGCCGTTGTTCCCCCCCGACTATTTCAGACACAGGAAGAGCTTGTGCCATCTCCTCCACGGCCTGAGCAGGTGCAGAGACGAGGCTCAATGACATCTTTGTACCAAATGGGTGAAGTTTGGGGGTTTAACAGCACCCCTGGCCCGGCCGGCTCCCCCCTCCCTCCCCCCCTGCCCCTCCCCCCCCTCCGTCTCTCTTTGGGAACTTGAACGTGAGAAGTCGGCGGTGGCCCGAGCGGGAAGCCATATATCCTGGAGCGACACCGCCACCAAAGGTAGTTAGTTTTCCGCCACCATGGCTGCCTGTCACGCTGCTGCTCTGGTCGTTTACTGGCTGTTGTAAGTCACAGCGGCCCCGCGGTGCCGCCGAGCCCGGCTCACAACAGAACCCGGGTCTGGTACAGCGACTGTGACCATCGTCTGTTCTCGACTAGGAGACGACGCGCCACAACAGGGAAGCTGGTTTGGAGTCAAAGCATCTCTGGGATCATTCGTCATGTAGATAATCAGGGAAGGAGGAAAGTGTTTTATGTTGCCATATCTTTCTGTTTGGAATCAACAGAAGAAGAACTGGGTAGTTAGCATGAGCAGCGATAGCCACCGTGGCTGAACAGACAAAGAAAAGAGCGCCACCTACAGGAACTCAAACTCCATCAACAGGAAATCCAAGGAGGAAGACGTCACAGTACTGGACACACTGTTTGATTGACAGGTGATCTCTTGGAAGAGCAGTGAGGAACACCACAGTGAAGAACACCACAGTGAAGAACACCACAGTGAGGAACACCACAGTGAAGAACACCACAGTGAGGAACACCACAGTGAGGAACACCACAGTGAAGAACACCACAGTGAGGAACACCACAGTGAAGAACACCACAGTGAGGAACACCTACAGTGAAGAACACCACAGTGAGGAACACTACAGTGAGGCTAGATGAAGATGGAGACTAGATACTGTAGATCTCCCAGACTTGGACCTGATTTATATTTCAGTGTCAGGCAGGTCGATCGTTCACTGCCATGCTGTCGTCTTGGACCAAACCAGCTCAGCCCGGATCGACTCCCCTGCCAATACATTACGTCTGATTGGACAGAGCTGACTGCAGGTCAGGAACAGGCCACGGGGACGCAACAACGTGGAGGTAGTGATGAAAAGGCTGAAGAACCAACGCTTACATCATGTTTATCAGAGATCAATCACCTGTCACTGATGAGTTCAGTCAGGTTGACTAGCGTTAACTAGTTGAATTCATTCACTCACTTCACTGGAAAACAGGTTTTAATTGTCAGTCCACTTTGCACTGATGCAAGTACAACCAGTAGAAACCTCTCACCTGGTCTGACAGAGTTCAGGTGTAGTTATTGAACCGGAGACTCACTTTCATCAGTTATCATGATTTTCATTTTGAATCAGAAATTGACCGGTGATTCACCTGCAATATCTATATAGCAAATCTCCATCCTGTAGCTTTATCCAAACCACAGGAAGTGAAGGGTTTCTGGAGAGTAAACTCAGATACAATGCATGCTGGGAAGTATGCTAACAAGCTAACAATGTTTCTTAATAAACATTATGTGATCAGCTGAGTGAACGCTTGGTGGGACGTTCTTTCAGACAGGAACTCACACAAACACATCTAAAAACACAGTTTTTACAGTGTTCATGTTGAATCCTCCGTCATCATCATCGTCGTCTTCCTCTTGTTTACGTGCGGTCCCGTCATCATCGTCGTCTTCCTCTTGTTTACGTGCGGTCTCGTCATCCTCATCCTGCATAGTGTCACTGTATCCCTGCGCCGGTGCCACCAGGACGAATTCCTCCCTTCCTCTTCCTCACGGGGGTTAAAGTGATCCTGACTCTGAGCCTAATGATCAGCCACGCTAAGCCGTCCTCCTCGGCTCCCAAAACTTAAAGAGTATGTGGTTGTTATTCCTGGAGCCGGTCCCACGGCCCGAGCCCCAGCAGCCCACCCCGGATTTCATGGGGCTCTCAGGCAGTGACCTCGGGAACAATGTGGGGTGCTGTGCTGGTTCTGGGGACCGGGCGAGCCCAGCTGTCCCCACCTGCTAGCAGCTTTACTGGCCTGGCCCCGGGCCCTGAGGCCGGGCCCTACACTGCAAAACATGTCCAATTTAATCTTGTATTGATTTTTATTTAACAAAGTCTTGACATGAAGGAGATAATTCACTTGTAACTTCATTCAAAACAACTCTTGGACGTTGTTTACTGTAAACAAGTAAAATTAACATTCAGGTTTCTTTTCTTTAAAGGAAAAAAAGATTTTAGGGTTTAAAATTAGACATTTTTTGCAGTGTAGGCCTGCCTGATCCTCCATGGGGATCCAGCTGGGGTAGGAAGGGCCTCTGAGTGGGGGGGGCATGTTATGGTGATCATTCACTCAGCTGTCAGTCCACACACACACACACACACACACACACACACACACACACACATCATGGCAATAGTTCAATCAGCTGTCAGTACACACACACACACACACACACACATACATGCACACAAACAAAATGCACACACACACACACACACACACTCACCACACACATGGCATGTAGCTCCCATGGTCCTCCCCACCTGCCTGGGCTGCAGCAGGGCTCCACATGTGAACAGTGGTGGATTGTGACGCAGCCCGGCGCTGGCCCGGCGCTGGCCCGGCGCTGGCCCGGGGCTGGCCCGGCGCTGGCCCGGGGCTGGACCGGGGCTGGACCGGGGCTGGCCAGAGGCTGGCCCGGCGCTGGCCTGGGGGCAGCGGGGGATAAACACCCTGTAAGTCCTTAACCAGCCTGCAAGAAAAACATCACTTAGCGCTGTGCTGCTCCGCCGGGCCGCCAGCAGCCTCGTCTCTTCACCTAGCGCTCTGACATACGTGATGATACAGACGTGCATGTGGTGCACGCCTAAAGGATGACAGGACGGGCATCAGGGTTTCACTACTGCTGCCTGAGCACTGGAGCACCAGAGTGTTGTATTACTGCAGCATGGCAGTACTTTTGCAGTGTAGTACAGCAGTACTGCAAAATAACAGTACTGTGAAGTGTTCCCTGTAGAATTCTCCTGTAGATGTGGGAGGTGATTTTGGTTGAGCGTTGCTTCCAGGCTGCTCCAGGATCAGTTGCAGTAGGTGTTGATGCTTTTGGATGGATGATATTTTGATGAATATGATAAATGGAAACGTGTGCTGTCAATGCTATTTTAATTTGTATTTTTTGGGGGCGGGAAAAGTAATAAAGACATTTGTACAGTCAGATTACAGTCAGAGCTTCAGTAGCTAGAAGTACTATGTCTGAATTCATCATGCAAGGCATTAAAACCTTGAACCGTGATGCTTCCTGTTCTGACTCTGACTTGTCTTGATGACAGCCATGGAACATGAGAGGCTGTTAACACGGTCATCTGAGGTCAAAACAGACTTTTATTTACATGCTGCAGATTATTACTTGAGACTTTCTACACTAAAAAAACAAACATGACAACTGTTTCTACTCCATACATGAGCAAGAGTTTATTCTGAAACACCTCGCCGGTGGAACGACTCCAGCAGTCTCATCTCATCTGCTCTCACTGCTCATCTCTCTTTTTGTTGTTGTCTTGGAACAAGGCCCCGAACAGGATGGCCCCCAGCGCTACGGCACCTACCAACCCGGCCCCCACCACCACAGCATCCTTCACTTCCTGAACCTGCAGGAGACACAAGAGTGACAAGAGTGACAGGCTGAGGGGTAAAGGAACATTCCTGAAATGATTTACACATCTACATTTTGATTGGATCCATTAACATTCCAGAGCTTTTCATTATTAATTATTAATTAAAACTTCACTGCCTCAGTATTCATGTATCGCTGACACCTATGGTTAGTCCTGTACTGCCCCACAGTGTATCCAAAGCTCAGATGATGAATTTCACAGTGAATAAAAATGACCGATAACGACGTAAACAAAGCTGGTAGTTGGGCAGCAGTGAGTCAACAGGGGGGGGGGGGGCGCCATCCTGCAACCACAGACTGAAAAAGTGTACAAAGCAGCAAAATAAAAATCAACCTAACTGATGGTTATCAACTTTCAGGCAGTGAAAAATCAAAACCAGTTCAGTTTTTGCTAAATTGTCTTATCTGCTACATCACAGTGACGGAGGCAGATGTGGTTTAGTTAAACAGTGTTAGTGTCTGAAAATAACCAGTCAGCTTGGTTATCATCCTCTGGTGTCTGAGGCAGCGCTGATCACAATCCATCCAACATCTGCTGCTATCAGCCACAACAGACTGGATCTGTGAAAGAGACGTTTCCCTCCACTTATCACTTTGATTGATAAGGGAATTTCACCGCTGTGATGTTCTGTTAACCTTTATATGATGAGTTGAGACGTGTAGTTTACAGCTAAAGGACTTCTATTTATGTTCATGTCTGTCGGTTAGACAATTAAAAAAAAAAAAAAAAAAAAAATAGATGGCATGGATTTTATGTGACAAATTTTCTCTGTGAATCCAAGTACCTGACAATAAAATAAAATAAAAATGCTAAAAAATTTAAATGTGCCATTCAATATTTCATTTTATCTTTTAGCGATTTTACGATCACCATATTAATATAATATACACAAAATCACCACTATGAATGAACAAAACAGAAACTATAAACAAAATTATAAAATAAAGAAATTTCAATGAATCTGACAAAATTGACAGTTCAAATCAGAACCAGCATATTTACATTTTTCAAAAGTTCATCTTGTTCTTGTTCTTGTTCTTGTTCTTGTCTTTTCTCTGTTCACATTGACAGAATTCCCCCTTCAGCGATGTTTTGTTAAATACTAAATAAATGCTTTATCTCACTGACATCAACGGTAAACGTCTACGCTCATACCAGACTGTGAATTAGGAGTCGTCATGACGACCTACCTGGCGAGACTCCGCCTTGCCGTATCGTAGCGCGGTGACAAAGTGCTCACAGTTGCGCGTGGCGATGCAGTAGGGCTGGACCTGGTCCACCATCCTGCAGGCCTCCCTCACGATGAGGTGAGGCTCCCGGGGCTGGAACTCCTCATCCAGCAGGTTGTTGACATGGTAAGGGTCGGGGCCAACCACCGTCCAGAGCTTCTCACGCTTCACCTGAGCCACGTTGCTCTCCAGCAACGACAACAAGTTGCCGAGAAACCCTGAATCCTCCCCTGTGTGTGAGAAAGAGAGAGAGAGAGAGAGAAGGAAGGAGGGAGAGAGAGGGAGGAGACATAAAAAGGGGGGAGATGATGATCAGCACCCTCTCCATCACACAGTAGACAGACAGCGGAGTACCTTCTCTCACAGGCTGCTCCAGCTCCGCTGTCGAAGGGACAGATACAGGAAATCTTTCCTGCCACATGCCATCACACTGTACAATAACAGCTAAAACTCTGGTCATAACATACAGTCACTATGCACTTTATATGTTTTTACACAACTCTGTTCACTGCACCTTATATTTTATATTTGTATTTTGCACTACAATAATAATGCTTATTTATACATTTTTATATTGCATTCTATATTGCCATTTTGATATGTCTAGGTTGTTCTCTTTTTTTTAAATTTTTTATTCATTGTGTTGTTGTTATTGTCTCTGTGTGTAATGCTGCTGCTGCACTGCAATTTCCCAGCTTGGGATTAATAAAGTACATCTATCTATCTATCTATCTAGATGAAGTAAGAAAGGCAAGGGGTGAGACAGGAAGTAGCTAATGTCATTTAACCTGTTATCAGGGTTAGCTAGTTAGCCTAGCGGACCCTCCTGGATAACGAAGACCATGGTTATGAATCAATAAAAAAGAAGTCATTGCCATTTCTATTCTTTATTTATATTTTCAGAGTTTCTTCTTTGCCAGTTAGCTAACTGTTTGTTTGGCTCCGCCCACTTACGAGATTATTTCTGCCTCCAGAAATGTTTGTGTGACTGAAGCTCGTTGCTGCGTTGTGGTCCGGTCCACTGGGTGTGTTGTGTTTGTTTGATATTTTAGTACCACCTGACGCCTTTCAACACTTGACACTGCAAATAAATAATTGCTTCTAAATTTAACAGAGTAAAAAAGGTTAATAGAAAATAAAGTGACCCGTTGTGCTTCACTAAAAGCTGATCTAAACGTAGTCCTGACCATTTTAACATCATACATGGATACCATGAATGCACCATATCTGAGTTCATCAAGTCTCCGTGACTCCTGCACTCATGAACGTCTCAAGTTGACTAAAAACACATTCTTGTTCACATGCAGAGGGAATAGAGTGCCTTGCTCATGGGAACCTCAACAGATTCTCCACCCTGCTGCCCCAAAGATCTCAGGAGAACAACTAAATAAAATCAAGCCCCAGAAGCAACAATGAATGAAAGGGAGGTGTGAGGTGTGAGGTGTGAGGTGTGTGGCGGACTCACCGGGTGGTATCATGTGAACCACCTCGTTCTCTCCGATGTAGACCGCCCAGTGCTGGTAGGCCCCGCGGGAGATCTGGATCAGGTCGCCCGGCTTCGGCTCCTTGTCGAACTAGAAAGGAACACGAAGACGTGTGATGTGCACAGTTAGAGGAGGAGTTATTATCTGTCTTCTGGTGGAAGTCTTCCACACTACGATGACACATGATGCTCTTAAGAAGCAGTTCACGTATGAGAGCGAAGAGGAGAAGGTGAGGTGAAGAGCAGACGGTCTGTTCTCATTAGAGTCCTTCATGACCTTATGTAATGCAAATCGATGCATCTTATCTGGACGTGAATCATAAAGCAATCAAACTTGCAAATGAAACTGACGCAAGAGCAGAGCAGTAACACGCACCGACACCAAGATAGTTTAGTTTTGTATTTTTATGTTTTGTTGTATTATTTGTTTTATTATAGTCTCTACTATCTTTATCTTCCCCGCAAGGATTATTATGGAGATACTATTTATTTCTAAGGAGTTTTTAAATGGATGATTATTCCATAAAAGCACCTGAGAAAAAAACATCTCACCATTTCTAATATCCACCAGTCACAAAGTGGCTTCTTAAAATGTTTTTTCCACATAAAATGTTTCATTACAATCAAGGAGCCTGAGTGGAGACGCTCGGTACGTCTGGAGCCTGAACTGCCTGTAGTACTCATTTGACTTGATAACGCATTGCACCACAGAATACTGCAACCTCAGTGACATGGCAATAAAACATCCCTCCTACATCGTGGTAGTTCTACCACTTAGAAAGAAGAAAACCTTTGAGGAGCACGATGCAGGTTAACAGCAGCAGGTCTACTAACTGACCCGTGATGACTCCAGGCAGCTCAGCGGGAGAAAGCACTCACCAGTGTCGGGGCCATGTCTGGACGTGGTGATGGATCAGGGCAGACTGGCAGCGACCGGTAAACAGCCACTGCACCACTAATGAAAACCGAAACCTAACTCTCCAGCAGCCTGGTCACATGACCAGGTGATAAACTGGCGAGACAAACAAACACTGGGAATCATTAACTAGAGTCGGTTCATGTACCAGGGGCAGAATATGGACCAAGATAACAACGCCACTGATATTAATCCCGCCCCTTGCAGGCTGCCCCCGACTGCGTCCTCAGCGGCCGCCGCGGCAGCAGACGGCCCGCTCCCGCTCCCGCTCCCGCTCCCGCCCCGTCTCTCCCGTTGCTGCTGCCTCGCGCTCTCCGCCACAGACAGCCGACCGGATCCATCCCCGTCGGCTCCTCAGTCACACTGTCTCTCACCCTGACGCGCACACTCATCCACACACAGGTTAAAAAGACCCCAGCCGCAATCAGCCTCACCTGGCTGGGCTGGTACCCAGGGAAGAGGCAGTCCACCGACTCACCTCCTCCTGGATCCAATTAGGAATAGAAGAAGATTATAGAAGAAGAAGAAGACAACAACAACAACAACAACAGAATATGAATATATATCAGAATAAATATAAATAATATAAATCAGAATAAAACAACATAGTGACACTCATGCTGAAGGGACAGCAGACAGACAGTAGACAGTCAGCAGGCTGACCTCATCAGGATGGATGGGCTGCTTAATGAAACCTCCAGGAGTAAATCAGTTTGTCAATGAGACGGCTGACAGCGAAACGCTCAAGGGCGAGGAGGTCAGCGGTCGTATCCATAGTGGTGGGAATGAACCAGCTAATCCACGAGGTATGTTGTAAGCACGATTGAAACCAAGGTCAAGGCCAAGGTCGACGCCCAGGAGCATCGGGCCAGTTAAAGGACGACACTGACCTCTTGGGAGCTTGGCCCATCGGTCACCGGATTCAGTATCTGATGACAGGATGGTACCAGAATCATCTCTAACGCTTTAGCAGACAGCATGTTTTTATTCTACGGTCTGCAGATTCATAACTTCTGATAACAAATCTCAGTTTTCATCAGTAGTGAAGTCACTTCCTGTGTAAACAAGTTATGCTCAAGTCTTGTGGAAGGAAGATCCATTGAAAAGTTGTTGTTTTTGTTTTCCCAATCCTCTAACAAGCCTGGCCGGTTTCAGACGTCTCATAAAATAAGGTCTCATTTTCTCACTTTCAGGATACCGCAAATGCAAAACTGTCTTTACTCTCCTGTAATAAAAACAACACAGATGTATGAATTTCAGGACTTTTATTTTCAGAATGATGATGGAAGACAGAATTGTTCCAATGATTTGAGTAAACCTGCCGGAGGGAAGAATACAAACATAAAGCAACTACATTAGAGCATTATTTCATTATGAAGGGTGGGCGGGAGGCAGGGAGACCACGAGGGAGGACGCAGGTTCACTTTATCATCATTATGGTTCACTTCTGCTTTTCTGCAATAAAAACAAGTCATTTTTTTATTGTGGTAAAATTATTTAGATCAAGTCAAAATCAAGCATTGGCACGTATCGGATGAATATCTTCAATATTTTAAGCTGTTATTTTCTGCTTTTTTATTTTCTGCAGATGGGAAAGTACAGCCTACATTACTAGCTAATATGGCGAGAAACAAGCATCATTTCAAGCTCTTAAAAATCTAGTACACAGGTGAAATAGTGGAAGTGGCAGGTGGATCTTGGGATCCTCCAGCCACTACGGCCTGGAAACAAAAAAAAAATAAAGTGAGTTTCCTTGGTTGCTTACGGGAAAGCGTCCAAGCCGGGAGACCTGGAAGTCGCCCGCCCCCGAAAACAGGAAGCCCTCCGTCAGGGATCCACCGGCCTTTTAGCTCCGCCGTTCCCTTCCAGGATGTTTGGAGAAATTCCCTCCACTTTGATCAATGCTGCTGTGTCTTTATTAACTACAGCTGTAATACAGGCGTCCTGCACCGCGGCCAAGAAGGGATTTTCTTTTTTTTCTCTCTTCTGGATTTTCTATTCGCTGTTCTGCTCTCCTCTGGTTGTCTTCACCTCATTGACAGCGGACAGAAGCCAGGAGAGGATCTGACACCGAACATTCATCTCTCTTCCTGTCTGTCAGCGCCGACTTTTACCACAGCACCTGTTGGACCGCCGCACACTCGCATGTGGCGTTACCTGCCCTCTGGTCACACATGCTCTCTCGCTCTCTCTCTCTCTCTCTCTCTCGCTCTCTCTCTCTCTCTCTCTCTCTCTCTCTCGCTCTCTCTCTTTCAGGGGTGGTAAAGAGTAAAAAATATCCTCCTGGAGTAGAAGTACTGTTTCAAGAAGAATTTAAATGACCAGTGTACTTCAAGTTAAAAAACAGACATTGTTCCGTCCAGCGCTGTGCAGAAGTCTGAGGCACATTAGCTGGAGGTCAATAAGCTGTTTTACTTGTAGTGAACTAAACATTACACTCACATGCTGGGAACATGGAGGCAGAAAAACATTATAATCAGTAATGGATTTGATTTCAAATGTAGCGTGAAAAGTAAAAGTACAATTATTTACTTTAAAAAAGTACAAGTACACAACAAAGCTACTTGATTACAGCAATGGGAGTAAATCCCATTGTAAATCCAGTATAATCTGTTACTTTGTTACTATCTTTCTTCCTCCATCCATCAGAGTCAGTTTATGAACCCTCCCCTCCCCTCCCCCCCCCTCTCTCTCTCTCCCTCACCTGCCTCACATCTTTTTATTCCTGCCGCCCCCCCACTCCTCTCTCACCCTTTTGCTTTTGACCTCTGACCTCTCACATCCCGGCCAGGAATGCAGCGTGTGTGTGTGTGTGTGTGTGTGTGTGTGTGTGTGTGTGTTTAAATCAGAGCCAGAGGCAGAAAGCAGGCCTCTCATCCCATCCTGGTCTTAATGCCGACCCTCTCATTCTCCCTAATCCCCTTCTCCTCGTGTGACTGAAGAGCAGCGGTAAAACCCTCGGTAAGCTTCCAGCAGCTCTCCTCCTCCTCCTCCTCCTCCTCCTCCTCCTCCTCTTCCTCAGTGGATTCCTCCAGTTGAACCTCGTCCTCCTCCGCGGTGTGTCCCACTTGGGTTCAGGCCGTGTCAGATGTTGGTCTTTGATATGGTGATGCCGCTCTCTCCTTCTTCATGTCTTTTTAAAGTATTGACTGGCGGTCCTGCTTAGTCAGAGCTTCACACCCTCAGAAGAAGAATCGCTTCAGTGCAGGAATCCGTCTTGCTGACGTGGGTGTGGCGGGGTACTGACAGACAGACGTTCACAGTGCATGGTGCAAAGACAACTGGACCTCACAGAGCAGGACATGCAGCAGACAGACTAGATGAAGTTTCATTCCTCGGTTGATAAAACGAACGCACTTTCAACAACAGATCCTCTATTTCTAAGAGATATTGAACGGTGAATTTCTTTTTCCAACATGGACGTGCAGCATGATTTGCTGCGTGTCTCAGACATCAGATTAAACCCTAAAATCTCAGTTTTACAGCAGAACAAGCCCCGCCGGAGCCCCATACCCAACCACAAGGAGGCCGTAAATCATGCCGGCTGTTTGGCTGGAGTGGAGGACCATCCTACAGTGGTTAATTAAACCCAGATCAATCTTTTTTTTTTTACGCTGCGTCTCCAGAAAACAGTCCCACGGTACCCTCCTCCAGCCGGGGGGAGGGGGGGGGACGACGACGGCGAGGCCACGGTGTTTGCTCAGGGCTAGAAAAGAGCCTGCCACTCATATTTGTACAGAGGACAAAAAGCCTAGCGGGCTCCCTGGCACCGTATGAAAGACGTGTTTTCACAGCGCGTACAGCAAATACAACTGGGGGCTTTTTTTCTTTTTTCTTTCACAAAAAAGCCATCGCCAAATTTCAGGAAAATTAGTTTTGTGCCAGTTGCCATGGTGACCGGTCAGAGCAGCAGGCGGAGGATAGTCGGTGGCGTTGGGTGGGACGGAGGGGGGCGGGGGCAGAGTTCACGTCTGAACAGGACACCTTATTACTGTAGCGCATTTTAGCTACCAAGAGAACGAGAAGAGGATTTAGTCCACTCTGGATGCTAACGCTAACTAGCTGGGTACCGATGTAGCTGATCGAGGATGTGCCTTAACTCCTCCCGCTTGGATTAACCCTGCATCTCCCTCACGTTGACAAAGCCGTCACCCCCGACCGTCCCTCGTAACGCCCGACGCCAAAAGATGCCGAACTCCTCCTGCAGATGGCGCCAAAGTGCAACGAGCGAGCGGTAAAGACGACAGCTCCACGTCTTGTGTTTCAGCTCGTCCGTCCCTCTGGACTTCCTCCCTGCCAAGGATCTTCGTGAGGCGAGGCATGTGAAGAGGAGGGAGGCTGCGATGCCAGCTAGAGCTGTCATCTCCATAACTCCGATGACATGCCAACGGGGCCGGCGGGCCCGGCCAGCGACACTCGGGGAGGAATGTGAAAAGGGTTCCTCGTCCCCCCCGCGAGGACTTCCTGCTCCGGGCCAATCAGCACACAGCATACTGTACCCGACAGCCCCGGGAACTGAGCTGACCCTGAATGCAACTTTGACCGCTCTCCAGAGACGTGAACTGGTGTTGGTGTGATGCTGTGTGTGTGTGTGTGTGTGTGTGTGTGTGTGTGGAGCATCCTAGAGACTTTCACAATAAAAGCTCCTGATCAGATGATAGACGGAGAGCAAGACTGAGGTTAATGTTCCACCAAGGTGACATTTATTGTTCCTGTTATCAATTATTACCAGGCAATATTTAACACTAATCAGTCCTATTGATCTCAGTATTCAGTATTTCAAATGGCGAACTGAAGAACTGAAGTCAAACTCAGTGATTAAACCAAATACAATCAAGTAATCAATGTGTCTTTGAGCTGGAAACGAGACGAAGCAAAGAAAATAAAACTGACAGTGAGAACAACGAGGATGTTATTGAACCTTTCACCACTTTCACATTACATAAATATCAATCAATACTTCTACACATCCACTGATGGAAACCAGAGCTCTGCAGACATGGTGCTGCTAAATGAAGTTAAGATGAAGTTTATTTATGTGCACATATAAAAGTCATACGATGAAAAGAAAGAAAGAGGAGAAATATCTAAATGAAGCGAAATTTCAAAATAAAGCGAAATAAAAAACAAGTAAAATACACCAGTTAGTACTTTGACACATCCTTGATAGAAAGTGTTCCCAGAGCTGTGCAGAGTTGGAGGGTTACTGGATGTTTTATCTCGATAAGATAAGAAGTTTGGCAGCGAGTCACTCTCGTATCCATTACCTCTCTTACTCAACGCTAAGCCGGTATCTACCCACAATGCCCTGCTGTTTGGCAAACCTGCTTTTCTGACACACCGGCTCTGACAGAACGGGCCTTCGCGCCCGACGCGTCGCTGACTCGGCCGCCTTGGCGCAACGACCTCGCCGCAGGGTGATGGATCCCCCCCTTATCTCCCCCCGGCCAATCAGAGCCTTGATTGAACGGGGGTTCGGTCGCAGATCCTTTTCTCCGTCCGTTAAAGGCTTGGCCCGGCGCTCTGCCTCGTCCCTGGCGATGAATGGGCCGCGGTCTGGGCCGGACCCCGCGGTGGGCGTGCCTTTGTCGCCCTGACGGATGGCTCGGGGGTTTTGCTGAACGGGCTCCAGCGGATCCTTACTGACTTGATCTGACAGCGGCGGTGGCTGCCAGCGTCCCGCGGCCATCGCTGCCAACACAGACAGCTGCAGAGAGCACACTGACCCCCCCCCCCCCCCCCAACCTCATAACTCATATCAGCCGCTGCGAGGACTCGGATTCATTGCTCAAATGAGTCGCTGCTGTAGACGTGCCCTTGGGAAAGGCAGGTACCCTCCAGTCAGCTCCAGTGGAAACCAGTAGGAGACTGTGGTCGTACTGGGCAGCTCCCAGGGGTGAGTGTGTTGAGGAAGGGCAAACCTTCCCTGGACGGATAAAGGTCGAACGTATCTGATATGACAATCGCACCAAGGAGTTACAGCTAAATGAGAGTGTTTAGAAGCGGAGGGAGTGAAGGGAGTGAAGGGAGTGGGCGGTGCTGCTGGGCTGCGGTGGTTCGGTGGGAGTTTGGGCAGAGAGGAGGTGACCGTATTGGCCGCCGCTGCAGGTTTTAATTGCCTGCCTGTTTCCAGGAGCGCCAGAGTTGAGGCTGTTTTATTTGTTGCTGCACAATAAAAGCTCTGTTCGGGGTTTATCTCTGGAAAACAAGAGCTAGCCTTTGTGCTCGGAGGTCACCCCGGAGTGTGTGAGGTTTTTCTCTCGCTCTGTGATGAAGGTCGCTAACTGCCCTCACCTCCCACATCCTTTGTGTATTTTGGAAGCGCTACAAAAAAACTGTGGCTATCTTCTCTCTCCGTTTTCTCTTTTCTGAGCTCCCGGTATCTGGTCCGCCTCCAACCGGGATCAACATTTTTTCCAGAGTGCAGAGCTGCTGTTCTGTTTCTGTTGTGGCTCTAATTAATGAGTCCTGCTCTCAGCGAGAAACCAAATCTAATTGGCCAAAAAAAGGTTTTTTAAATAGGCAGAAAACCGAAAGGTTAAACATCCCCGTCGGTCGTCTCTCAGGTGAACTGCTGCGCTCCGTTAATTAGACGGCGTCGGCAAAACGCACGGCGAGGGCCGTCATGAAATAGTTCAAATACGTATCAATCGGGAGGAGAAGGGGCCGCTCCTCTCCTCCTCGCTTCCCCGCGGCAAAGCGAGGAGAGACGAAAGCCAGATTGTCCCACAGCGCTGACCTCGCCTGAACTCCTCACGTCACACGAGCTGATTCCATTAAACGCCTCGTGCCTGAAGCCCCGAAGCGACGAACACACTCCTCACACGTTTCCCTCCGTTCGTGCAGCTGGATGCTTCATGAGCCGATGCAGGTTAAGATTCAGGTTAAGTGCCAAATGCATTACAGCAGCGGGGGGGGGGGGGGGTGGGGCCGTTCATTAGCCGCTAACGGAGACAGTAGACAGTCCTGAGATAGCGGCCACTTGTCTCGAGCTGTGATGTGCTCGTTCTTTCATCTCTCTATCGGCGTCTGAGTCCTCGGAGAGACGAGAGACGAGCCTGTTGGTTAAATAAATCTGATTTGAGTTTCAGCCGAGCGACTGCGACGTTAAAGGAACAGCCAGACGAGAAGTCAATCAGACGACCTGAGGGGGGGAAACCTCTCTTCTCTTTTACAAGCCTGAAGGTGTCTGTGACAGAAAGCAGACGTGCGTCACCGAGACCGAGTCGCTCGCAACACCGCGGCGGCTGTTGCGAGCATCACCGCTGCACCCTGGGAAAAAAAACCAAAACCGGGGGGTGGAACCTTTTGATATGCAAACCACATCGGTTTCACAGCGACGTTCACTCTCTTTCTTGCCTCCGCCGTGAATCGCAGTTCAGGAGGACGAACTTTTTCGCGGCGTCATGAAGGAGGAGAGGGGAGGTTTCTGCTTCCACGTTGCCCAAGCACACCTTCAGTTTGAGCCCCGAGTCGAGAGCACGCCACGCCAGACGGGACCCAGCTTTATTGAGCCTGACAGAACAGAGTAACCCGACGGGGCTCGATCACAAACCAGGCGACTGACTGTATGTTTTAGGATTCATCACGGCAGCAGAATGTAAAGCCCGAGGGCCGATTCAGGGGCCCCGTCCGTCCCCGTCCTCCCGCCCCCTTTCCCCACCGCAGTATTGAGCACCTGTCTCTCCATAACCACAACAGTGCAGGATAGCAGTAATCCAGCGCGGCCACGTACAGAACAGTTGCGTGCGTTAGTGTAAACATTACATCTGGCCGGCAGCCATACCATCCTGCAGCTCGCGGGGCCAACAGCTGACAGGGGCCGAGCTGAGGCCGATCTCCGAGGGAGGGGACGGGGGGGGGGGGGGGGGGTCTCAGAACGAGGCTGCGCTAGCTGTCGGACGATCGATCAAAGTTCCTCTGCCGGTTCGTGTGTTCGTAAAGCTCACTCACCCCCACCGGGTGGAATGCCATCGCTCAGCGGGCGGTGACGGGTTGTTGGAGGAGACGGTGGACCGGGAAACGTTGATCTGACAAACGCTCTGATCGTGACGCATTCGCCTCTGGATCTCTAGGGGCCCCTAGAGTGAGGGCCCCTACAGCGAGGGCCCCTACAGCAAGGGTCCCTAGAGCGAGGGCCCCTAGAGCGAGGGCCCCTAGAGCGAGGGCCCCTAGAGTGAAGGCCCCTAGAGCGAGGGCCCCTAGATCGAGGGCCCCTAGAGCGAGGGCCCTAGAGAGGCTCTTCTAACCGGTTTATTTAAAGGATTAGAAATACACCAAAATGTTAAATTGTGAAAATAGTTTATTTTGTTGTCCGCTGCTCTCAGGCAAACCCTGAAATAATAATAAAAACAATAATAATAATAATAATAAAAAATAAAGATGTTTATTATACATATGTTCAGTGCAGTATTATTATAGTTTGGGATTTTTCATTAGCTTTTATTTTTATATAATTATTTTTTATTTAAGTTTAGTTTCAGTCGGTTTTGGTTTGGTAGTTTAGTTCAGTTTTTATATTTCACAAATGTTTCATTTTATTTTAGTTCTAGTATCTTTGGTAGGGGTGATATTTATTCATGATATATAATGTACGTTTTGTAAAGGTTTGCAACAGATTGTGCGATACAAACAATGAATCATAATCTTTTAAAATGTATTTACTTGAATTTTTCAATTAGCATTATATTTTAATGTTATTTGTATTAGTTTTTTAAGCGGACAAGATTTAGTTTTAGATCAGTTTTAGTTTTTTCACAAAGTCTCTTTTTTATTTGTATGTTTTTTCACTGTAGTTTCAGTTTGCGATAATAACCTTGGTGCAGCGCCAGAAACTTCAGACAGTCGGCAAAAAATACCTGAGAGTCATTTTATACTTCTGTGTGATTGACGGACGCTATCTGCATTGACCAGACCCACTAAGCCCCGCCCATCCGGTCCTCCATGCAGCTTCAAACAAACGCTCAGAATTATTTGCAGCCTGTAATCAATCCAGCTCTGGGGCGCATTCATCTCCTGGACCTGCTTTGTCCCCGTCACACAGGAAAAGGACTACAAATTAAAAGCGTGTCCCGTCACCCCCCCCCCCCCCCCTCCCTAGATTGTGTAGATAATAATAAAGATTTAATAGGTGAGGGGGGGGGCAGCGTGGCAGCGGCGGCCATACATCTCCTCTCTCTCTCAGCCCAAACAAAGCGTGCTCTCTGGGTACAGCGAGGCGAGGGCTGTCTCCAGGAATAGCCTGATTCTGGCATCGCTCAAGGCCTTATAAAGCCAGGTACCGGCTCCGGATGCCAGGGACGGAGCTGTCTCGGGGGCCGGGACGCCAGAGAGGAGCTGAGATACTGCAGGGTTTCTTTAGTCCTCGCAGCCCGAGCCACGTCTCTCCCCTCTCTACCCTCTCGCACACTGACAGGAAGCTCTGTGATAGATCAGGACTCATCCTCGTCTTTTCACACAGTGTCACCGAGTTGGACGTCCTTTGTTGCTCTGTGAAGAGGAGAGGGACGCTGGGAATAAATCTAACGTGACTGGAGTCGTTGGTTTCACCGGTGTTGCGTATCGGAAGAGAAACCCGGTGCACATACAGCATTTTAAAGTTGCACTTCTGCAGCAGACACACTGACTGTCTGTTTGAAGGACTTCACTACCCAGACATCATGTAACGTGATGTCAGTAAAGCTGAACGTCTTCTTCTCAGTGTCTGAGTGGACGTTGTTAAAGGAGACACTTTTGTATTTCACTCTTAAATGTTGATTCATCACTTCCTGTGCGGTGAAAAGATTTCCCGCCATTTAGTGACCATACTGACACCACACTTTCATTTGGGAAAATAGGCTGAATCTACATCGTAAATCAATATATATACTGTATGTGATAGTTACATTGTGAACAACTAGTAAAATATAAATACATTTGAGTATTCAGGTTTTTGCACAATTATCATCCCACCTCTGTGTTATACTCTTAATAAATGGTATTATAATATTTAAAGGAGAATGGAGTCGACACCCTTACTATACTATACTTTTCTAAGACAGGAAATCCTGAGCAGAGGAATTTATTTATTTCTACTGAATGTCGGAAACTCTTGTACATCTTTTTAACGTTCCGGTTTCAACTGTCAACAACAACAAGACCTCCTCCTCCCGGCTGAAGTCCTGTTATCTCCGTGAGACCGCTCTCATTTCCACAACGGCTCTTTGGCGCCTACCTGGACCAGGACTGGGTCTGAGAGAAGGTCAGAGTGACCTCATTGGTGTGTGTGTGTGTGTGTGTGTGTGTGTGGGAGCAGGGTGTTTAGTGCTGCCAGGTTTCCTGCTCCAGGGCTCTGTATCTCTGGTTCTCCCACGCACTGCCTGAGGTGTAAATCACCTTGTGAAGGTCTGTACAGTTCTTCCTCTACCCTCTGCCTCTCTATACTCTTCATATAGACAAAGAAAACAAGTCTAGAAGTAACATAACATAACAAACAACACAACCCTAAGAGTTAACATACAGTGAGTCAGCCATTATCGCAAAATTAGTCCCAACAGTGTAAATTCAAACTGTGACACAACACACAATATTTCAACCACGAGAGTCTAGGATTAGGATTAGGATTAAAACAGTTGATTAACAACATGAGAGCATGAGCAGAGGTTTGGTTAGACTCCAAGAGGTATCCAGGTTTAGGGTGAAGCTCCCCAGGGGGCAGGTAGGAGACAGGAGAACCCCCCGGGCTGAAGATCTAACCCTTGTTTCTGGAGAGCATGAAAGGGGAGGAGAAAGGAGCACGGGCTACAGTGATTGGACGATGCGGAGCTGGGGGCGTGTCTGTCTCCAGTTGACAGAATTATGAATGGAGGAGGAGGAAGCCTTTAAGCTCTTTGACTTATTTTATTACGAGCATCCGCCAAACAAAAGGTTCATCAGAACTGTAACCATAGAAACGTCTGTAGCTAGCATTTATGGCTACAACTGTAACCATAGCAACGTAAACACATCTAGTAATATCGCTGTTCTAACCATCAATCAGATGTTTTGCTCTCTTGAAATAAATGAAAAGTTAAATCAACTTTAATAGCAGCGTGTTTGTAACCGGTTAGCCTTAAGGTCAGCAGAGGAACGACTACAGGAGGGTTGGAGGTAAAAACAGATCTGGAACCAGTTCTAACAGAGACACAAGAGCTGTTTAACTGATGAACGCTGACGCCAGACGAGGTAAGTAAAACTTTCATCACTTCACAGCGAGTTAAACTGAAGCGCTAGGAGTTTAATTGTGAGCATATTGCATGTGAGAGAAAGAGGGAGAGAGGGGGGAGAGAGGGGGAGTAATTCCTCTGAGTCTGACAGATTGTAATTACTGCATTGTCACAGACAGAAATAGGTTGTATGGACGTTGTTTAAATGGCCTTTTAATAGCACAGAGGGTGCTTAGTGATCTCTAATCACTGGTGGCGGCGGTGGGTGTAATTTGGTTCCTTAATCAGATCTGGTTAGCGGTCCGGCGGTAGCCGTGATTTATATTGATTGTCAGACTCTCAACTCAAATGCTGGAAGTTAATTAAGCGATAAACGAGGAAACAAATGAACGAGGTCCGAACGTTGAGGTTGTTGTACCGGGACCTCCTGGAAAACCAACACACACACACTGCAACCTGTGATGCTCACATAGGGACAAACAGGCATCAAATACATGGATGTGTGTGTGTGTATGTGCACTGTGTATGTTCATGTATTTGAATTTGTGATGCTCATTGACTGAGACTATAACTTGGACTTATATCAGAGTATATATGTGTATATGTATTTAATTCTGTACTTTGTCGTCTGTAGTCATTGTTAAAGTTATATAAGCTCCTCCTGTGGCTCTCTTGAGAAAAAACTTTTTTCACTTCAATGGAACTAGATGGTTAGATAAAGGTTCAATAAATGGGAAAAAATATTGTAATTTTGAATTTTGTTGAATGCTAAAAAGTGGTTGTCTTGTTGAGAACTGGGCTGACACGTAGGGAACACAACATGTGCAAAAATGTGTTTTCGTTCTCCAAACCTTTATTTATAGATTTGAAAAGACATTTATAATAAGATTGGTTCAAATCCCAGGACTGACAGGTGCCCTTGAGCAAGACACTTGGTATTCAGCTGCTCAGTCACCATCTGTTTCTACAGCAGCTTTACTGAACTATTTTACAAATGTCACAATCGGTGCCTTGAGTCTGATATCAGTTAATACATCATGGATCCTCTAAGGACAAGTAGATTATATATGTTAGGATATCAACACACTGCAGATTGGCACCGACGCTCACCTGGCAGGTCTGTCTGACATTTAGACACAATTAAATGGCCTGAAGGAAGAAAATGGGAACGCAACGGTGGAATTATCTCCAAAACCTCTGAGAGAGAAATAGAGATGTTATGATGATGGAGTGAGAGAGAGAGAGAGAGAGAGAGAGAGAGAGAGAGAGAGAGAGAGAGAGAGAGAGAGAGAGAGTGTGTGTGTGTGTGTGTGTGTGTGTGTGACCTAACACAACCCCAGCCCTCTATTTCCTTACAAGGATGGAAAGGTGAGAAAGTGAGGACATGTCGCCCCTCCTCACTCCTGTACATGATGGGTTTAGGGTTAGATTGGGATTAGGATTATGTTCAAGTGAGGTTAGGGGCCAAAACTTTCAACCCCCCCCAAAAAATATAGAAAAAGGGGCGGGGCTAAAGTTAGTTTAGGGTTTCAGATGAGAGTTAGGGTTGGAGAATGAATGTAGTCAATGAAGGTCCTCACAAGTATAGTAATACAAGGATGTGTGTGTGTGTGTGTGTGTGTGTGTGTGTGTGTGTGGCAGGCAGGTTGCGGTAGGAATGTCCCGGGGCCCCGTGGCTCTCGGGCCCTCGGCAGGCTGAGTGGTAAACACCAGCATTCCTGACAGACAGTCTGCATGTTGGAAATGTGTCACAACCTCATCTGGAGACGCAACGCGATCACCTGGAGCCAGAGATGGTGTTGAGGTCAAGACCCTCCACCTGGCCTGTTACCTGCTGAAGAGGTGGTGTTGAGGTCAAGACCCTCCACATGGCCTGTTACCTGCTGAAGAGATGGTGTTGAGGTCAGGACCCTCCACATGGCCTGTTACCTGCTGAAGAGGTGGTGTTGAGGTCAAGACCCTCCACATGGCCTGTTACCTGCTGAAGAGATGGTGTTGAGTTCAGGACCCTCCACATGGCCTGTTACCTGCTGAAGAGGTGGTGTTGTGGTCAAGACCCTCCACCTGGCCTGTTACCTGCTGAAGAGATGGTGTTGTGGTCAAGACCCTCCACCTGGCCTGTTACCTGCTGAAGAGATGGTGTTGTGGTCAAGACCCTCCACCTGGCCTGTTACCTGCTGAAGAGATGGTGTTGTGGTCAAGACCCTCCACATGGCCTGTTACCTGCTGAAGAGATGGTGTTGAGTTCAGGACCCTCCACATGGCCTGTTACCTGCTGAAGAGGTGGTGTTGTGGTCAAGACCCTCCACCTGGCCTGTTACCTGCTGAAGAGATGGTGTTGTGGTCAAGACCCTCCACCTGGCCTGTTACCTGCTGAAGAGATGGTGTTGTGGTCAAGACCCTCCACCTGGCCTGTTACCTGCTGAAGAGATGGTGTTGTGGTCAAGACCCTCCACATGGCCTGTTACCTGCTGAAGAGATGGTGTTGTGGTCAAGACCCTCCACCTGGCCTGTTACCTGCTGAAGAGATGGTGTTGTGGTCAAGACGCTCCACCTGGCCTGTTACTTGCTGAAGAGATGGTGTTGTGGTCAAGACCCTTCACGTGACCTGTTACCTGCTGAAGAGATGGTGTTGTGGTCAAGACCCTCCACCTGGCCTGTTACCTGCTGAAGAGATGGTGTTGAGGTCAAGACCCTCCACCTGGCCTGTTACCTGCTGAAGAGATGGTGTTGTGGTCAAGACGCTCCACCTGGCCTGTTACCTGCTGAAGAGATGGTGTTGTGGTCAAGACGCTCCACCTGGCCTGTTACCTGCTGAAGAGATGGTGTTGTGGTCAAGACCCTCCACCTGGCCTGTTACCTGCTGAAGAGATGGTGTTGTGGTCAAGACCCTCCACATGACCTGTTACCTGCTGAAGAGATGGTGTTGTGGTCAAGACCCTCCACCTGGCCTGTTACCTGCTGAAGAGATGGTGTTGTGGTCAAGACCCTCCACCTGGCCTGTTACCTGCTGAAGAGATGGTGTTGTGGTCAAGACCCTCCACATGGCCTGTTACCTGCTGAAGAGATGGTGTTGAGGTCAAGACCCTCCACATGGCCTGTTACCTGCTGAAGAGATGGTGTTGAGGTCAAGACGCTCCACCTGGCCTGTTACCTGCTGAAGAGGTGGTGTTGTGGTCAAGACCCTCCACCTGGCCTGTTACCTGCTGTTACCTCCTTCCTGCTGTCTGAATAAAGGAACAAACACAAGGAGAGCCGACTGCCTCTTCTCTGTGTTATCATCAGGGAGCTGCTCTGACCTCGGCACTCCTGCTCTTCTGTAACAACACAAGTTCTTTCAACTTTATTTATCTCTACTTGAGTTCTGAAGCTGCCCCCTGACAAATCCACCTCAAACACTTTAGCGAAGGTCGTGGACCTTCCTGGGAACGTTTTCTTGTTTTCTGGTGTGTTTTTCTTTTTCCTGCAGAAAACCGGACCATTCCCAGCGCTGCTCATGCTAACCACCCAGTTCTTCTTCTGTTTATTCCAAACAAACCGCTGTTGCTGCTTCCGTAAACGTAAAACGCATCACTTCCTGTTGAAAGACCGACCCGCTCATAGATGTTTAGAACAGCAAATGTAGAAGCTTTTGTGAGCTGGCTAGAGGTTGGATCACTGTTGTGTGGCATCAATCAGTGATAGACAGTAGCTGTAGCCGTCACCGTAGCCCTAGCCCTAGCTGTAGCCCTAGCCCTAGCTGTAGCCCTAGCCCTAGCCCTAGCCCTAGCTGTAGCCCTAGCTGTAGCCCTAGCCGTAGCCTTTTACAGAAGCGGGCCTGACTTTGACTTTGACATATTTAATGATGATAAGCTCCTACTGGCTGCAGGGTGGGAAAGCTGCTTGAGAAGAGGGAGTCATAAAACATCACAGTTAGTTTTCTTTGAGATCTTCCTCCAGTCTCATGGTCTCAGTTAAATCACTCTTATTTCAGATCATTTGGAGATCTGTTGTTGTGATCAGAGTGAGATCAACATGAGCAGATGGTTTCTTTTGTGTTGAGAAAAATGAAAAAAATCCTTTAGAAAGAGGTAATTTGTGTCTAGGATAAAAAGAAATAGAAATATGAGATCTCATCTTGGATCTTCATGATTGAGAACAAACTGATTCCTGCTGATTGATTACGACCTTTTCACCCAGAGGCAGAACATTAACTACCATCACACTGCGAACAGAGAACAGACTGTAAATGACGTTATGGTGATCGGTGGAACTTTTCCCTCTTTTGAAAACAATTTGACAGTGAAAATATATATATTTTTATTTCTATATATTTTTCTAATTAATTTCTATCTGTCCACCCAGAAGCATTGCATTAGGCGTCGGGTTGTGATGTCGTGTTGATACTGCAACCACTAAGAACAGCCCAATCTGCAGTACTGCATGTTCCCAGGAGGAAATAATTGAATTTTTATCTATTTTTCACCATAATGAATCCCTACACATTAGCGGGTGCGGAGCCCTGAGGACTTTGCAGAGCCGGGATAATTACTTAGTGGGAGCTGAATGTATGGGCCGGTCAGACGGAGGGAGGGGAGCTTCATTACTGTGGTGGCGGAGGAGGCATCCATTACTGCACCATACACATCCATCTGGTCTGGAGGTCCCAGAAACCTTCATCACACACAGGAAGTAAAACTCTAATCAGCTTGTGTGTGTATTGGGGTTGTGCATGTGTGTGTGTGTGTGTGTGTGTGTGAAAGAGATTGCATGTGTCTGATGAGCATGTGTTTATGTAGTGTATATTGCATGCATTTGAAAGATTGTGTGTGTGTGTGTGTGTGTGTGTGTGTGTGTGTGTGTCCATGTGAGCACATCTGTGATATTCTATGTGATTATGTGTGTGTGCATGTGTTTGTGTGTGTGCATGTGTTTGTGTGTGTGCATGTGTCCTGCCTCGGTCGGGGTCGAGCCCATTGTGAGCCATAAAGGGAACTTTCACCACTTGCTTTCACAAACACAACACGTCCCCCGAGGAAGACGAAGCCGAGGGGCAGAGGGTGCGAGGCCATTGCTGCTCAGTCGACCATCGCTTATGAAATCATCACGTAAATCTCCACAGATACGCAACTGTTGTCAATGGACTCATCGGCCTCTCCCCCTTCCCCGCCCCTCTCCCTCTGTTCCCAAAGAAAAGGCCTTGTCCTCGCCTTCCCTCCTCTCAGAAGCCGGGGGATTAAGACCGAGGCCCCAAAACGAGACGGCCAAAGACCGTCGTCCTCATGAAGAGTCTATTTCACACATGAGTGTGCCTCCATCTCACGCTGTTGGCCCGTCTTTGAATGGGGAGAAGGAGAAAATGGAGGAGTTGGGGGAAGGATTCCAATTGATCTCTTTAAGCCGTCAGGGCTTACTTAACTCATCCAGGCCCGGCGCTCTGCTGAAGGTATCGCTAAGGCCCCACTTTGCATGAGAAAACCAGGATTAATCCAAATATTTATCCGTGCTGAGAGAGATGTTGTCCCAGTTTTTACATCCCCGAAAGAATTTTTCACTTTTTTTTTTTCTTTCAAACTAAGATGAATGCATCCTCCTCTCCCCGGAGCCCAGTTGAGTACAGGAGGTTGAGTACGGGGAGTTGAGTGTAGGGAGTCCTACCCATCCAGTGAGTTTGAAATCACCTAAAGGGTGGCATAATTATTTCACACAGCGAGGATTCACAGCGCGAGACGTGGCGCACCTCTCCTCGCACGAGCTTTTGGCAGCGCCGAGGCTCGGTGGAAAGTGGGAGCATCTCACAGCGACGTCACTTGAAAGGAGAGTGTGCGCGCGTGCAGCAGTCGCCTTGGCTGCCTGTCTTACCTGCAGACAATAACGGCTGCGCTCGTGAGACGTGTCTGATGTCAGAGCTGTCACCGCGGTTACAGCCGGTAACAACGTCATTTGACAATTCTCTCAGAAGACAGCGAGACGCTCCCCGGGACGCCCGTCTCTCCGCTGCGACGTCTCCATGGCAACGGCAAGCCGAGCGTACTGTAATTCAATTGATATCTCACACTCTGCACGCACGCAGCCCCCCTCACCCCCCTCACCCCACCTACTCTCTCTCTCTCTCTCTCTCTCTCTCTCTCTCTCTCTCTCTCTCTCTCTCTCTCCCTCTCTCTCTCTCTCTCTCTGTGTGTGTGTGTGTGGAATCTATAAGTTTGTTTGTTTTCATGAGCATGGTTTGAGTGAGATGGTTCATTAAAGAACATCAAATCAAAAGCCTCTCTCTCTCTCTCTCTCTCTCTGTCTTTGTCTTATCTCTCTCTCTTCCAGTCTCTTTCTTCCAGTGTCTCTCTCTCTCTCTCCCTTCAACTCTCCCTCTCTTCCAATTTCTCTCTTCCAGTCTCTCACTCTCTCTCTCCCTCTCTTCTAATCTCTCTCTTCCAGTCTCTCTCCCTCTCTCTCTTCCAGTCTCTCCCTCTCTCTCTCCCGCTCTCTTCTAATCTCTCTCTTCCAGTCTCCCTCTCTCTTCCAATTTCTCTCTTCCAGTCTCTCCCTCTCTCTCTCCCTCTCTCTTCTAATCTCTCTCTTCCAGTCTCCCTCTCTCTTCCAATCTCTCTCTTCCAGTCTCTCTCTCCCTCTCCCTCTCCTTCTGTCTGTCTCTTATCTACTCTCGCCCAGTGTCTCTCTCTCTCTTCCTGTCTCTCTCCTCCCTCCCTTTCTTCCTCTCTTTCTTTTCTCTCTTCCTCCCTTTCTCTCTCTCTCTCTCTCTCTCTCTCTCTCTCTCTCTCTCTCTCTCTCTTACCCTCTGTCTGAGAGGCTTCCCAGGGCCCGTCCTTGGGAACCATTGTGTGTGTGTGTGTGTGTGTGTGTGTGTGTGTGTGTCTCCAGCGTTGCTATAAATCGTGCTGTCAGACCAACAGGCTAGCGTTGGGTCAGCCCGGTAGCGTAGTCCGTCTTTGTCTTGTTTGTGTTGGAGCTCTTTAGCGAGGGGGGCGTGGCCTCGACCCTCTCCTCAACCCTCTCCTCAACCCTCTCCTCAACCTCCCCAGCCTGTGGCGCTGGTTTCTGACGGCTTCGTGGGGGGGGTGGTGGAGGAGGGGTGACGGAGGGACTCAGACCCAGGGCTCCGCTGGGGGAGTCAAACAGAGCTATTGAGGCAGGAGAATAGCCAGGCCCGGGCGGGAGGAGGGCCGAGGCCAGCCCACGCAGCGTGAGACGCAGACACACACTGCATCATGGGAAAGATAAGCTAAGGGGAGCCGGGAGCCGACCCGCCTCTCTCATACACACTCTGAAAAAGAAAGAGTCCTTCTCAACAGCAATAGTGTTCATAACGCCACGTGTTGAGTCAGTATGAGAAAAATGTAATACTTTATTTGTTGTTCTTTATTGTTGTGGCACGCTGGTTAGCCCCGCCCCCTCACAGGGAGAAGGACACGGGTTCGATTCCCTTTCCTTGTGGAGTGTGTGTGTGTTCTTGTGGGTTTCCTCTGGTTTCACGGTCTAAAGTGCAAGTCAGGTGGATGGACTGGTCTCCCTCGCTCTGCCCAAGGCATTCTGGGAGAGGGAAGAGGTTGTGCAGCACCCTGCAGCAGGTCGGGGTTACCTGAAGGATTCTGAAACTAGCTGCTGTAGTGTTTGGGTTGGAATGAAAACCTGCTGACTCCTGGGCCTTCGCGGTGCACGGTGGAATAATAGGTTTTGTGTTTGTGTTATTATTGTGTGCGGTCCCAAAGTGGACACACAGAGGTGCTGAAAATGACTCGTCTGGTCTGAAGCCGCAGAGAGGCTGAGAAACTATTAAAGTGAGAACGCAGAAACGATGTTGATGATCAATACGTAAAGATTGCTTTCTAAGAGTTTACTTTCCTCCTCTGCATGAGCACCCACAGATCCATCACTGCTCCGGCGCCTCGGGGAGACGCTGCGTCAGGGACCCGCCTCCACCAGTAGAGGGCACTTGAGTCACACCTCCTCCTGCGGACGATGCCAGCCTACACACAGTAAACTCACACAAACACTCCAGCCACCACACCCAAACCAAACCACCGACTCATCAGGCTGGAGAGACTCTGAGGAGCTCGACTGCTTGGCTGTGAATAATATAGTTCTCTTTTTAGGAACAGAAATGATTCCCTGGTAGAAACCGGTCAGCTATGTCGACTCAGAAATGTGTCACGGCCCTCCACTAAACAGCAGGAGCATCTATATTATTATTATTTTTTTAATTTGAATTAATTAAAATTAATTAAATATATTTTAATTAAAATTAATTGGTATTTAATTGTTTGATTTATGTAGACTGTCCTTTTCATATCCCATGTCCTCATACTGAAATTCATTAAAATATATAAATTGAATGCAATAAAGAAATGCTGCCAACATCTTTCTAGTCCAGTAGAAAAATACATTTATATTGCAAATGGACAAAAAAGGAGGCAACACAGTCGTTACAAGACAATAAAGTGAAATAAATACTGTGTGTAAAGTAGTGAAGCACGAGGCTTTCTTGGGAATATCTTCATTTATAAACAAGCAGCGTTACACTGGAGGGGAACTAAGGTGGTGAAACAGCCATTAAAGGAAAATATGAGGAGAAAAAACAAGATCAGGGTGGTGGTGGGTAGAAGCAGGATCCTGGTGTCATATAGACAAATACGATGGGAAAACAGCTTAACATATAACAGTAATAGTAGACGTGTTGCTTATATGGTGTCTCTGTGTCCTTGGAGTGAAAGTCTTTATTTATAAAGTGCAGCATTATACTGCAGGACAATTAAGGTGTGAAAAACAGCCATTAGGAGAAGATATGAGTTAAATTACTATTGTGAATAAAACACCAGGCTGTGGTGGAAATAAAGTCTCTTCTGATAGGAAAAAAACCCCCAGACAAGTAAGCACCATGAATGAAACGCGAGGCCGCTAGGTGTGAAGCGTCGCGGCTAGCCGGCGTGTCACGTCTCCTCCGGTGGGAACGTCTTCATCTGGAGGGCAGCAGAAAGCCGCTACACAGCAGGCTCATTCACCGCCGGCCTCAATAGGACAAGCACAACAATGGGGCGTGATCAATGTTCGCAGGGCCAACAAAGAGCAGATAAGGAGTTTCTCAAGGATCAACAAGCCTGCCTTAACATCTCCATCGCCTTTGAGAACATTGTCAGAGTATAGCCTGAATAATCTGATTCAAGATCAGATCAGCGTTGCCCCCTTTCTCCTGGTATTCAGTGTGAGCGGTGGTGGGATGGTGGCTGCCTGACTACCCCCCCCCCACCCCACCCCACCCCGAGCCAATGAAAATGTTTGTGAAATGCTTCAATAGCACAGTGGGTCTGATTGTGTCTTGTCTCTATACTGTCATTGGATCAGAATAGAGTTGCGTTCACACTGCAGATGAAAGTGTCCGAATTCTGTTTTTTCTCCCTCATACGTGATGCAGATCTGATGTTTTTTCAGTTTTGATCAAGACCACATCTGATATCTTGGTGTATTGTATGTATCTCAACGCTCAAATCAGAACTTGCTATCTCAGTAAGTAAGGCTACGTTCACACTGCAGCTAACAGTGTCTCAATTCTTTCCCTCAAAAGTGACACAAACCTGATTGTTTCAAATCAGTGTAAACAGCAAAAAGCGTCATCGAGTCACATTTTTTAAAATCCGATCCAGACGGCGTTCATATGTGTTACTAAATCTGATTCTCAGGCTCATGCTTGTATTTGAACGTTAAAATCCGAATTTTTCCAGCGCTGCCATGGTTACCAGTAAAGTTTACGCCATGAACTTAAGACAGTTGTCATTATTTCGCGCCAACAATGTAACTTTACGCCAGATAGACACAACTGTTATAGTTCTTTTTTTCCTGTGTCATTTGATGATGAATCAAAATCCAGTAAATACCGCCATTCTGCTAGCATGACCAAAGTAGCGCGGGCACAATGACGGATGTGATGTTTTTTTGTTATTGTAAATCTGCACACGCCTGTCTTTTCTTTAGAGTTCACATTGGTATCGGATATACGTTACATTTTAAAATAGATACCAACAGTCACCCAAAAAAATCGGATATAACATAATTTTGTCACCATGGCAGCTTGGCTGAGCTAGCGTTAGCATGGAGCAGTTGGACTGGAAGGCTTGGAGTTCATGGGGAGTGTGTGTGAAAAGCTCCAGGGCTGCCAAGGGGCCTCCAGCTCTATACTGCTCAACGTGGCTCCCTGGGACACCGGAGATCCTGAGGCCTGGGGGCCGTCTCCTGGAGCTCCCGTGGATCTCCAGGCAGTGATGTCTTACTCAGAAGCCTGAAACAGGAGCATCTTTCAACTGAAGCGTTTCCATGTGCTCTTCTTGTGGTCTGGGACAGTCTAATGAATATCTGTGACCACGAATGGCCCTCCCAGAGCCAGAAACCAGACAGCTAACAGTTCATCCTGCAGTGTCACCAGGTACAGCGTAAACTCTGCAGCCTATGCAGCCATGAGATATTGTGGGGAAATTTTGAGCCTCAATTTTGTGGTCTCTGGCGTTGGAAGGGAGTTGCTCATGCTCGTATTTACTGATTGTGCTGTCCTTGACCGTGACGGTCAGACGTTATTCAATTGTGTGGTGTTCCTCTTTCTAATAAGGCTGAAGTCACATAAAGGTTGAGGGAGGAGCAAGGACCACGGTAGTGTATTTGGCGTTAGCTGAGCACTTTTCAGTCTGTTTTAACTGAATGTTATTGAAGCAACAGAGTATTGTAGCTGTCTCGGTGGCTCAGCGTACTGAAGTGCAGACCTCAGTTAAGTTGGGGTGAATACAGGAGGTATAAAACCAGTCTGGACCACCAGTATAGAGGCTCCCAGCACACTGGCCGGTGGACAACAACCCGCCTAGAAAAAGAGTTACCTGCGCAAATCAGATGTATTAACAACAAGATAGTGGTTAGCTGACTACTCCCAGTCAAAAACAGACAGAAATTCAGTCGCGATGCCCAACTCAAATCAGCTGTCACTTGAAACTTGTAAACATCTAAACTCCATTAGAAACCTTATGAGGATTTTCTATCACTTTTAAAGGAGAATTCCGGGAATTTTAAACCTGGCCTCTATATCCACAAAATCGCCTATTATACCACAAAATAGGTCCAAAAAGTTTTGGAATTGCTCCAGTAGATTGGCTCAGTCGGCAGTCGCCAAATGGGCTTAATGGCTGCAACGTAAATTGTAGGGGCAAGTGCACGCGGTCAAAGTACGTCCACTAAAATTGCTTGATTTTGCCACTGACAAGCTCAGATTGTTATTCGTGTGTCTGACAACATTACTGAAAGGATCGCTACAGAAATAGATCTTTTTTAACCAGAAAACTAGTTAAAAAAGTCTAGCTCAAGGAGAAGTCCCGCTCTGAAATGGACGGTGGACAAAGGTAGTCTATAGTGAGAGGGTTCACTTGTTGCAGGAAGAGGACGGTAGAAACCTGACAAAGGTATTCTATGAAAGCTGCGCAAAGTCTTCCTCAACATTTTGTTGACACAGTTTGGAAATGCGCAAAAACGAACCATTGTTGTTGTTGCCCAACAGATTACGTTGCAGCCATTGAGCCCGTTTCGCGACTGCCGACTGAGCCGATCTACCGGAGCAATTTCGAAACTTTTTGGACCTATTTTGGGGTATAATAGGCGATTTTGTGGATATAGAGGCCAGGATTAAAAATCCCTGAATTCTCCTTTAAAAGACTGAAAAACGTAATAAAAAACTTCTGTCATCCTCTCCCTACTATTTTACTACTACTACATCCTACAATTTGTTTTTAAGATTATTTTTTATGTTTTATTTGATAGCTGACAGTGAAGAAAGACAGGACTGATGGGAGAGAGAGAGAGACGACATGCCACAAACGTTCCCGGCTGGATTCGATCCCAAGACGTCGTATGACATGGAACAACTCAACCCAGTACGCTCCTATTCCTATCTTTCCTGTCCGTCTCTATTACACTCAAACGAAGCAGAAATGGCATCAGAAAATCATCACCGTCATTTTAAACCACTACATTGTTGTCTGTGATAACAAAGCCATGTTGGTGTACCAGTCAGCCTTGCCCAACACACGGCGCTCCCTTGACCGCTCTCTCTGCAATCCCACCGACATGTCAGCAGACTCGTAGGAAAACACCAACGGAGGCTTGCGTAAGCAGCCTATCAGGAAAACTGTACCCAAACAACTCCAGCCTAATCTGCAGGGCTCGCTCCATCCATCAGGCTGTCGGGGCGAGCGAGAGTGTCAGACGACAACGAGAGGGAGAGGGAGAACAAAGTGCCTCTGACCTACTTCAGGTTTATTTAGACAGAGCTTTTGACAGAGTGGGTTCAACGCGCTTTACAAGAAAACGTCAAGTTTAAGATATGAGCGTGTGTGTGTGTGTGTGTGTGTGTGTGCGTGTGTGTGTGTGTGTGTAGCTCAGGGGTCTTTTACAATTTTACAACTGTAACTGAGCAGCCTTTCTCTTCCTCATCAACAGGCTATTAGATGGTAGCTGGATGTAATTGATGTTTGTGGGGAGGAAGACGTGTGAGGGGATTCAGACCGATCCATCATTTGAAGGTCCAGCGGTTTCAAACCAGATCATTAGAGAGAACACGACCACCCTGGGAAACAGATCCAACACAGCGCTGCATTATTAGATCAACTTTATTTTATTTGAGTTCATTTTAGTTTAGATGTTTAGACGTCGCCACCACAGGGTGACACGTGATGCACATATTCTTCACCACGTAGTTCAACTCAAAATAATAATCTGCAACATTTTCATATAAATAAATGGTTATAAAAAAGCAGAAAAGTTAGAAAAGGAAGTGATGCGTTTTCTGCTTTATTTGGAACAAACAGAAGAAGAACTGGGTAGTTAGCATGAGCAGCAATAGCCACTGTGACTGAACAGACAAAGAGAAGAGCGCCACCTACAGGAACTCAAACTCCATCAACAGGAAATCCAAGGAGAAAGACGTCACAGTACTGGACACACTGTTTGATTGACAGGTGATCTCTGGGAAGAGCAGTGAGGAACACCACAGTGAAGAACACCACAGTGAGGGACACTACAGTCAGGGACACTACAGTGAGGCTGAGAGACAAAGATGGAGACCACGTTAAATGAAATGAAACCTGAATACAGGATCTCTCTTGCTCTCATTGATCCCAGAGAACTGATCCCTTTTATATTGTGATCCACCAGCGAGTGAATGGGTTTGCTGATCACTCTGCTGTGATCCTGGGGGGCCCCGGGGCTTGTGGGGGCCCCGGGGGTGAAGGGTTAGGGGGTCTCATTGTGTTTGTGACCGCTGGACGGCCAAATCCCCGTGATGGAAAGCTTGCAGATGCAGGAGGTCGTCACTCCTGGATTAACCTCCACGTTCTGATCAGGGGTTATCTGCTGGGACTAAAGGGCACTCCGCGATGATACCAGGGGCACACACACACACACACACACACACACACACACACACACACACAGCTATATTTATGAGGCTCCCCAACCCCTACCCCTCTCAGCTACATGCCTAGTCCTCACTTTGGAGGGGTTTTGTTTCGTTCTAACCTTTCGAGCACATTCGGGTCCTCACAAACACACACTACACACACACATGTGCACCCAAACACACACACACACACACACACACACACAAAGGATAAACATGGCGTCCCGTGTGTGAACCCTCCACACACCACATCCATCACCGGTCTGACTCTGTGACGTCACTGATAGCGCTGATTGATCTGCGCCCTGCGAAGCCCGGATCAGGTCAACCGGAGGGCCCGGTTGTCTCCGACCTCACCGGGCCACGCCGCCGGTGAGGTCGGAGACAACCGGGCCCTCCGGTTTGATTTACACCGAGGGTTACATTCTCCAGGCCTGACCCTCCGAGGCGGGGAAGCGACCACAGGGCGTTCTGTTCGGTCTGGATGAACTTTTCTTTGTTGCATTTTTGTGTTTGGTTCGTTCAGGTTCACACTGACCAGTAACAAGCCAACCAACGTCACATGGCCTCACACGTAGCTGGTTTATTGGACAGAGTGATGCTAGATTAGATTAATCTGAGCGTGATGTTCTCGTCTGTGTTCATACCAGTGAAGAACATCATGAGAAAACATCAGAACACGAGCATCCGTCCAGCCTGCGGTTCGCCCTCGCTTCATCTTGTTATGCTAGCATGAGGAGCTGCTGGCTCCGATCACATGTCAACATCCGTCTCCTGATACCCATAATCCCTTGTGTTTTGGGGTAATTTCCTGTAGTTGGTTCAGTTTATGTTTTCGCTCCTAACGAACCACCACAGTTCTGTTGGAAGAGGACCACGACCCGACAGGCGTCTTGGTGCGGTTACGACCCGATCCAAACAGGCTTCATGTTTGGTCGTTCCACGATCCAGACCGGAGACTAAGAGTGATCCATCTTCCTCCATCAGGGCCCCTGAAGGCTCTGGGACAACCTGCTGGTGGGATCAGGCCAGCTGACTCACTGGCTGTTTACATGCACGAGTATAATCTGGTAATCTGTTCACATGAAACCGGCGACATGCAGGAGGAGGCCGAGCTCTCGGTCCTGAACATCCCTCAAATCCACAAATCCCACATGACACATTCTCTGTTATTGTCATGTAGGGTGTGATATGAATTGTTTTACCCATGATCCTCTTCAGTGGAACCCATGTTTATTCCTTGCACTACTTTTTGTTTTTTTTGTATATTTCGTTTTCTTGTATATTTTTAGGATATTTTTTAGACAGCCTGTTGACCAAAGATGTTGATTGTAGAGTGATGTGTGCCTCTCTCTTGTCTTGTACTGCTGCATACTGCAATTTCCCCTCGGGCCATCTATCTATCTATCTATCTATTCATCTATCTATCCATCTATCTATCTGTCTATCTATCTGTCTATCTATCTATCTATCTATCTGTCTATCTATCTATCTCTCTATCTATCTGTCTATCTATCTGTCTATCTATCTGTCTATCTATCTATTCATCTATCTATCCATCTATCTATCCATCCATCCATCTACCCATGATCCTCTGCTCATACAGCTATCGCTTACTTGTGAATTTGCCGTGATGGAGGCTCGCGGCTTCATACTCTCGGTGAGTTATTATCTCAACAGGCCTTTCCAGACGATCCTCCTCACTCAGGCAGAGTAGCTACTAAACAGGACGAGGACACCGGCGACCCTAACCTCTCAGGTATATCAAGCTGAAAGCGTGTAATGGCCCGTTGTCAACGGCAGCGTAACGCCTCATTTTCAGGTAATACGCCACGCCGTGCCTTTGTGTCGGAGTCTGACGCAGTTGGAAATCGCTTTAAATCTTCGGAGGGTTGAGTGGAAGATCTCCCCCCCAATTTCCTGCCGCTCTGTTCCCCTGACAGGCAGCCAATTATGTATTTTCTTAAAGCCTGTTCGGCAGGGCCCGTCCTCGCCTCGTCTGAAAGCCCCTCTCTCAAGTGTGTTCTGCTACCCAGCCTGCACCAGGTTAAATCCGACGCTGACCCACAGCTCTATTAATAGGGACACCTCGGATCTAAGCGATTGCCGGTGATTGCTAGCGGGGAAATTGAGGGTGAATGCTCGTTCGCCGGCGTTCCCCGACGTTCCCCCGACGTCTACCACTCCATTCTCCCCGAGAGAGTAAAATGAATTATAGCCTGTTTTCATCCCTGCTTGCTTTTCTTTAATTCAGAAACCAATTACTTCAGATTTTCCACTTCAGGAGAGAGAGAGAGAGAGAGAGAGAGAGACTGTGTGAGCAGCAAAGATAGAAAAAAGGGGACGAGAGACAGAGAGAGAGAGAGAGGCGAGAAAGAGTACAAAGACAATCCCTCTTTGAATTAGTTTCATATGGAGATGCCGATGAAAGTCGGAGCGGGGAGAGAATTCCATGCGATTGGATTCTCTCCCTTCACGCGTTCTGCACGGCGGCGCGGCGCAAATTCATGATGAAATATCTGCTCGCAAAAATATTGCATCCACCGTGCAGCAAGTCTGTCAGCTAATTTATCAATGATTGAACATGGCGTAGTTATTCTGCCAGCAGAAAAAAGAAACGCTTGCCGTCCCAGTATCTAGCTAGTTAGGAGACGCTACTACTCTTCAATACGTTGAGGATACGTTGAGCTGGGAGGCGCTGCCTGGCTGCTGCTGCACACCAACACTGTTGTGATTCATTATCTGCAGGATCGGCAGGAAGCGATGTTACATTATGTATGATAACAGGGGTAGATAGACGTCTGACATCACTGGAGGATCCTCTCAGGCTTTCTCCATCCTCTGACCCTGTGATCTTCACTAGGAAACCCCAAACTCCAATCGCTGCTCTCATCTCCCCCCCACCTCCTCCCTCCTCTAGAGAGCTGAGATGTTTCACTCAAACACAACTGCTGCTGCTTTGGTTAACATGTACCTAAGAGTACTTGTCTAGGTTTTGTGCTTCACCGCAACAGAGGATTAAAGGAAAGAGGTCACGCGTTTTGATGTGGTCTTCATCATCAGCCCACGGTTTGGGGGTGGTATAGTATACTCCAGTATCAGTTAGACTTCGACCGAAATATATACCAATATTTTTAGACTGAAGCTAATATTTTGTGCCAATGATCACTATCTTTAAATCTGACCATTTTCATGTCACAAACGTGCAGAAATGAATTCTAGTCAGGAAAAGCCTCTGAAGGTGAATGAAATCATTTTATACCACCTATTGAATGTTGGGGAAACATTTTCCCTTTAAATGAATTAATTTACAGAGAAACAGAACTGAAGAATTAAATGAATGAATGAAAACACAGATAGATAGATAGATAGATAGATAGATAGATAGATAGATAGATAGATAGATAGATAGATAGATAGATAATAGAGAGATAGAGAGAGATAGAGACAGACTGACAGTCTACTGTATCTCCATCCCTCCTGTCTTTATTGTTGGTACTGAGCCGAGCAGCCAGCAGCTGTGCTCCAGTCAGTTGAGTGCCAGCGAGATATTAGGACTCATTCCCAGAAATTGAGATCTCATGTACAGCTGGCGGCGAGGCGGCGTTGTTCTGCAGATAATTAGATACTGTTCTATTGTCGGTGATTGTGTGAGAAGCATACCAGCAGCCTACCAGCAGCCTGCCGCTCCACTGTCACAACATGTCAGTGAAGAACCAGCATAAAGCATGTAAGCATGGGAAAGTGTGGGTTGGGATATTGAATAACTCACAGTCTGTCCACAACCATCCACTACAGCCCATGAGCAAGGCATTTAAAGATGGGGCGATAGGTAATAGGTACTCTTATGAGTTTTTACCGGTGGTGGAGGACCAGCAACAACATGGGTACGACCGATCTCCCCCTCCACCCCTCCGTCCCCTTCAAGTACAGTGGTAATTCACAGAAACGTCTATCTAGATTTTCCCACTCCCACCATTTCCTGCTTCTGCTATTTACATTCAACCAATCAGATCTCCTCCCCCCGCGTTCCAGGAACCAATCGTCATGCGTCATGCACCCCGCCTCCACCCCAAAACCTCCTGCGTTGAGGCCATCCAGATATCAAAAGGGGGGGATCCAACTCCATGGCTCCATCGGTCGCTTGCAGGAAGTCCAATCTCTTCCTACAGAGAAATTAGTCCTTAGTACACCATGAAGATAATTCCATGATCGCCAAAGCCTTTTCTGTGAAGTCTAGACTCTTCTGTGAATTCAATCATGCACTAAAAACGTGTCCTTCATCCTTCACATGAGTCTCTCCTGATACTGCGTCTGGCTTGAGATCGAAGCTTTTTAGGAGCAGGAGTTTGGAAAGCCAGAAATCTCAGCACCTGTGGAAGGAATCGTTGAGTCACTGGTATTGACAACAACCTCCCAACCCCTCAGATATTATGGCCATTTCTTGCTGTGAGATAGTAAAAATCGTACTCATTGCCCCTCGACCCTCCAACTGCCCCAATGGAGAGGCTCGGTGGAAGTGGAAGTGCTTTGCTGAGAAAGTGCATGCCGAGAGCAAATCGTCATGAAGAAGGTAGCAGCTCCTTCAGGATGGCCAAATACTCAAATGGAGGCAATCAACAAATTTACGAGTCCAAGTATTTTTTTAGGAATTGCAACACATAACGGGAAACGGATGGCAAGGCGACATCAAAGCCTCCGAGGTGAGGGGGTTTATCCTGCTCCGGTAAATCAGGACTACAGCCAAAGATAGGAGGGTGCAAGGTCACTGATCCCGTGCCCCTGGGATCTTTTTGACATTCCCAACGCCTGATGCCCTCAGCTATTTTCAGGCATATGCAGGCAAAGGGGGCTGAACCCAGTAAGCCCGGTGTTCAAGGTAAACCAGGCTCAAGAAGTGGATGAAAGAGCATATTTTAGGAGCTAAGTGAGCCAGGCCAGGAAGCAGTGAAGGTCTATAAATACCAGCCAGTCTCCTGTATATGAAAGCTAAATATCACTGCTGTCAGGTAGAAAACCGTGTGGCTGCCATTTTTATTTTAATTGAGTGAGTTTGGCTGAGTTTCATCATACAAGTTCAAAAATACATCAGTGTCAATTTGATTATTATATAAAAACAACTTGGTTTCATCGTAAAAGCAATACTTCAGGTTCAGGTGGGTTAAAGTGGGTCAGGTCATCTTTCATAAGCTTATTGAGAATCTCATCTGTAAATATGAGCATCTTTATCCAACCTTTATTGATGCAGGGAGGGGTTACAGAACATACTCTTCATCTGCACTGCCTACTACTCTTCATCACACTATTACTACTGCTTCACATTCATACAGCTCCACACCACGTTCACGACATGTTGGATTTATTTCATTTAATATGAGCTGTTGACTGGGAGAAACTCTTCACATCATCCTGCTAGTGGTAAAAAAAACAATCTCCATCTTGGACTTCTTCCTTCTTCCGGAAGGTAGAGCGTTCCTCCTTCACTCTACACGCCATTCTCGGGATTCAAACCGTCAACCTTCCAGACACAAGCCCACTTCAAGGCTTCAGGCTTCTGCCACACCCTGCGTTGCATCATGCATTGCAACATGCACGTGCTGCGTGAAATGAACATGCATTGATAAGCTGCACAGCCAGGACAGCATCGTTTACCACTGAGTTCAATCCCAGTCATGCTCTGCCACCTTCAGAGAGCAGGGGAGGTTTTCTGTGGCCAAACGAACATGGAGTATCGGTTTCCTTGAAGGCCGAGGCTCGAGCACCAGCAGGACTCTCGTCACGTCACCGCGGCATTGCAGTAATTAGAGAAAGTACACTGTAATTAAGTGGAGTGAAACATTCCTTCGTGTTACTTGGCAGGAATTTGACGATAACTTCCCCCGTTCATCAGAATGCTATGTTGGCTGTCCGAGTGACAACTCCGGGAACGCCGAGGCCACAAACCCACTAACAATGCTGAAATGATAAATAAATGAAATAGCATCGCAACCGCAAAAGGTCCATTTGGGTGAATTTATCCCCGTTGTCGAGGGCCTGGGGACGTTAATTGGAGCAATATAAATGTGTTGGACAACCACAAACTGACCTGGAATGCGATGTAATTGTAGTTTACAGTTGGGAGTCCATGCAGCCATGCAACGACGTGCGAGTCGGAGGATTCCTGGCAGACCAAGTGCAGAGTTCCACTTTCACAGAAACTAGACGTCTGTAATTGTCTCCCAATGACTCAAAGTACTTCCAAATGTAATATTTGTTGCATGACTGATGGGTATTATGAATTCTGCGAAGGATTCAGATGATTGGTGGTGGGACAGAGCAGCATGCCATGTCACCGAGACGGCAGCGGCGCCCATCTTGTTAAATGTCAGCGATGGAAAGCCAATGCCTCTCAGTGAAAGACCCAGCCGGGACTCACAGACGCACTTTACCATGTGATTGATCACTGTTGAATTGATGATTTATTTCTCATTTGTTTCGGTAGAACTTCCTTCAGTAGAACTTCCTTCAGTAGAACTTTCTCATGGTGAATTGGACCCATGCAGTATTTGTCCCTCACATCACCGTGCTGCAGCAGTGCATACCGCTGTAGTGTTGACTATACATGACCATACCACGTTCATGATACTTTTTGGCAGTCATTGTGTTTTGTTTTGTTTCAAAGCTCAAAGATCACAACAGGAGTTTATATGATATGATGTTAAATGATATCCAGTCTCCCTCTGGACCAAACACTCAGGCAGGACAGGAGAAGAAAAAGTCATTTTTCTCAGTTTTTGCTCTTTGGCTTTGCAGGGCAGTGAAGTACTCAAACGTATGCAGTGTGATATTCTATAATATATTGTCCATTTGCACTGCATGTGAGTTTCATAACCTTCAGTAATGAGTTTTACTTTAATGGCAGCAATCAGCAATTTTGTGATTGATGCATATCTCATTTTATAATGGAACTCATTCCATTTTAATGGGATTCATTTAATAATAACAACAACAATAATAATAATAGTAACAATAATAAATAATAACAATAATGTTGATTTGTAAAGCACTTTTCAAAACAAAGGGAATGCTGTACAGAGAAGTAAAAATTAGAAGATGATGAAAAAACAAGAAGGGTAGGAAATCTAAAATATAAGCTATGAATACATACACATCTACATACATACTGTACATACACACATGTACACATGTACACATGTACATATATGGATGCATACAGATACAAACAACAAAACGGGATAGAAACACGACCATGTCTGCACCAGCGTCTCTTAAGCCCACTTCCTCTCTCTTCCCTTTCTCTTCCCTTTCTCTTCCCTTTCCATTGTCTCTCCTCCTGTTTCACGCCGCCGGTCAGGATCTGGGATGTAACCTGCTACCGGAGGACCGGGAGAGAAAACACACTGTTGGGCTAAAAATAGTCGGGACGCCTTTGATGGGCACGCTGCAGAAGGAAACAGCTAATCCTCATAACTAATGTCCAGAGAGAGGAGAAAGATTGTCTTGGACCATCATCAGAGCATCGCCCTGCAACGAGAGAGAGAGAGAGAGAGAGAGAGAGAGAGAGAGAGAGAGAGAGAGAGAGAGAGAGAGAATCCCTCCATGTGCTCTCCATATGCTTCACATAAGAAATATGGACTTCCGCTACGATGCTTCAAACGGCCTCGTCTCTCCCCATCATTCTTCCACCATCGCCCCCCCCTCCTCTCCTCACCACTCAAAGCCTCGCTGATTCAAAGATTCAAAGAGAGCGGCGGAGAAAAAAAACTAGAAAGAGAGTTAGGGTGGAAAGGGAGGGGGGGGGGGGGGGGGGATGAGAGAGATATCGACCAACAAAGAGACAGAGGAGAGAGAGAATTTACAAAGTTACCTTTGTTCAAGATGCTTCATTTGATAGAGAGAAAAGCATGAAGATAAAGATGTACAGAAATGATGATGACAAACTAATGGTGTCATCTCACCAGAGAGAGAGAGAGAGAGAGAGAGAGAGACCCCTGGGAATAAAGAGAGGAGAGAAACATCGAGAAGAAAATGAAAATGGGAGAAAGACTAAGCAAAAAGTGAGAGAGAATGAGAGAGAGAGACAGTGAGTGAGTGAGTGAGTGAGTGAGTGAGTGAGATAGAGAGAGAGAAAGAGAAAGAGAAAGACCCCTGGGAAACAAAGAGAGGAGAGAAACAGAGAAAAAAGTGAAAATGAGAGAATGAAAATGAGAGAAAGAGTAAGGAAAAAAGTGAAAGAGAGAGAGAGAGAGAGAGACCCCTGGGAAACAAAGAGAGGTGAAAATGAGAGAGAGAGAGAGAGAGAGAGAGCACTCATGAGATCAGGGTGCTTCTCTCTCTCTCTCTCTCTCTCTCTCTCTCTCTCTCTCTCTCTCTCTCTCTCTCTCTCTCTCTCTCTCTCTCAGGGTTGGGCCCTCCTCCATGTCTCCATATGGGGGATTAGGGCGCTGCAGTCAGACGGCGAGCCTGCGGGCCATGTGACCCCTGAACATCGACTGCAGGATTAAGCCGCCTCCAGGTAATTTATCAGCATAGATGTCGAACAAGGCAGCCGGCGCACAAGAGCTTACCAGAACACGATAAGCCGGCGGTACATGCAGCCACATGCCGGCGGATCCTCCGAGCGTCACGTCAGGATTATTGATGCTTTATTCATTTATTTATGATTTATTGTGATATGATGACACGTATCTGCTCTACAGGCACCAGGGACTCATTGACAGCCATGTAATGTCGTCTGGATGCCTAGAGATGCTCCTCCCTGACTGACCTGGCCTACTTCACCGGCCCTAAAGTATCACTTATCTGCAGAAAGTGTGTTTTTCAAGAATGAGGAACAAAAAGCTTTTTCTTTTTATTGACCCTCGTGTGTTTTTGAGATAGTAACTGGAGGGTTTCAGCAGGTTTCAGCAGGTTTCAGCAGGTTTCAGCAGGTTTCAGCAGGTTTCAAGGGCCCAGGGGTCACCACACTCAACTCAACACATCAATGGAGATGTAGACTTTAGATTCAAGTGAGACCATGTGACCTATCGTGGAAAAAACAGGAGCATTGTGGGAGATTTCTGTTTTGTTTTTCATAAATTATGGATCTTGATATTCACAAAGAGCTCAATGAATCATTCAGTTTGAATTATTATCTGCTGAATCAAAAAAGTGCATTTTTATCAGTGTGAAATTGACATCAACTGAAATTGACACCAGTCTGTCCCGTACCAGAAAGGTTGTAGGTTTGGATAAGAGCTCAGCTAAATGACTAAAATGTAAATGGAAAATGAAAAACACCCAGACTTCGGTTTGGTAGCGTTCACCCGGCAGCCCCCCCCCCCCCCCCCCCCGGAGGCTCAGCAGTGGATCCATAACGCCGGTCGATGCAGCTAATCAGATTCTGTTTGTGACATTATAAGTTCACATTTTTCTTCAAGCTCTTGTTTGTCAGCTTTTCCATTCCTTTCCTTTCCTAATATCAAGTGTTTCCTGATATGAAAGTTTCATTCCAAAATGAGAAATCCACCATATGAAAAATGCGACACCTAATCCCAACAAAATGATCCCATGCATGGAAACCCACCGCAGACTGACGTTATTATCTCTCTTGAGCCCTTCACTTACAAGGTAACGACACGATATGAAGAGTTTGTGTTTTAATTTTATTTTTCAAAATGGATTTGCAATTAAAGCCTTCATATGTTATTTATTATGATATAATTTGACAGTGGAATGACATTGCACATTGAGATGTGAGGTCTGAGTACCAAACACAACTGAGTCATGTCAAATTAAAGAGATTCTTGTCATATTTTCAGGAGGGAGGGATATTTTATTGTTTCCTAGCGGTTATCCATCACAGCTGTTGCAGTGTTGGTGCTGGTGAACACAATAATCAATCATAGATTTGCTCTAAATCTGGGAAGCGTCACAATCAACATGAGGGCTGGGTATAAAGGGAAAATCACCACTCAGGAATGCAGGGATTTTCTAGGAACCTGAAGGGGAGCGGTGATGCTGCGCCGCGGAGCTATCTCGTTTTATGAGACACAGCTGGAGTTAAACACTCCACAACATTACACAGATGAGCACGTGCTACCTCACGAACTGAATCAGTAAAGTATTTATTTCCTTGTTTTCCAGATCGTCTCGGCCTTTGTAGAAACGCTACAGAGGCTCAAATCCCCGCGGTGCCGAGATGGAGGCTGCGGGGGAACAGCACATCTGAAGCACATCTGAAGAGGCAACAGAGGCATAACGCTGCAAAACAACAACAATAAAAATGGCATAAAACTTTTTGACTTTATTCTTTCCTAGAACAGAAGTTGGCAATATGGGACGTGACACTCTTTCACCTACACAGGTATTCATATTGTGACTCACCATCACCATCTGTTTCCCAGGGTGTTGAATCAAGTGAGGAGCAGCGCTGAACACCGGGGGCTGGTCTGTAAGTAGCCTATCTGTGGTGCAGTGTGTGGGAGGCAAAACGAATACTGACGGGTGGGAATACTGAGAAAGAGACAAACAGCTTAGAAGAAAATGACTTTACCCAGCTTTACTTTTTTTTTTTCCATTCCTCCATTTTTCAAACTTTTATTTTGAAAGGTTGACAAAGGTCGACAGATCACTCATGCTCTTTTTCAGCAACGTCCACCTTCACACTCGCACTGTTACACACATTCACACCTGGGAGCTGCACAGTGCAACCACAGTCTGTTGGACACGATTGCAACTCCGCCGGAGCGGTTGGCGGCTCAGTGCCTTCCTGAAGGGCGTCTTGACGGCAGAGCGGTGGAGTTTCATTCCAAAATGAGACATGCTCCGTTTGACTTGACACCTCTCTGGCCTGAAAGTAAAGTAGAGCCACTACAAGAGATCCTTGCTCACAAAACGGTCACGTTTCTGAGGGTAGAATCATCCAGATCCATCCAGATTTAAACATGGCTGGGCATGGCTGGGGTGTACTAGGTTGCTATGGTGTACTAGGTGGTTGCTAGGATGTTACTAGGTGGTAGTTATGGTGTACTATGTGGTTGCTAATGTGTTACTATGTGGTAGTTAAGGTGTACTGGGTGGTTGATAGGGTGTTACTAGGTGGTAGTTGATCTGTACTATGTGGTTGCTAGTGTGTTACTAGATGGTAGTTAAGGTGTACTGGGTGGTTGCTAGTGTGTTACTAGATGGTAGTTAAGGTGTACTGGGTGGTTGCTAGTGTGTTACTAGGTGGTAGTTAAAGTACTAGGTGGTTAAGGTACTAGGTGGTTGCTACAGCATTTCATTGTGATTGCTAAATTGTACTAAAATTTGGTCGCTAGGGTGTTTTATTGTAGTGTTGCTAGGATGTACTAGGTTGTTGTGAATACTAGTACACATATTAATAGTACTAGTACTGCTGGTAGGATTGGAAGTAGTAGAAACAGTGGTAGGAGTATTAGTTGAAGTATTAGCAGAAGTAGTAAGTAGCAGAAGCAGTAATAAATGGTAAATGGACTGTACTTATATAGCGCTTTTCTAGTCTTTTCCGACCACTCAGAGCGCTTTACACTACATCCACATTCACCCCATTCACCCACTGATGGCAGGGCGCTACCATGTAAGGTGCCAACCTGCACATCAGGGGAAACTAAGCATTCACACACACCGAAGGTGAAGCTTCGGGAGCAATTTGGGGTTCAGTATCTTGCCCAAGGACACTTTGACATGTGGACTGGAGAAGCCGGGGATTGAACTGCCGATCTTCTGATTAGCGGACGACCCGCTCTACCTCCTGAGCTACCTCCGCCCCTCAGTAGTAGTAGTACTGTACATGTTCAACTGAACTGAGTCTTTAAGAGGCTCTGCAGGGTGTGTTGTCTCCGGGGGAAACAGGCCACAGTAGAACAGTAGATATTGCTAGTAGTAGTAGTAGTAGTAATAGTAGTAGAGTAGCAGTAGTAGTAGTAGTAGTACTGTATATGTCCAACTGAACTGAGTCTCTAAGAGGCTCTGCAGGGCGTGTAGTCTCCACAGTAGAACAGTAGAACAGTAGATATTGCTTTCTGTCACGCCAATAACATTTTAAACAAACAACTGAGGACGGAGCAGAGTAACCCAATCTGCAGACTGAAGGCTGTACTGTAATTCACATGTAACTCAATCTAACAAATTACAGATTCTCCTTCATATCAAAGAGAGAGAATGGCTGTGTGTGTGTGTGTACGCGTGTGTGTGTGTGTGCGCGTGTGTGTGTGTGTGTGTGTGTGAGAGAGAGAGAAAAATAGACACAGAGGCTTAAATAAAAAGGCAGAAAGAAACACTATGAGAGCTTCATCTGAAGTGCTGCCTTGTCACTGTGACGGCAGGGAGAACATGAGTCTCTCATCTAGTAACAACAAGACCAACACAACATCACCTCCTTTAAAGAAGACTAACTATAGTTTTAAATCAGTACAGTTGTCCTGTTATTTGGAGTGTCATGTGATCCAAATTTAATGTATTATGTAATATGATCCAACTTTTGCAAAAGATGTAAATTATGAATGCGAAAAATGCATTACATCCAATATATTATTATTACATAGAATACTTTAAATGAAACACTTACAATACCACTGGTGTGAGATGGAGGCTAACAAGCTTCATGTTGTTTATGGTATTTATGCCAAAGTATCAGAGAGAGATTTGTTTTTTAAAAATACATTTAAACATTTAAATACAATTAAATTAAATACGTAGTACTGTTACGGCTAGATTCCCCCAAGTCAAGCATAACACAAAAGAGACAGACAACAAAAGGAACTTTGATTTATTTAAATAATACTCTAAATATCCGTGTCATGTGTGAGGTTTATGTAAAAGTGGATATGTAGGCGTCAGTAACATGAATGTAAAATTAGGATAAAAGAACAGCAAATGATAAGAAGGAACATGGTGGACTGAGCCTGACTGACTGCAACCCAAACAGAAGTGCCAACCACACATGCAGCAGCCACGGGTCAACACAGGCTGTCCTTATATCAGGCCTCTCCCAGGTGTGTCCTATTGCCTTGATTGCACCTGGGAGGATGCAGTCAACCCTCCCAGGTGCAATATTATTATCTATCTTTACTTTAGATAGATATTAAATTTACATTTTAAAGGATGTAATAATCTGCGTCTTATTTCCTAAATGGACAGATATTATTTGGGGATGAAACCCTTCAGCTGTGAGTGAGCACCAACAAACAAACTGAAAAAGACGTGGTGGTCGTAGGCTCTCTTCTCAACGCACCACTGCTGTAGCGAGGGTCTATACAGGGAAACAGATCCAACAAATATTAATGGTGAATCATTTGCCATGAAGACGTCTGGAGCTCCATCACTCACTACTCACCGCATTGTTTGGTCCTGAATATTTCCAGCATGTTCAGTTTCCACTTCTAATTTTTCATCTGATGTACTCGTGGATACTCAACACTCCTGGATCTGTCAGCTGTACTTGTTCTGCCTGTATTGTTGCCTCCCACGACGCCCCTGGCACTTCATGGTTTTGGTGGTGAGTCTTTAACAGAACAGAGAGGAGGAGGAATTGTGACAGAATCCGTTCCATCTTCCATCTCAGGGTCAGGATCCTGTCCTGGGAGACTGATGGGGAATTCAGTGTCTTCTGTACATCTCAAGGCTGCTGATGGTCGAACCCACGACCTTTCGGTTCAAGATGCTCCCTACCAACCAGGTCTTGACATCAGTGAGGCCCTCGACATCAGTGAGGCCCTCGACATGAGTGAGGCCCTCGACATCAGTGAGGCCCTCGACATCAGTGAGGCCCTCGACATGAGTGATGCCCTCGGCCCCAGACATACTGACAAGAAGATTCCTGTTTGTTTGTTGCTGTTAGATTTATGGATACTGGGTTGGTGGCACATCAGGACAATTTAAAGTACCATTTTTACTGCAGTACCACAAAATGGCCGTGATATATCTGTGGGGGGGATGATACTTGAAGTGCTGAGATTTCTGTTTTTTCTGTGTAGTTTTTAAGAACTGTTCTTTGTTTTTTTCTTCACTGATTGTTTTCCAGCACCGATAGGATATTTATACATGTGATGAAACATCAATTTACGACCGAAGGTTTCGCTCCGTACTTTTTCCGAAGTTGTTTTCGAAGTTGTCAAAAACAAAAAAATTATATTAAATTGCTTCTCAAATACTTTCCTGTGATTGTCGAATGTCCGTGCGCTACGTAGCGACCCATCTGGCGCCTACTGCAGCCTAGAACAAACCACAAACATTACTTGCAAATAATATCTGATCCGGGTCCAGCGGGACTCTGACAGCCTCGTTTTTTGACCCTAACAAGCCTGTGATTGATGATATTTTAGCTCGTGGCAGCGGAGGAACGAGCTGCAATGCGGTTCCCCGGCCAACCTGCCAGCAGAGCCGAGCAGAAAAACCATTTGGATGGATGCAGCGGGTTTAACGCGGGCCAGTTGGTGGCATGTGCCCACGGCAGAGTGAAAAGTTCAGCCTGTGTGTGGACTGTGAGTCAGATCTGGGCCAGAGCGTATTTGCAAATACTGCTTTCATAGCTGTTTGATTTAACCTACTTAAAAGCCAGAGGGGTGGGGTTTACCACATATGACAACACACACAGAAAGTATTTGAAACTCGACTGAGAGCAGTTTTCCATGACTGACAATTTATCTAACACGATGTGATCTAAACCCCACCCAGCTGGGACTCCGAGTAGGTTAAAACAAACAGCAAGGATTATTTGCGAATACGTCTGGTGTGTGTGTGTGTGTGTGTGTGTGACGTGAGGAGGGGAGGGGGGAGGAGCGGTGTGGTTTTAATTAGGCGGCTGCTGCAGCGTTGTGGCTTGGGACTCGGTGCCAGGACGTCCCGGGAGAAACAGCGCTGACGCCTCCGAGGCCTGCCAAGCGTGGCCACAGCCTATCCCAGAATGCCTCTGTCACCGTCACCGTGGGGAACTGCGAGGCCACAGAACATCTGAGAAAACAATCATCTTTGCCCCGGCGTCGCTACGGAAACACCCATTTTTCTGCCCCGGGGAGAAGGCAAACAGGCCGCCGCCGCGGTGGGGGGGCGGGGAGGGGGCGGGGCATGATGATACGTCACGTTCGATATCTCGGCGGCTGAGGCGTCGCGGCTCGGCGGACATGATGAGGAACGAAGACACGTCACGAAAACACCTTCAATCTTCTCTAAATCAGAAAAAGGAAAAGGGGAAAAAACAACATTTACTCTACTGGTGTTTGTTTTTCTACTGCTGCTCGTCATATCGACTTGATGTGATTCCAACTTTTCTGCTAACCGATACGAGGTTCTGCCGCTGAGCCGAGACCTCGTTACCGGCATCAGGCGTCCTGATGAAGACATGATGCCAGATTAACGACAGGATCTGCACCGCGCATCTTTGCTGCAGCTGGACCGCAACCTCCCCGCGGCCTCTACTGAACTCTACTGGCTTCGACTCAACTCCGCAGACATTCTGCGGTTGTTGTTGTTGTTGTTGTTGTTGTTGTTGTTTTTTTGCTTCATTGAATCCCCCGGTAACGTGATGAAGATCTCTCCGCGGCGTTGACCTCCTCCTCACCCCATTGCGCCCGTTACGGCATGATTGCATCGCATTCTCATCACGCAGATCAAAACGCATTTGAGAGACGCCTCGCTGTTGCACGCCGTCACCTCACGCTGTGCAGCACCCGCCGAGACACGCCCCCCCCCCCCCCCCCCCTCTTCCCAGTCAGCCGTCAAATTGCCGCTTTATTGGTATTATTTGCGCCGTCCGCTGCCTCAACACAAATCAACAACGCTGACAGTTCTCCTGTCTCGTTTCTCGATATGGACTCAAAGTGGAAGCCGATTGCCGAGACCTGCAATTACGTGACGATTGGAGGGGGGACGACGGGGGACAGCGAGGGGGGAGAGAGAGGGGGGAGAGAGGGGTCGGCTAATGAACACCATGGGGGATTCTCTCTCATCGTAGGGGGGGGGGGAGTATGAAAGTATGTGAGCGACATGCGAGCGTCCTTTCATGTGCGATGTTAAAAACAGGAAGACGAACACACTTTGATTACACGTCTCAGCAAATTGGAGTCCGGGTACAAAGGGAAAACCACACTCTGCTGAAGACCCATAATGCATTCTTCTGACGGCGAGTGTCAGCGTCTACATCTGGGTATCTGTGTGTGTGTGTGTGTGTGTCCCATGAGACAGGCTGTGTAAGTACATCTATTAAGCCTCCAATATAAACCCCGCCGTCACTCGCTGAGCGTAATCGGCGCTGAAACAGAAGCGTGCAGATGTCTGACGGTCCTGAACGTTTCCACAGTGGATCTCTCTCCTCTCTCTGTAACAGATTCCAGTTCGTTCAGATCCACTGGAGGGAGGGAAGCAGCGTACGGTAGTGATGGGTGGTCCTCGGCCCGGTCCTGGTCCATTACGTTGAGGAGGAAAGACACGATGACCCTCGATCTGACTCAACATGTGGGATTCATCACGACCACTTTGTCACATGTGGGCTGAGATGGTGTTTTGACTTGAGGGGATAAAGTCATCTAGTATTTACTACTGGTAGGGAGGTGGTGGGCTGGCCTACTGGTTACTATGACTACTACTACTACTACTACTACTACTACTACTACTACTACTGGTTATCCCCACACTAACCAGTGGCTCCCTTTGGATAAAACCATGTAAGACTATAGAGTGCTGCAGGAATGAGTCCTAAAACCAGGAAGTGAGTTAGCATTTTAGCACTGCCAGTTCCCTTGTCTCAAAGTCAATGGGTTTTTTGAATGGGTTTTTGGTTAGATGCAAAATAAGGTCTGTGGTTAACACAAGGTTAACACAAGCTTAAGAGGTTTTCACGTTTTGTTCTACGACATAAAATACGTTAGTAAATACCTCACTCGTGGATTTTGAAGCTTTTACGTGTCTTAAAAAAGGCGGTTGCTAACAAGTGGCTAACAAGTTCGCCATCACACCGAACACGGTAACTCATCTATCACTAGTCCTCTTTTACAGCCTCTAGTGTTTACTAAACTATTCTAACTCAAACTTTCCAACTTGTAGATTTATCAATTCATAGTGTTTTCGACCGTGGTGTAGTTCGTTAGCCTAGCGTTAGCGTTACTTTTGGCGATTGCATTTACGCTTCAAAACTCATAAAAGTGGTGTTCATTTGTGAAGATTATCTTGCTGAACAAAACGTGTCTCATGAACTTTTGTTTGTTTTGTTTGCCACAGAATTTATTTTCTGCTATAATCCAAAATCCAGTGGAAAAATCCCATTGGCTTTTTGTGGAGGGAACCAGGGCGATGCTAACTTCCAGGTTAGCTTACAAACATACGTCATCCCTGCACCACTCTATTGCAGACTTAGTTTTGGGGTTACATTCACATCCCAAACATTTCAATGGAGGCGAACAGGGAAAGGGGTTAACTTCCTGTTCTCTGCTGCTTCATTCTCCTCCAGCGTCTGGTTTGATGGGACTTCAGTTCTCTTTCATCCCGATGAATCATCCGCTCATCACCAGCCACTGAAGGGTAACAGGACACGTACAGTAAACTCACATCACATTCCATTAGCTGGTGATTTACAACGGGGGCAGCAGCTGAATGAGCTTCAGTTCCTCGGCAACATTCCAACTCACCGCCATCAACAATCATCATGTTGGCGATGTCGATGCAAAAAAAAACCCCCGATTGCGTCACCGTGTCAGCATGAGATAAAAGCGGCGTTACCTCGCGGGAGTAACGAGGCCGCCGGATCGGCTCCCTAATTACCGTCCTCCCGCGAACCGCCGTCTGTGTGAAGTCCTGACGCATAAATCACCGGGCCGTCGTTAGAGGCGCTCACATTAATAGAGGTTAATACGGGGTTGGGTGCCGGGACCTTGGGGAGACGGATGCCTGGCTGTCTCATGGCGGATGGAGGCGGGTGTAGAGCACAGATGAGAAGTCGACTTTCAGGATCCAGTTTTTAATGGTATTTCTGCTTCGTTGGACGGTGAAGTCGAGAGTGACAGGAGGAGGAGAGAGACGAGGGGAGTCAGAATCAAAGGTCTGCAGCACCAAAGCCCACTGAGCCACCGGGACCAGAACATGTTCAGTGGTGATGTGGATCCACCTTGTCAGACTACATCACACAGTGTGGCTGCAACAGAGAGGGTCAGGTACTGTCACTTCTCCGGCTCCGCCCACAGGAAGTGACAAATCCAAACGGTCTCCGAGGGTCCAGACTGGTCCAGATCTCTTCATGAGGCATCACTAGTTGGTAAACAGGAGCCGTGTGCAGTTCACTGACGTCACCATTCAGGAATTCTGGGTATTCACATTAGAACAGTTACCTCCTGCTGCCATGTGGAGTAGAGACTTCTGACATCATTTCCTTTAATGAATGAACTGACATAAAAACACAATTAGAACAATAAAGTGACAAACAACAAAAATGGAGAAAAATAGAGTCAGCTCTTTCATTGTCTGTGAAAGAAGCCGTTGTTTTAGGAAATGAAAGGTTGCATCCGTTTTGCAAAGAAGTGCTACTTGACGTTGAGTCCCTGGTGTTGAGACCCTGGTGTTGAGTCCCTGGTGTTGAGTCCCTGACGTTGAGTCCCTGGTGTTGAGTCCCTAGTGTTGAGACCCTGGTGTTGAGTCCCTGATGTTGAGTCCCTGATGTTGAGTCCCTGACGTTGAGTCCCTGGTGTTGAGTCCCTGATGTTGAGTCCCTGGTGTTGAGTCCCTGGCGTTGAGTCCCTGATGTTGAGTCCCTGACGTTGAGTCCCTGACGTTGAGTCCCTGGTATTGAGTCCCTGACGTTGAGTCCCTGGTGTTGAGTCCCTGGCGTTGAGTCCCTGACGTTGAGTCCCTGGCGTTGAGTCCCTGGTGTTGAGTCCCTGACGTTGAGTCCCTGGTGTTGAGTCCATGACGTTGAGTCCCTGGTGTTGAGTCCCTGGTGTGTCCATGTGCACTGGAATGTCTCCTCGATAAAACCTGAGATAATCTTCAATAGTCAAATTTTTCAAGCGTTGTTTTTCATTCTGAACTGAAACTCTCTGGTTGTTTTTGTGCTGGGGTGTTGGGGGGTGTAGATGTTGGGGGGTGTAGATGTTGGGGGGTGTAGATGTTGGGGCGGTGGAGGTGTCGGGGGGTGGGTGGTAGTGGGGGGGAGGGGGGGGGGGGGTGGCGGGGTGGCGGTTGAGGACACAAGGTGAAATGGAACCCACGCAAATGGCCGGCGAATGAAAGGAGAGGAGGCGGCGGCGAGGTGGACGGCGGTTCTCTCCCATCACACCTGTTGACAAGAGGAAGCGGTGATGTCATCCACTTCACACTCGGGACAATGGTGGCTGGAAGAAAGCAACAGGTCGGAGGGGTGGTGGGAGGACCGGGGGGGAGGGGGGGGAGGACCGGGGGGGGAAGGGGGGGAGGCGGGGAGAAGAAGCTCTCTGTTTTATTTACCATGGATCCTATGTTTTGGCCCCTCGGCTCCAGCACAATAACACTCACGGGTTCAAGTTCCTGCCGTCCCCCCTCCCTCCCCCTCCCTCCCCCTTCCCTCCCCCACTCCTTCAATTCTCCCTCTGCCTCTCATACATCATCTGGTCCGAGGCTCAAAGACATGAATTTCCCATCTATTGAGACTTCTCTGTAATTACCTTAAGGGGGAGATGGGGGAGAACGGGGGACACGGGGGGGGAAGTGATGGGGGAGGAGGGGGGGAGGAGGGGGGGAGGGGGGTGTTACATATTAAAAGTGCCTGAAAAAGAAATACTCTGCATTCTTCTATCACTCTTCACAAACGCAATAAAAGGATGAAGAGGAGGAGGAGGAGGGGAGCGAGCGTTCCAGGAGAGCAGGTCCCCGGAGGGAATCTGAATAAATTAATCACCTCCCTCCTCTGGCGGGACGCCGGCGTCTGATTGGGCCCCGCCGCCGCGCACGGCTCCCATTGGTGGAGAGGGAATGTGAGAACCTGAAGACCCCGGCCAACCAGGCTGACAGGGGCTCAAAGGGCAGCTCGCACCCCCCCCCCCCCCCACCCCCCCCCACCCCCCCCCTCACCCCCGCCTGAATGGAGAGGGAGCAGGGAGGAGGAGGGGGGAGGAGGAGGAGGGGGGAGGAGGAGGGGGGAGGAGAGGGGGGAGAGGAGGTGGGCGCTATTATACAGCTACTAATGGAGCCGCGGATTTGGAGTGGGATAATTAAAACCAATGGAGGGGGTGTGTGTGTGTGTGTGTGTGTGTGTGTGTGTGTGTTGTGTGTGTGTGCGTGTGTGTGTGTTGTGTGTGTGTGCGTGTGTGTGTGTGTTGTGTGTGTGTGCGTGTGTGTGTGTGTGTGTGAGTGAATAGGCATGGGTGTCTATATCTGTGTGTATGTTCATGTAGGCGTGTGTGTTTGTTAGAGAGAGAGTGAGAGAGAGAGAGAGAGAGAGAGAGAGAGAGAGAGAGTGAGAGAGAGAGAGAGAGAGAGAGAGAGAGAGAGAGAGAGAGAGAGCCCCAACAACAAAAGCCCCCCCCCCCCAGACATCTGCCTCATTATAGCCTCCTCTCCACTGCCTGCTGCCCATTGTCCAGCTCCTCTGTGTTTGTGGGCCGGTGGAATATCTTCACAGCCTCGCCGCCTCCCAGCATGCCGAGCGGCGGACGCAGGAGGAGGAAGTGTTTTGATTTGAAAAACCAGACGGTGTTTGAAATCGGTGACGGGTGAGAGGCAGAGGCAGGCGGGATCAGCTAGTTCAGCAAAACTGGACTTTTTTACTTTACTACTTCCTGTCCCCTCACAGGCCTGCTGGGAGCTGGAGGCCCGGACCGGTGGTGCTCCGATCCGGTCCTCCGATCCGGTCCTCCGATCCGGTCCTCCGATCTGGTCCCCCGGGTCCACGGTACCGCCGGGTCTCTACTCTGACAGGTAGTTTCCATTCTAGCTGACTGGTTCGGACCGGGGCAACCAGATCACTACCTGGTAGGACAGAAAACCAGCACCACTCTGGACCCAGACCAGCATCTGAGGACCTGCTTTGAGTCCGCCAGCTGGTCTTGAGGTGGGAAAGTGAATGGGAACCGACTCTTCCTCAACAGGCACTATCCATGTACCCTTGAGCAAAGCAAGGGTGACATCCAGCGAGTGACTTCAGGGTTCAAGTCCTTCAGGGTTCAAAAATCCGGAAATGACTTCAGGATGTTGACACAGGAGACTTTTTTTTTTACAGTGTAACAACTTTGTAACGTTAATTAAACTCCATTTCTGTCTCGATAGGTGATGAGTGTTGAGTTTATCAGATACACTCAACATGACACCTCTTACAAATTCATTAATAGCAAAAACAAACGATGCTCCACTTTAAAGTGAGTAAGACAAAGTGATGAATGACTGGATCTTCTTTATTTTAGAGAAATTAAATGATAAACTTCAATATTGATGTTTTTCAGAAAAATATCAACTAGTACTAAAATAAATAAACAAACAGACAGATAGCCGTCATAGAGGTTCACTGCTGCTGTTGATCCACCCTCACAAGGCATTCAGACCCTGCAGTACTGATGGATATTGATATATGATATATTGATATATGGGCTGTTGGAGTGTTGATGCCACTACAAAATAAAAGTATGGGACTATTTTTCAGTCCTCTGTTGGCTTCTGATGCTGTCACCGGTGTACAAACCCCGCTGGAAGACCTGGAGGCTTTTAGGACACACACGCTGACTGTGTGTGTGTGTGTGTGTGTGTGTGTGTGTGTGTGTGTGTGTGTGTGCGTGTGTGTGTGTGTGTGTGTGCTGGGTGGCAGCAGTATTGAACTACACACAATTGCAAACACACATGCCATGCCCACTTATGCGCCCACCAATCTACCTGAGTGTGTGTGTGTGTGTGTGTCTGAGTGTTCACACGCCCACACGAGTGCATGCCTGTGTTTGTGTACATGTCGTGTGTGTTTGTGTGTGTGTGTATAATCACACACACAAAAAAACCACTTTGCTAACACATTAGCAAAGCCAGTTCCAACAGACAGGATTTTAAATGTTTTCCGACCTCGTGTCGCTCACAGAAGAGGAAGTGGATTGAGCTTTCATGCGAAGTGTTGCAACGATTAGGAGACTGATGTGGGTTTGAGGGCCGATAGCTGGTATTTTGTGCCGATATTCTTTGATATCTTAAAATAAATTTCAAGTATTCAATGATTCCCTCAGAAGTTTATTCTCGTCAGAGTGGAAAAAGCCTCCAAACATCTAAACCATCTAAACTCTCTTGAAACCAAAACCAATGAAACTCTTTTAAAGGGAGGAGGTCATATTGAAATAGTCTGGTATCTAATAAATGTAACTCTACTATTGATTCATAGACAGATAGATACTCTGCTGGCAATAGCTTCAAAAAGGTTTCAAGATATTTCAGTGGGTTTTTCTGCAGCGTAACAACCTTGTAAACGGCCATTAAACTTCCTTCCTTCCATTAAACTGCTTTTCCAGTGAGACCAAGCGCTTACTGGTGATGTGAGCTCACAGCACAAGCGTCTGGACGGATGATGACCATCATCTGAAAACACATCTGACACCTCTAACGCTCATTAACAGCAACAACTTTATGCTACACTTACAACATGAAGCGTTGTAATGAAGAATAATCATTTTGTGAGGGTGTGTGTTTCTATGTAATGTGTGTGTGTGTGTGTGTCAGTGGGCTGAACTGTCTGGTCATCAAAGACGCCAGGGACTCACTTCATGTTCAGTTTTCCATTAAGACTCGGAGGCTGCGGTACAGTGGACCGCGGTGAGGCTGGACCGCTCCATCACCCTGTCGTCACGGTGATCGGCTGGAAGCGTCCCCGTGGTGATGTGTTCCCTCACGTGACTCAGATCTGGTGTCTGATCAGCCTGAGCAGCAAAAAACGTTGCACACAGTCTCGTTTTTTTCAGTTCATGTGGCGCAAAGTTTGGATCCTGAGCCACGCGACCTACTTGTATTAGAACAGTCGAATCAGAATTTGCTCGCGTTGCCATGACGATAAGTAAATCTTATGTCATTCGCCCGAGGCAGTTGTTGTTGTGATCTTCAGCTCGTCTGAGCCGGCGCTAGCATGGAGGACAACGAGACACAACAATGGGAAGAAAAACACAAACAGCGACCTGATTGGTGTTTGGGGAGACTGGAACATGGAGGAGAGGCTGAGGTCCAAAACACCATGTTTTGTTCTCGCCACTTTTTGTTTTTGTTGTGTTTTGTTTGTTTTTGTACTCGTGTCTTTGCAGCGTTGTGACTTCATATTGGTATCAGATATGGGTTACATCCTAGAATACATATGAACAGTCATACAAAAAAAATCTGAATTGCCTGATGGTAAGACCGATCATGAATGCACCGCGTGACCCAAGGTGAGACACGCCCCCAAAACGCCACACATGTTTTTTAAAGGCGTCCTAAAATTCAAACTCAAACTTCAAAACTCTTAAAAATTACTGCTTGTGTTCCTTGTTATTTTCTAAAGCCTGGGCTCAGTACCAGTACCAGTACCAGTACCAGTACCAGTACCAGTACCAGTACCAGTGCACTATGGCAGTCTGGTGGAATTTGGTCGTAAGGGATCAACATCTTAACCTAAACTTCCTTAACAAGCTACGACAAGATAATCTGACCATCTGCGTTGATTCTCCTCTCTAATTGGACCGTCTGGGTTTGAGCGTTAAAGGTGCTAATGCATTTGGTTAATTAATCAGTGCAGAAGAATAGCTGCTCACATTCAGCTCCACTAGAGAGAGAGAGGCAGCTCGGTAAAGAGACATAGGAGAGTGATGGAGAGAGAGGGTTCGTAAGAACGGGGAGGCTGAGGAAAAACAGGACTGTGTTGGTTCCTTTGATGTTGGAGGATGATGAAGAAAACAGACCAACTTCAGAGAGCCGAGTCTATCATCTATCCATCTATCTATCTATCTATCTATCTATCTATCTATCTATCTATCTATCTATCTATCTATCTGTCTATCTATCTATCTATCTATCTATCTATCAACTATCTATCTATCTATCTATCTATCTATCTATCTATCTATCTATCTATCTATCCATCTATCCATCTATCTATCTATCTATCATCTATCTATCTATCTATCTATCCATCTATCTATCTATCTATCTATCTATCTATCTATCTATCAACTATCTATCTATCTATCTATCTATCTATCCATCTATCCATCTATCTATCTATCTATCATCTATCTATCTATCTATCTATCTATCTATCTATCTATCAACTATCTATCTATCTATCTATCTATCTATCTATCTATCATCTATCTATCTATCTATCTATCTATCTATCATCTATCTATCTATCTATCTATCTATCTATCATCTATCTATCTATCTATCTATCTATCTATCTATCATCTATCTATCTATCTATCTATCTATCTATCATCTATCTATCTATCTATCTATCTATCTATCTATCTATCTATCTATCTATCATCTATCTATCTATCTATCTATCTATCTATCATCTATCTATCTATCTATCTATCTATCTATCTATCTATCTATCCATCTATCCATTTATCTATCTATCTATCTATCTGTCTATCTATCTATCTATCTATCTATCAACTATCTGTCTATCTATCTATCTATCTATCTATCTATCTATCAACTATCTGTCTATCTATCTATCTATCTATCTATCTATCTATCTATCTATCTATCTATCCATCATCTATCTATCTATCTATCTATCTATCTATCTATCTATCTATCTATCTATCTATCTATCTATCTATCTATCTATCAACTATCTGTCTATCTATCCATCATCTATCTATCTATCTATCTATCTATCTATCTATCTATCTATCTATCTATCTATCTATCTATCTATCTATCTAACCCGTCAAACCTTTCAGCCACATCTTGATTTGTGAGGAATGTAAACTCCACCCCCCCGACAGGACAACCCCTGCCTGCAAATACCAAACGGGCACTTAGTTTCAAAGTAGCGCTGCTCGCCATCGCCTGCATAGTTTCATATATCGCGCTCCCTTTCTCCTCCGGCGCTGAGGTGAATGTGGCCTTTGAGAGCGGAGGGAAAGCAAACATGTAGCCGGCAGCTCCCGCCTGGGAAAAGAACATCCAAACTGAGTGGGCTGTCTTCAGAGCGACAGCCTGAGCAAACAACCTGAGAGGGCTTCATGAGAGTTGGGGTGGGGGTGGGGGGGCTGCTGGGTGGCTGAGGGGCTTCATGGAGCCGGCCAGGGTGGGTGGACCTGGTGTAGCCTGGCCTGCACAGATTCAATCATCTACATGAGAAATGAAGAGTTTGGATCCAGAATTACATGAGAAAATGAAACCTACTCTTGACAAAATGACAAATAAGTGATGGTTCCTCTTAGAAGCTGCAGTGGGCAACTGGGTCCAAAAGGCAGCGAGAGGTAACTGTTTGAAAAATCTTAGTTTCAATACCCAGAAATCCTGAAACGCGATGTCAGTGAACTGCACACAGCACGCTGGTGTTCACCAACCCGGCCGGTCTGTGATGCTTCATACCAAAGATACCAAAGATACCAAAGAGAGGAGAAGATCTGACGTTGGTGAGTCCAGCTTTTCTCTGGATGGAGCCTCGCTGCTGTTCAGGAGACAGTTGGTGTTTTAATGTGAAGTTTTGATTCATCACTTCCTGTGGAAGTGACCATACCTGACACCAGAATTGAATTGGGGCAAATGGAGATGTACAGCGTCTCAATTAAGGCTGATAAGTCAGATGCATGTATACATAGAAATCTGTCCTAGCAGCTTTAAAGACAGGAGGCAACTTAAATCCTCTGGGGGGAAAGTTGCAAAATTTCTACAGACTTGATCCTCGATATTTTAGAGATATTGAACTTCAGGTAATGACTTTTTTTTTTCCGAAAAGGATTTATAGAATTTTGGAAACTCCTAAAGTATAGTCTCTTGCCTTGAGCAGAGAATCATGAAAGGTTTGATATGAAATGTTTCTCCCGTCACGTGGGGATCGGCTGGAAGAAGGTCGACAACTCTCATTTTGTTCCCCAACTCAAAAGTCACAGAAGCACCTTTTACATCCATCTGCCTCGACAGTCAGGGCCTTGTTGGTGGTGAAAAAGGAAAAAATCAGCATCGGTGCAACGGTAGATAAAGTTATTGAGGGGCCGGAGAAGGTACTCTGTAAGGCTATCATTCATCGCTTCGAGGAAGGGATGAAGAGGGTTGAGTCATCTGCTGGAGCGATGTGGTCCCATGTGTGTGTGAATGCTGCGAGGGGGGTTCAGGGGCTTGTTTATCCAGTGTCCCGCAAGCCGTGACTACTGTTCACAGAGCCAGGATCAGAGCCCAGATCAGGGCTTTGAGTGTTTAGCCTGTGGATTAGCTATTGTATACCCAGCTACATCAACCCCCCCTACATCAACCCCATGGTGGGCACCCAACACCGAGGGGGGTCTAAGCCCTGCATTCACAACGGGTCTAAGAATAGGAGTGCTGATTTGGGACCAGTCTCTCTTCAATCACAGTGAAGTTTATAGATGAGCCCATCGTGGAAGTCAGCCCTTTTGCATGCTTGGATATAGAAGAGATATAGAAGAGATATAATCAAGATATACAAGAGATATAGAAGAGATATAGAAGAGCTATAGAAGATATACAGAAGAGATATAGAAGAGATATACAAAAGATATAGAAGATATACAGAAGAGATATAGAAGAGATACAGAAGATATACAGAAGAGATATAGAAGAGATATACAAAAGATATAGAAGAGATATAGAAGAGATATAGAAGATATACAGAAGATATACAGAAGAGATACAGAAGAGATACAGAAGAGATATAGAAGAGATATAATCAAGATATACAAGAGATATAGGAGAGATATAGAAGAGATATAGAAGAGATACAGAAGAGATACAGAAGAGATACAGAAGAAATATAGAAGAGATACAGAAGAGATATAGAAGAGATATAGAAGAAATATAGAAGAGATACAGAAGAAATATAGAAGAGATATAGAAGAGATACAGTAGAGATATAGAAGAGATATAGAAGATATACAGAAGAGATATAGAAGAGATACAGAAGAGATATAGAAGAGATATAGAAGAAATATAGAAGAGATACAGAAGAAATATAGAAGAGATATAGAAGAGATATAGAAGAGATATAGAAGAAATATAGAAGAGATACAGAAGAGATATAGAAGAGATATAGAAGAGATATAGAAGGTGATCTAGAAAGTGTTAATATGGCATTTCATCTATTTTCTTCAACTTAAAAATCTAAGAGGTTTTTGTGAACTAAAAGTAAAGTACTAGTTTCCAGTGCAGATCAACTAGAGTGACCCTCTTTCTTCTGTCTTGTTTTAAGTTGTTTGTTTCTACAACATTCCTGAAACAAATGAAAGTGTTGTTACTTTTTCCACACAACTATTAGACTAAATATGAGAGTAAACAACTTGTTAAGACATTCGTCTGGCCGGTGTTCAGTCTTGACTCGTGGCTCTCGGGCCCGTAAAAGCCCGTCTGCCTCTGAACAGTCCGGTCTAGTAGTAATTAGTATTTATAGCTTGATGAATTCAGTCTCCACGTCCTCGTCTACCACCGGACAGTTCTGCTGCTGCCGAGGTGACGGGCCGCCTGGCCGCCGGGGGCAAACAGATGGTCCACAACAGCCCAGGCGAGATGCCTTTGACCGGCGGCAGCGCTCAGAGCTGCCAACAGAAAGCTCTGGGCTGCAGAACAATGCGCCCAACACCGGGTGAGTCAACGCTCTTTCACTCGGCCGCTGGCTCGCCACCAACAGGTCCGACAAACACAACGGTCCTCGTCACGCCGAGACGAGACGCCCGGCGAAAACAGAGCGTGGTGGAAACCGAAGCGCCTTTGTTCTCCCATTTATTTTGTTGTTTCACTCAATTTGTCGTTTTTTGGAGGATCATGTTTCTGTGTGGCCGGCGTGCAGCTTCCTCTCCTCTTTGGATGTGTGATACGAACTGATATGAAGCAATCCCTTATTTCTTACATCCCATTAAAAAAAAAATCAATAAAACCTAAAAATGCCAGATTGTTTTCTTATGTTGGTTCTGAATAAAAACCCAGAACAAAGCAAACCTGAGTAACAAGACAGATTTGGCAAATATTGAATCAGTTTGGTTTGAGTGCGTGCTGAATGGGAGTGAACCCTCGCGGGGCGCTCGCTCGCCGCTGTACTTCATTCACATTTTGATAATTCTTCCTCCTGGGTAAAGGAAATTACTAACAGAATGTGTTACAGCGAGGATTTTATTTCATATGTGCCTGCGTCGCGGCCCTCGACCACAACGCCAGCATTTACAAGGCATCGATACCTTCGCCAGTGGAAAGCGCCGGCCCACATTGGCTCGTGTGTTTTACGGGGCCTGAGAAGTGATATGTGCTTTTACAATGTGACGTGATTCGCCCGCCTGTCTTCCTGCCAGTCGACCCGTCTCTCTCTCTCCCTCTCTCTCTCTCTCTCTCTCTCTGCCTGCTTGACCAACCTCCTGCCCTGTCTGTCTGTCTGCCCGCCAGTCTGTCTGTCTGTCTGTCTCACACTCAGACAAAGTAGCCTGACTGAGCCCTGTTAAAGTTAATAGCCCTCCACCAGCACAGAGGCCTGGGCGGGCCAACACCAATAAAACGAGAGCAAATTATATCGCGGGGGAAGAGGCACCGAGGAGCCGCGCTGCTGCCGGGTTTAGCATTCCTCCGCTATCTTGGAGATTGGGAGTGTTCGGGCCGAGGCAGTCTGCGGGGTTGGAAATGGAGACTGATTCTCAGCGGAGCCGAGAGGGTGAGGAGACCCCGTCGCTTCTTCACCCTCTTATTAAATGTCTGGTCAGTCGCTACCCACTGAAGGATAATCTGAAGAAAGTCAGGCTCAAATGATCTGCACAGTTTGATTATAAATGGAGAAGAAGCTTGTGGTTTCTTACAGCGTCTGCTCGTACCAAGACCCTCCACATAACGCCACTGGAGATCTAATGCTTCACCAAGCAGAGGCTCATGTTGTAATGTTGCCTGGTCACACTTGGTTCAGCTCGGCCTCTCAGTCTGTCAGTGTATCTGAAACAGGCTCACATAGTATTTACTGTCCATGGTTTGTTTTACCCTACTTGGGTGCCAGGCAGGGTGGAGTTTCCCACGTAAGACAACACCGAGACAGTTTAGTAAGTATCTGAAAGTCGATTTGTCGCATTTTTCTACGTACCTGACTCCGTCTGAACTGTCCCGGTGTACTAAACCCCACCCCGCCGGCACGCCGTGCAGGATAAAGCAAACGCCGTGAATTATTTGCCGCTGCTGCTGCTGGAGCTCGGTCTCTCACGTAATGGGAGCTCACTCCTCACCCAGACCCAAATACCTGGGCACTGCCTCTGCCAAACACTGTAAATATTTAGGGTCATCCGTCGCACAATGGAAAATGAAAGCCCTGACTTTCACTGTGTGTGTGTGTGTGTGTGTGTGTGTGTGTGTGTGTGTGTGTGTGTGTGTGTGTGTGTGTCTCTCTCTGTATGAGCATGTGTGATTGTGCAGTGTATGCTTGTGTGTGTGTGTGCAGAAAGTGTAGGCACGGCAGTCTATACCCGTGTGTGTGTGTGTGTGTGTGTGTGTGTGTGTGTGTGTGTGTGTGTGTGTGTGTGTGTGTGTGTGTGGACGGTAGCCAGCGGCGCAATCCTGCAAGTGTTTGTGTGAAAACCCAGATTCCTTTTTTTCTTTACTTGCAATTCCTCCCCGGCGCCCTGACAGGAGGCAGAAAACCGTTATCTGTCTGATGTGGCGTTCAGGGCACCACATTAATCACTGCCCCAGAAAAGGCTCAACATAAACACAACGCCGAGCTGCAGGACCGAACGCACCAACACGGGCCTCCGCCTGGCCTCCGTCACTCAGGCGCCCATCTCGCTCTTTTAGATTTTAAACTTAATTTGTAGCCGACTTACAAAAGTACGGATCATCAGAACCGCAGCGTCCTGTTCATGGTTGTAGGGCTCGACTGAACAACAATATTTTCAGATTGAATTCACCAACTTCTGACATTTTTGTGCCAATATTGCATATCTTTGACCATTTTCTTGCCTAAAAATGACAAGCATTCAGTGTTTCCCCCAGTATTGTTTTCTTGTCGGGGTGGAAAAGCCTCTGAAACAACATTTAGACCATGACAGGACACTAAAACTCTCCACTGAAACCAGACTAATAAGGTTTTTTAAGGTTAGCAGCTCTTTGAGGCAGGGCGGCTCACCACCCATTCATCTAAATGAAGGATTAATTCACAAAACAATACAATTAAATGTGCAAAGAAAACTTAATTGCAGGTTTTACAGACTGTTTTTTAGTAGCTGTGGTCGGGGAGGAGCCTCCATCACGTGGGCGGTGGACGACACGACGACACCCAATATTTCATAAAAGGCTGATACCGATGTATTGGTGTAATACAGTAACGTCCATAAATGAGAATATATGATTGGTAAGTGTAGGAGAAAGAATTAAGACCGGAGACGGGTTGAGAGGTTTCATATATTAGAGGTGGAGGAGGAGGAATATCTGGGACGGGGGGTGTGGCGCAAAATAAAAAGACATCCTGTGTTATTAGGGCTACACTGGGCCCTTTGAAAAGAGCCTCGGAGACCCTGCGACGAGAGGAAAACCAGTTGGAGACGCGAGGGGGTAAATATAACGTAGTGTGTGTGGGCTGTGGTGGATACTCTGCTGCACATCGCCTTATAGCCCTCCTCCACTCCTGCAGGACGGACAGACGCCCCGGCGGCCCCGACTCGTAACGCTATCATCGCTCAGCGTTTTTACAAGAGGAAGGACAAGGTCTCGGCCCCGCGTCGGATTCGACTGAATACACAGACGGGTGAATAAATATCTGTTTGTCGCCTGTGTACCTAACCTTGAATGGCCTGCTTTCAGCTCGCTCTCTGACAGGAGCCTCTTGTGTTCTCAGCCCTCGGCCTCCTGGAGCCTCGGGGCCCGACCACACCCAGATACACTCACCCTGAGGTGACCTACGCTGCTCGGGAGGTGGAAAGTACCCGGTTACAATCACGCTAGGTACTGTAGGGTATGTATACATGGATCAGATATGGGATAAGCATATATGTATGATATATACTAGTGTGTTATTTTACTTCTGAAGTAATTGAAGTACTCCAAGTGATTACTACACGAGTTGAGTAAGTTTTATTTCAAAACTTTTTGAGAGTTTGACCGAACATCTGACGACATCATCTCTCTGTCTGGTGCCATGCTAACACTTTAGCATACAGTATGTTAAGTAATCGCGAACACAGACCTTTTACTGATCCAGACTTGCTATTGGTATTTTTATTCTGTGGCCTGCAGATTAATAACTTCTGAAAATAAAATCTCATTCTTCATCATTAGTGAAGTCGATTATGAATCAGCGCAAAAACGTTAGCTGCCTGGCTAACACCGCTCACTTCCTGTTTAAAGAAAACGCTCAAAGTTTACAGGAAGAGAGATTGTCTGCCATTGAAACCCTAACCCTACCTTTCTTTCTTCCTTTCTTTCTAAACAAATTAACAAACCATCCAGCCTTAGTAGAGCTGCTACAAATTCTCATTCTCAGGATAATGCTAGTCATCTACGCTAAAGCGTTAGCATGGCAGCAGGCGAAGCTCTCTACCGGAGACACTGAGATGGCGTTGGGGCCAATCCTCCCATCTCATATCGGAGAGGGTCTTGAAGTTCCAGTGTTTGGCGAGAGTACGAGCCAGGAAGCCAGAAAACTCAACACCCGGTGAAGTAATTGTTGAATCATTGGTACTGATCAACAACCCTATCAACCCTAACCCTAACATGGTCAATTTTATTGTGGGCAGTAAAAATCTTACCTATTGCCCCTTTAACACAAACTGAATAAAATCCAACTGAAGTAACGACACTTCTACCTAAGTACTTTCTCCATCTCTGATCTCTGAGGACTTCCTGGACGTCCTGGAGGCTCAGCAGGCTGAACCACTTCCATCAATCTGTTTCCAACAACCAGATCCAGGTCATGACCTTTGTTGCACGCCACCATCTTTCTCTCTCCCAACGTCTTATTAAGCAGAAAAGCCATAAAAAAATAATCTATAATCTCCAAAATCTAAACATTTCTTTGAGCCAATTAAATACCAACATTTTCATTTAGCGTTGCTGCCAGACGACGTTCAGAGATCTGAGAAAGCTGATGGCAACAACCATGACGTAAATATGTTACCCCGCAGTCCTAAATTAGAGACGGATGGAGATGAATTTGTCAAGACTTTGAGCGGCCTTAGCTATAATTAAGCCATCCCACATCATTTTAACAGATCGGGGGGGAAATCCTGCATCAGAACCTTTGTCAGCAGCTTTCTGAGAGCTTTGATGCTCGACTCGGTTAAGAAGTCTTGTAGTGTGCGTCCAGCCTTGGCAGGCGAAGAGAAAGAGAGGCCTTTGAGGTTGTTGGACGTAGACGTTGGTGTTACGGCGATGATGTGCAATGCTTCGCTTCTCCATTACGTTCCATTAGTTTGTCCACATCTGAAATCTCCATCACTCCTCCTCTTACCCTCCTGGGATCAGTGGGAGATTTGCAGAAACTTGCAGAAAAGGGTGAGCAGGTGAATTGCTGTTTCTACACTTTCAAAATAAAAGCTTTAGTTAACAAGGGCAATGCATCTGCTAACTAGGGTAGTGGTGTCTCTACTCACAGTGTTATATTGTAGTCTGCTCGGGGTGCAGCGTGGCCAGGATATACACTTTTGGGGCAATCTCATCAGCTCTCTCTTGCCAGACAAAGATTGATGAATCCCAGGTGAAGAAAGTGGATCGGCTCAGCCTTCATCTGCCCTCAACACAGCGTTAATCTTCACCATGTCTTCTCCGTCTACCAGACCTGGGTTAGATAGCGACTGCAGAAAATTCACACATCTTTTGTTTCAAACTGCTCAGAGTACCAGCTGGGTATAATACTGATTATCATGGGTTAGATGATGCATTTGCACATATATTGCGATGATGTTGACCTTTCAATAAAAATCGGATGTCACTCAGTGGTGCCCAATGCCGATGTGATGGAGGTGATTTTGCATTGAAACCTGCCTCAGCCTGCATTAAAGAGCTGCTAGCCCATCATTAGCATATGTCCTACATGCTGTTTCAGAGGTGAAGATAATATAATTCTGGGGGGAAAACTGAATCCTTGTAATCCTCGGGACAAAATATTGCCTTTGGTTTTCAAAGCAATAAATATCAGGCGTTGGTATCGGCCTTCAAAAACCCATATCAGTCGAACCCTAATACCCCTCACTACTCCCAGCTACAGTCTGTTGACAAATTCAGCACTGTTAACATCATGACAGGGTAACAAAAATAAAAACCGCTGTTTAGATTTGGTTCACCAGTGATCTAAAAGTACATGTTTTAAATGGGAATCTACTAGAGTACTCAGTCTAGTTTAGCCCCGCCCCCTCCATGTGTATGTACAGATGTTGCCTCTCTGCTACTACAGTGGCCTTCAGGAGTCTAAAGTTAGCCTGTTTTCCTGCTCTCCGGCAGCAGAGGTCTTCCACTCTCTCTAAGTTTTACTCTCTCTGGAAGGAACACCATATAATTTTCTCTGAGCGAGGCTCTATTTTTTTCCAACCACTAATTAATTATAATTCAGCACAGTTTGATGCAGTCAGGCCAAAGGAATGCCGGAGCCTGCAAGTCGAGTTCGGAGAGGAGGAGGAGGCTGACAGAGGCAGTGGGAGGAGGAAGGAGGGAGGGAGCTTGTGGGTATCTGTCCTGCTCATAGGTTCCCGTCGAAGGGATTCGGGCTCTTCTACGACTGAAGATGAAACACTGAAGAAGATGAAGATGTGTGAGGGATTCAGGTGACCCATCACACTGCAGACAACAACCGAGGGAGTTGTCTAATAGTTAGGGGTGTAAATGGACATCCTTGTGGTTGGAGAGACACCATCCAGTGATCGCTTGATTCATGAATCATTTGATCATTTGAATCGAAACTTTGAACCCGTTCGGTGTCCGTGGACCGCCCTCCAAACATCCGGCGCTCTTGCAAACACAAAACCAGCATTCAGCACAACGACAATATTTATCTGCCTTCCTTGGCAGCGACTTCAACACCGGCTGGCTGCACTTCAAAAAATAGGCTTGATGAACCGCCGTCACAACAACTCAAGTCTTCAAACTTCCTTGTTCATTCATTATTTCTTGTCATTGCGTGACAACTGCTCCATTAGTTCAGTTCAGCAGTTCAGCTGCTAGTTGACGGGTTAGCAGCTCAGTTGATCGGTTCACGACTCGGACAGCCCAAAAGAATCGAGTTAGTTAAAAGAATCGCTCTTCCCACCACGAACACCACCCTGTAACACAACGACTCTGCAGTAACCACGTGGCCTCGAGCAAGACTTTCAATTCCTCGTTGCAAGTTGCTCTGGAAAAAAAAATTTTTAAATTGTATTTCGTCCATCAGACAAAGTCGAAATTTCTGCCTATAAAAGGTATTCAATGATTCAGAATGAAAAACTTTAAAGTTATAAAAAGTAAGATTGTTGTTTTTCTTGTTATCTAGTCTCCATCTTTGTCTCTCAGCCTCATTGTGGTGTTCCTTCACTGTGGTGTCCCTCACTGTGGTGTTCTTCACTGTGGTGTTCCTCACTGTGGTGTTCCTCACTGTGGTGTCCCTCACTGTGGTGTTCCTCACTGTAGTGTCCTTCACTGTGGTGTCCTTCACTGTGGTGTCCTCACAGTGGTGTTCTTCACTGTGGTGTTCCTCACTGTGGTGTTCTTCACTGTGGTGTTCCTCACTGTGGTGTTCTTCACTGTGGTGTTCTTCATTGTGGTGTTCCTCACTGTGGTGTTCCTCACTGTGGTGTTCCTCACTGCTCTTCCCAGAGATCACCTGTCAATCAAACAGTGTGTCCAGCACTGTGACGTCTTTCTCCTTGGACTTCCTGTTGATGGAGTTTGAGTTCCTGTAGGTGGCGCTCTTTCCTCTGTCCGTTGAGCCACAGTGACTATCGCTGCTCATGCTAACTACCCAGTTCTTCTTCTGTTGATTCCACCAGGAAACGCATCACTTCCTGTGCACCAGAGGATTCTAACATTGTTGTGTTATCAATCAGCAGCACGATGGAAATGCACTTTTATGAGAATGTCATGGATTATTACTTAGGACTCTTACAGATGGAAAACAACTTTTCACACGTCTCTGATCGTCACCGTGACTGAAACCTTTGTTCTGCTCCAAAGTTTACAGCCAAACAAATGTCGAGCAGAAACTTTTGAACCTCCACAGCGGCTCCGAACTCTCCTCGAGTTAATCACACGGTCGACTACACTGTGTCATTTTAGCGAGAAACGCCGTGAATCATTTTCAGAACAAAAAAAAAACAATTCCCCATTTTCCCACGTTTTAAGATGCTTGTGGCGACGCTGCTCTGCTGCTGGAGCCTGTAAACCACCTCAGTAGGAGATCCCTCATCAATACGCCGCTTCGGTCTGCAGTATCAGTCAGCTGACGTAGGCCGGTGTGGGTGGTCCCGCTGTGCAGCCATACAGGACTACTTGTTCTGCGGGGTCCACTATGTCATCACACACACACACACACACACACACACACACACACACACACACACACACACACACACACACACACACACACACACACACACACACAGAGTTTAGAAGGGTTGGGGGTTGTGATTTATGAATGGTTTCAAATATGTTCCAGACAAGTTTGGGGGTTTTTTGCCTGTTTTTTCGCAGCGAGGAACATCAGCTCCACCACCGCCAGCGACTGTTGTGCGTTCAAGCACGCAAACGCGCATTACTCATCCTCGGCCTGCATGTCTTCTTGAGAGAGGAACATCAAAATGGTGCTTAACCACGGGGGTTGCTTTGGTCGCAACGCCGCAGACTTCAAATTGAGCGGAAGATTCTGTTACGCAAATATTCTGCGATGCTGAAGTGCGCCGTAACGAGAAGCCGGCGGAGATTCGCTCATCTCAGAGGCTCATCTCATCTCAAACGGGAGGGGTAGGGAGGAACAGAGGAACCATGGCGACGGCAGATGTGGCGGGAGCATCCCTGCAGGGAATGCTGGGAGCGTAGAAGTCGAACCGGGTAGACTGGACATCCCTGTTCACATCACTGTTCCCGAAAGGTCATTTGGTCAAGATGGCTGCCGTAGAACATCTGATCATGTTGCTGGTGAGTGGCACGAGACTCAGAGAGGTGATGGGTTTCCTGCACTGTCCAGAACATGAAGCTCGTTTCCATGGCAACATCATGAAACCACCACCAGTCGAGAGAGATGTTTCCCCTCCACAACAGGATGAGGTGGAGCAGACGCCACTAGAAACAGGAAGTAGTTGGACACATGAAACAGCGCGATGGAAAGTAAGGATGTGGAGGTCGGGGTGGCGAATACACCTACCTGCAACTCCCGACTCCCAACTCCCAACTCCCTACTCCCAACTCCCGACTCCCAACTCCTGACTCCCAACTCCTGCCAAGACGCTTTCTACTGTGAGTGAAGGTTTTCTAACCAGACCCAAGCCCCTCCCCCCCAACTGACCTCACAGACAATATGAACATTTTCAAACAAGCCCTGTGAGTAAATGATTTGTGACAGCTGATTTCTACCAATCAAAAAAAAAGACCCAGCTGACTGGCCCCGCCCCCCCGCACACCTGAGCCTCGTTTTGACTGATTGGTGGAAATAATCAGACATCACAGACTGAAATGCTTTTGATTTTGATTTAGTTGAGACATTTAAACCATTTTCTACCCAACATCAGTTTCAGGTCTTGTGTTTCTGAGGCTGGTTGCCGCGGTGCGTCGTCTGTCTATCCCTTCTACTTCTACGGCAGCGAGGCAGCAGGAGTGGGACGAGTCCAGTAAAGTCAAGCCAATGTTTTGGTGGGAGGTTTACGGTAAGGAGCTGTCCAGTTATAGCTCATCAAACCAGAATAACACGCTGCCCACATGCCCCAACACACACACACACACACACACACACACACACACACACACATGGTTAGCATCCTGAATAAGCGCTATATACTTTCAGAGGACCGATGTGAGCTCTTTTACTGTCCCGTTTCGGGGAAGGGCGGCTGTGCCGTGGGTGTCTTCACCACAAGGCTGTTGTTTGCCCAGACCAGTTTAGACCTGCTGGGCCCCGTCGTTCCTCTGGCCCCGCCCCCTGTCGCCCCTCTGGCCCCCCCTGGCGTCCCTCTGGGCCCCGTTGTATCTCTGGCCCCCATCATACCTCTGGCCCCCGTTGGCCCTCTGGCCCCCCCATCATCCCTCTGGTCCCCCCTGTTGTCCCTCTGGCCCTGTCATCCCTCTGGCCCCCCCCCATCGTCCCTCTGGCCCCCATCGTCCCTCTGGTCCCCCCTCGTCGTCCCTCTGGGCCCCGTCGTCCCTCTGGCCCCTGGGCTGGAATGGCTTCACTTCTCTACTGCTGCTGGTCGGAGCTGGTCGGTCTCACTCAATAATAATAATAATAATAACTTTATTTGTAAAGTACACAGAGTTGACAAAGTGGATTAAACAATAAAACACCAACAGATCAAAAGAACAACAATGAATTAAAAAAGAATTGAAAAGGAGTAAAAGCCTCCAGTCGACTAGCCAGGTCAAATAAATGTTTTTTTTATCGTCTTTTTAAAGGAATCAACTGAATCAGTCGCTCTAATCAGACGTGTTTCGGGAAGTAGATCTGTTGAGCTGAGGGATCTACTTGGAGCAAAGAAGAAAACTCTTGATATCTGACTTTAACATTACAGGACTCGACTCGACTCGGTTTGGTTTGTCTGAGTGGCATTTGAAGTGAATTTCCAGCGAACTGTAAAACTCTATTAAACTCTATTATACTCTGTTCTACTCTGTTCAGCTCCATGTGTGATTGGTCTGACAGCCCCCCCCCCCCACCCCCCCCCACCCATTCATTTCATCTGATCACATGTGTACTGTTTCTCTGTGTAACGTCTCTGAGTCCTCCCTGTGTGTTTTATAGATATAAGTACACACCCAGTCCGTCTGCAGTAAACCAGTAAAGATTTTATTGAGACATAAAACTTTTTTCCATCAACGCCACGCTGCTGCTGCTGCACACAGGAGCATTCAGGAGCTTTATACTGGAATACCTCCACGAGGAGCCCGTCCATCACAGACTCACCGGATCCACCCAATCACAATCTCTCTTTGTGTTCCCCCCCTCGCCTCACCCCCCCTCCCCCTCGCCTCACCCCCCTCGCCTCACTTTCACCGCAAGCCCGGGGTTCGCACCGTTCAACCTCTTGCCTCCGCCGCATGACTATTTAACCTCTGAGAAATCTCCCCGTCAGGAAGATGGAGGCAAATAGAAGCTTGGCAGAGAATTTGGACGCATCAAAGCGGGAGCGGCGCCGCCACGGGCTCAACGAGGCGCGGCGGCTTAATTGCCGGATTAAGAAGCGCCATAAATAGATCCACTTTTTAGCTCTGACTGCTACAAGTGGATCACATGGGAGACGTGCCAGGAAGACGTCGCAGCGGAGGACTTGAAAAACATTTTCTCAAGACGTCAATCTGTAGTTCCTGACCTTTTCACTGACAAGTCAACGGTTGTGTTGATCGGGGGAAGGATCGGCAAGCGCTGTAAAAAGTGACACCGGCTCCTGTTAAAAATACTAAAGCAGCAGGAGAATCTGCCGCTCAGATCCAACATGGAGGTTTCCAAAATGCTTCATATGATTATAACAAGCTGTCACATCCGATTCACCTCTCAGTCGTTGAAAAGGACACAGTTCATTTTCAAAAATCTCTCAAAAGTAGTTTTTCATTTCAGTCCAGCGATCGGTCTGAGGAGGTGTCAGTGTTGCAGCTGTCTTGTGTAAAGACCAGACTCATAACCACGTAACCACCAACATCTAGACCAACCTGTATTTCACGTTTCCATCACCTTTACATTATGATGCTCTCCTCCCAGCGGTTCAGTTCCTACACCGACAACAGCAGAAGCATCCTGTAGTAAAAAGAGGTCAAGGGTCAAAGCCACAACCTGTTATTATCACTGTTGGTGAGGAAACAATTAGCACGTTAAAGGAGAATTCCGGGATTTTTAATCCTGGCCTCTATATCCACAAAATCGCCTATTATACTGCAAAATAGATCCAAAAAGTTTCGGAGTTGTTCCGGTAGATCGGCTCAGCCGCAGAACGGGCTCAATGGCTGCAACATAATCTGTAGGGGCATAGAGGCGGTCAAAGTACGTCCACTACAAGTGCTTGATTTTGCCACTGACAGGATCAGATTGAAGAAATACAACATAGAAATAGATGTGAGAGGAAAACAAGAGTGATACGTTTCTAAATCCAAAGATGATTGGATTCAAAACAGACATCCACTTCCTGTCATTCATCATTTAACAAAATAAAATGTTTTCTTTAGCTGTTTGTGTCAAATCACTTCAATCACTTTTCATCACATCAGTTTCCATCATTTCATTTTTGTTGTTCCATGTTTCCTCCCCCGTTTCGTTCCTCTCTGTCATCCCCCTTTCCTTTACCTCCCCCCTCTGTCTCAACCTTCCCCTTTTCTCTTTCACCTCTCTTTTACCTCCCCATCCCTCTTTTCTCTCTCTCCCTCTCCTCCCCCTCTCCTTCACTCCCCCCTTTTTCATCACCTCCTTCTCCCCCTCACCTATTCCGCTCCCTCCCGCTCCCCCTCTCTCCCACCTCCTCCTTTTCCTCACCTCCCCCATCCCTTACCTCTCTTCACCCTGACTCCCTACCTCGTCTCCTTCTCCTCCTCTACCTTGCTCCCCCCTCACCCCCAACCTCCTCTTCCTCCACATTCCCTCTCACCCCCGTCAGCGAGAGGCGGAGTCAGACGAGATACTTGCGGTGCCAGGCAGACATAATAAAAACTAAAAACCGGAGTGGTGGAAAGGAAAATCTATTAAAGGGACTTGTTCAGATGTGATGTGAATAACTTCATTATTAGACGGTACAAACACCAGGAGGAGGAGGAGGAGGAGGAGGAGGAGGAGGAGGAGGAGGAGTTACTAACAGTCACATCTATTGTTGCTGTTGGTCCTCAAAGCATCTGACAAAGAAAAATACCAACCAGGGAACTGACTCTCCTCCACCTCTCTCATCTCTACTATCAGACTCTTACCATCCCAGTATTGATCATGTAGTAATGTTGATTGTTGTGATCATATTTATATGTTTACATGTAGCAACACATCGAGCGTGAGCTGCTGACCTCTCAAGATGTTTTCCTTTGCCATTTCATTTTGGAAGGAGGAAGGAAGATGCTGCTGATGCTGTAGGGAGCCACACACTGGGTTAGCGGCTAGGTGGCTAGTGTGGTCTTCTATAGACATCTTACAACTTAATGAAGTAATATATTTTGCTGAAATGACTCTGTTATATAACCAAGCGTTTTAAAAGCACATTCATGTAGTTTTGTGTACTTATAAGGTAGTTAGTAATAAATATCACCTCGTTCTGTCTCCATCAAATCAGACTGAATGTCTTGTCTCTCATCGCCTCGCAGACAAAACAGCAGCTGTCTAGTCTGCAAGCTGTCTTCTATGCAATCTGTGTGTGTGTGTGTGTGTGTGTGTGTGTGTGTGTGTGTGTGTGTGTGTGTAGCGGTATATAAGCAGTAAGATATCTGTCCAAAGGGTCACAGGTTCGATGCCCACGGTGTAACATGTACATGGCACCGTTTCAGTCTGTTTATTTCCCTGGTCTCTTTCTGGATCTTGTTCTTCTGTTTCAGACGTTCCTCCCTGACAGCGTCTCGGCTCGTCATCCTGATTGTTTTGTTGTTGTTGTTGTTTGTTCTGAGACGTTCATCTCATCTCCTTTGTTTTTTTCATCTCACCTGAACAGATTCCTGATTGCATCTTTCTGTTTTTTATAATCATATTTCTATCTGTGTGTTTTTTATCTCTCTGCTTCTGTTTTAAGACACAAACCTCCATCCATGCAGTCATCCCTCACCTCGACTGGCATGAAAGGACAGTTATAAGTTCTTTGTATTGTATTGGCCGTGTGGCGGTGGCGGTGGGGGGGGGGGCGGCGGCCATTGAGGTGGCGGGATTTTAATTAGTCTCGCTCGGCCTGGCGTCTGGCGGCGGCGTGTTAATCGCTTCCACGCCACTCTAATGATTTAACAATAATAACGGGCCTGTTTAATTGAAATGAATTGCTGTTATTACGTGACGGGAGCCTGCCAATCCCGGAGACTCGGGGCAGCGAGACAGAAGGAGGGGGTCAGCACCTCGACGCAGCAGCTCAACGCAGCAGCTCAACGCAGCAGCTCAACGCAGCAGCTCGCGCATCGCTTTCCCGCCTCTGCAGCAGCATGACGAGGAGCGCCACAGACCTTCTGCAACCACGGGCAGCGAAAACACAGACAACAAAATCACTTTCTAGCTTGAATTGAAAGTTCATATGGTCGTTTGTGGGTTGAGTTAGTTTCACGAGCGCCTCGCCCTTCAAACCTTCGCATTTCCCCCTCAGACTGACTCAGATCTGTTCTCTAATCAGCCTGAACAGCAAAAACCTGCATTTTTTTCTATGCATTTGGATCATTTTCATGTGGTGCGAAATCTGATCCCGAGGACGCGACCTACACGAGGCTTGTTTTTGAACACCGAAACAAGAATTCGCTGAGTCTGACTGATTATTGGACTCATCGTATACATACTTCTGGCCGGGAGGACGACGAGACACAACGGGGCTCGAAAAAAGACAAACAGCGACTCGACGCCTCGGTTCAGTCAAAACCTGAAGGCTTCGCACCGCAGAGTGTGTTGAAAACAAGCAGCGGGAGGAGTGTAGGTATCGTGTCGTATCGGTATCAGATACGCGTTACATCCTAGAATAGACACCAACCAGCCATCCAAAAACTCTGGTATGAGCAGCAATTTGAAGGCCTGCGGTGTGAAAGCAGCCAAAGATACATGGGCGTCAGCGAGAGAGTAAGCATTCTTTTCTTCATTCCTAAAAAAAAAAAACCCACACAGTCTTACTTTTTTTTTTGCCGATATGTTTTTTTTCCGTCTGACAACAGGCTGCTGCTCACTGACGGCTGCTTAACAATGACTGGACGTCTTCCAGCAGCTTCCTCCACCCGGCGGTGAGCGAGGCTCGTGTGCCTGCCTGTTTACGGCCTCGCCACCCAGCCAAGCAGGCCTTGTTTTATCGCCGCCTCGCACAATGTTGAGTTGTTGAGCGTGGAAATAAACCTGCATTGTATCAGCAGCATCTGTGCTGGTCCTGCTGTCTGATAGGGAAGAGTGTTTATTTGGTTTAATACTCCATCGAGGAGGAGGAGGAGGAGGAGGAGGAGGAGGGGGAGGAGGGGGAGGAGGAGGATCCAGGTTGCAGGAGTTGTGATCGTGTTGCCAGCGAGGGATTTATCTTGTCTCCTGCTTTAAAAAGTATGAAAATTGTTTTCATTTTGTACAAGGCGTCATTCTGTTCTCCCTGCCGGCTTCATTGAACTGAGCCAAATGATTACGAGCTGTACTGTCATCTGAAATCAAAGAGCGTCACGTCGCTGCGTATTGTTCATCTGACTGAAACGAAATCGTGTCGTCGTCACTCCAACTCCCACCGCGTCTCAAACCTCGACGTGCCGATGCCTCGTCCAGAGCTCAGGAGGCTGATTCGGTCCCGTCACCTTCCCAGCTCTGATGCCTGAGCGGCGTCTGATCCGATGTCTCTCTATATATAAAGACGGTCGGCGGCGCGGCCTCGTCACACGGCGTTGAGGGTGTCATGGCTCAGGTATGCGTCGAGGCTGTCGGAACAGGTTTGAGCCGCGGAGCTGCCAAGCTCTGCTGAGCTGCTGGAGATTAATGAGCTGTCACAGCAGAGGGAGGCAGCAGACAGACAGGTAACAGACAGACAGGTTACAGACAGACAGACAGACAGGCAGAGAGAGAGACAAACAGACAGACAGACAGAGAGAGACAGAGGCAGAGAGAGAGAGAGACAGACAGACAGACAGGCAGACAGACGGAGAGACAGACGGAGAGATAGACAAGTGACAGACAGACAGACAGAAAGACAGGCAGAGAGAGAGACAGACAGACAGACGGACTGGTCAGAGAGATAATTACTGTTGATCACCAGCGCTGGAGCAATCATAATAGGCTGCCTACCTGTCTGTCTGTCTGTCTGTCTACCTGTCTGGCCGTGAGCCTACCTACCTGCTTGTCTCTCTACTTACCTGTCTACCTGCTTGTCTCTCTACCTACCTGCTTGTCTCTCTACTTACCTGTCTACCTGCTTGCCTCTCTACCTATCTGCTTGTCTCTCTACTTACCTGTCTACCTGCTTGTCTCTCTACCTACCTGCTTGTCTCTCTACTTACCTGTCTACCTGCTTGTCTCTCTACCTACCTGCTTGTCTCTCTACTTACCTGTCTACCTGCTTGCCTCTCTACCTACCTGCTTGTCTCTCTACCTGCCTGCTTGTCTCTCTACCTCCCTGTCTGCCTTCTACCCGTCTCTCTATCTGTCTGTCTGCTGGGAGTGTCTTCAGGTGAAGATCTCTCTCCTCTTCAACAGAACGTTATCAGCCAAAGATCCTCTCCGTCTCTCTGAACCTCAGGAGAGCTCAGGCCTTCAGGAAGCCGCCGGCTGCTGATGCTTAGTTCCTAAAGTAGCGGCGCTCAGAAGTACACAGTATCTGTACTGTGTACTTCTGATGTCTGATCCGTACCCTAAACCACACAGTGACGATACCAGAGACCAACAAACTAGCTGCTTACTGGGAAAGTCATTTATTTAACGAATGGGCCCGGTGGTGAAAATGTCCACTCTCGTCTGTTCAATGCAGGTCGGTGAACCCGGTTCCTAGTTCCTAGTTCCTAGTTCCTAGTTCCTAGTTCCTAGTTCCTCATTCCTCGTTCCTAGTTCTTCACTGTTCTAGTTACAGTCCTGGCTTTTTTTAACGATTCGTGCTTTTTCTTTCTCCTCTCTGTGATGATTTGTCTTTTCATGTCTTCCCCCTCAGGTGATGGCAGCTCGTTTCCCGTTGGGCTCAGGAATAAGAGAGTAACATGTAGCGGAGAAAAGGCCTCAGAGCTGGTCTGGGAGCAGCGGAGTCATTATGTGCACAATTGATATGTCAAGGCTGCACGTCAAAATTAATCCAAATCAGGTGTTATTCTTTCTTTCGCTCTGTTTCCTTCTGTCTGTTTCCTTCTGCATGCAGCCTCTTGCCCAGTGCTGTATGTATATAGTGTCTCAGCCTCCTCAGCCCTGTGCACCACACGGCTGGTTCGGGACGATTTACAGAGCCGGTACTTTCCATATATTACCCTGTATGAATCATAGCAGGGACGGCAAACCGCCTCGGCATAATGGCCTCTCTTCATGTGGTTCCTCCGGAGCAGACCCCGGTGCCTCGGTGCACATACAGATGCAATTACCAGGAAGGCGACGTGCTTCTCATGTGGTGTGAGCCCCCGCTCCCCCCCCCCCGAACCCCCCCCGAACCCCTGGATTGATTTACTTCATCTCTTAATTGGACCATTATCAATTCCGATGTCCTCAAAGGGCCGAAACGCTCGGTGGCTCCACGCTGCGAGACCGTGATGAAAGGAGCATGTGATCCCCACAGTGAGACGGGTGTGATTGGAGTGAGACGATCGCTGCGTTGAGTCATCGGTTAAAAGCTCAAAGTCACCAACCAATTGTGAGACTTTTCTTAAGCAGAGCGGTGACTCAGCACAAACCGGCCACGCCATGTTCACGTGTTGGTCATGTGAAGAGGTTTGTTTAGGTTTAGGAAGGTAAGACAACTGAAAATGAACCTGTGGGTTGAACCCGGGTTCAACGTCTCCACCCCCCAACCTTTCAGTGTCAAACCACTTCCTGTTTCGAGCCGTGTCACCTAATCCTTTCCTTATTTAGAGTTTTAGGACATCATGCTTTATGATACTTCATGTGACCACTGCTAACACACATCTGATGCTCTGATGGAAGTGGGGGGGGGGGGGGATATGACGCCCCAAATCGTAAAAGCCTTCTTCTATTCTGTGGCCAGTTATAATGGTAAGTTAAACACTGTCACACAAAAATATACTAAAATGATTTCAAATACTTTCCTGTCATTCAAACTTTCTTTTTCCTACTTGACTCCTATGGTGGCAGGCCCCACCCACCTGGTACCTCTGTAGGAGAAAACAAACGCACAAGAAATGAAAAGATTGTGCAGCCATACCATGAATATCTTTCACATGAAAACTCTATACTGCTGCTTTTTACTTTCTTATCTCACCTGCTGAGTTTTTTCTCTCAGTTCTTTCTGCATTTATTCCTGCAAGTACCAATACATGAAGCTGAATGTGCTGGTCTGAGGTGAGTTTATCTCCACAGTGAGTCAGCTGTGGGTGTGAGGTGGCATACTGATGCGGTCTGGCCAGTAATGCATGATTCTCTTTAATGCATGTGAATGAATATGAAGAGGGAGCCAGGTTTAAAAGACGTCATTGATCCATCGTCAGGGAACATGCATGTTCTCTTGCTGCTTCACATCCATCACTCCATCTCCCCCACACCATCTTCTATATACAGCACTGTGCAAAAGATTTATTTAATATCAATTTGGTCTTAGATGTTTTTTGGTTTTTTTCTGCATCAGTGTTTTATATTACTGCTCTTTATAGTATTTTTTTATATTCAGAAATCTTCGCTTTATGGATTTTCTCCCAAGCTCCTAAGACCTTTTGCACACTGCTGTGTATTTATATATATGTCTGTCTCTGCCTCTTATGCTTCCCATCACCTGAAATGAAATGCATCACATTCCTCTGCCAGGCTATAAAAAGCTCTCCATGTTTACATTGAAGCAAGTGATCAAGACGTCCTGTCAGGAGTCACGTTTCTAAAAAACTCATCTCGGATCCAAGAGCTCCTCTTTTCTCCGGTGGTATTTCTCCTGAGCGGCGGGTCGTCGTGCTGCATTATTAACCTGGTTGGAGGGAACGAGCACCAACATCAGGTCTCTCATTACGGCTCTGAGACTCGGAGTAATTAGCAGCTCCGCCTCCAGGCCCGGAGAGGAGCGCGAGATACCGAAACCCACGAGAAAGCACACTTCCTCCTGGGAAAAAAACCTTGTAACTCCAGTTTTGGTGATTTTCATGTTCTAACTTCAACTGAAGGATGGAGGATGGAGGAGGTTGAGGAGACGTTACAACCCTCGGGCTGATGATTCCATGTCAAAACTCAGTCAAGCTAACACAAGGCAAGGTTTTTCTTGACATTTTGGAGATACAAGGTTGTCACTCATCAGTGAATTGCTCCATTATATCTCTAATAATGCCAATATATACTTTATGAATAACCCCCCCCCCTCTTGTCTCTGCTTTATCTTGCCAATTAAATTTGTTGAAGTCATGAAAATGAGCACTAATTACCCAGAGTTCTCTGAGGGAGGAATCAAAAGGGTGTCGTGTTTTACGAGGGTTCGTCTCCCGACAACAAATACGAACGTCGCTTTCATTGATTTTTTTCCCCCGATGACCCCCGAAGGCTGTTGAGCAATCTCAGATGTTCGGAGTCGATAGCATCTCACCGGTGGAACCAGATATTCCAAGTGTGCATGAAGCAACACATTTGGCTCTGAAAACTCCCAGAGAAATTAGTTGTCGCAGGCATGTGCAGCCAAGCGAGGCGTGGGGGGGGGGGGGGGGGTGTGGTGTCTGTTTGGGTTTATTAGTGTGTCGGTGTTCAGTGTTGTATTGTTTGGGTTAGCGGAGCCTCTGCCTGAGGAATCGGCTTCCCATCGCTTTTAAAAGAAACAAGCACAGACACGCAAAGATGTAATTAGCCGCCGTCGCCGCTCAGCTTAAGTGTTTTCCAGTGGAAGTGTATGTGTGTGTGTGTGTGTGTGTGTGTGTGTGTGTGTCGCCGTGCACGTCTGATCAGTACTGACGTTGGGTGTAAAGGGTTTTTTTTTCGGACGCCAGGATTTTACTGCCGAGTCTTTCTGGACGCGACGGCGTTGAGGCAGTGAAACATCTGTGATGGGATTTGGCCGCTTTAATCTGGTTACGCCGCGAGGTTCGGTTACAGCCGATCCAGCTCGGGGTGCGAGATGAGATTTCCACCCGACGGAAAAGGTGACACCAAATGATAGATGGCACCCAATTAAAACAAGTTATGTTAGCTGATGAAGGATGGAGGGAAGTTCTTACACACCGGATCCTCTTCATAGTTCGTTCTCAAAGGATTTGCAGCGTTTTGGAAATGACCTTTTCCTCATTTTCTCTTCATCAAGGACCGTTCATGTCTTCATCCATGTTACCCTTGGTAGTTTTAAAGGGGCAATAAGTCAAGTTTATAACGTCCCATAGTACAGACACTTATAGAGGTCGATGAAGGTCATAGCTAACTTAATGCCCCTTTAAAAAACCGCCAACTAAACTAAAGTGAGTCGACGGTGACCGGAGGGTGTTGCAGAACAACGCACCGCCTGTAGGAAACCGGTCGGACGTCGCCGCGCTTCGCCGGTCCGTTCATGATCCCGGAGCGTGATGGATATGTGTGGTTGTTCCTCCTCGTCTGGGGGCGTGGCCGAGGAACCAGCTGCTTCTTCTTCTGCTGTCTCCCAGACGGGTCGCAGTAATTCTTCTTTGCTGATCGTTTTGGTGCACCTTGAAGGCTGGGCGGGTAAGAGGGTGTGTGTGTGTGTGTGTGTGTGTGTGTGTGTGTGTGTGTGTGTGTGTGTGTGTGCAGGTAGGTGTGACAGTGTGGGGTGTGTGTGTGTGTGTGTTTATTTGTGTTTGCAGGCCTCCTCCCATGCACACACACACACACACACACGCTTACAGGTTTACACAACACAGCAACACCTGCTCTTCCCAGCACGTAGTCTGGCCCGGTGCAGGAAACGCTCGTCCTTCACCCCCGCCCAGGTACTCTGACTGCGGTTGCACCGGGGAGCCACCAGGTGTGAATGTGGAGCGAGACCCGGCTGATGAAGAGCATGCACGCTCAGCAAACGCTGCCTGGATGAAGGATGGCTGCAGGAGGAGGAAAGACGAGTTGAAGAAAGGATGTTGGTCTCTGCTGGTCGGAGTCAGCCTGAGGTTGAACTTTGAGCAGCAGTAGCGAACGGCTTCTGTAAATCCACCAGGATTGAAACGTAATACGAGGAGGGGGAAGGGGGGGGGTGACACTTACACCCTCCTGAAAGATCCTTTTTGTCTCCAGCGTTCGGCGGTGGACAGGCCCGGCTAACCGGCAGCGCTTAGCCAAGCAGTTGTGAAAACACACGGACGCCGGCGCCAGAGATCTCACTCTGCTCTCTGACCAAAACCCAGAAGCTCTGTCTGGGACCGGGGGGGGGGAGGAGGGGGGGGGGGGGTGATGATGAGGGGGTGGAAACTGAGGAAGATTATTGTCCAGGGTTTCTGAGGCAAGGCCCAGCGCCTTTTAAAGGGGGGGGGGGGGGGGGGGGGGGGGGGGGGGGGGGGGGTCTGGAGTCAAGTAATACTCGGTCCGTCTGGAGAGTGGGACTCCTGTCAAAACAACGGCCTATCGTGAGAAAGCGAGGCCCCGCTGGTGAACGGGAGAAAACATGCAGCCCACAAGATGAAGAGGTTGAGATGAAATAGTTTCTCTAGCTGAGATGAAATATCAGTTCACTGAAGAGGGAATTCAAATTGGTCCGCTGGAGCCAGATGAAGATGAGAAGACGAGGGAGGAGATTTTAGGAGACACTCTACTATTGAAGTGTATTAACCCCTAAGTTAACCTGTGGGAAACAATAATAATAATAATAACAATAATAATGATAATGATAATGATAAAATGATAATGATAATAATGATAATGATAATGATGATAATAGTAATAATAATAATAATAATGATGATAATGATGATAATAATAATAGTAAAAATAATAATAATAATGATGATAATGGTAATAACGATAATAATAATAATAATAATAATAATAATATAATTATAATAATAATAATAATAATGATGATAATAATAATAATAATGATAATAATAGTAGCAATAATAATAATGATGATAATGGTAATAACGATAATAATAATGATAATGATAATAATAATATAATGATAATAATAATAATAATTAAAACATAATAATAATTTTAAAAAAATAATAATGATGATAATAATAATATTAAAAATAACAATATAATAATACAATAATAATAACAGCAATATAGTAATAATAATATAATAATAATGATGATAATAATAATAATAATATAATCTGTTGGTGCATCATAATCTGTCCCTGATACATTGTTGTACTTGATTGTGCTTACAGTGTTTCTGCATTATGTATCAGGGAGATTTCTGAGTACTTTTTATTATGTAGTATTATCATGTACTTACAGTACTTTCCCATAGGTTAATGGATGGGTGAGTGGAATGGGGTCACCGTACAGTAAAGTGTTACCAGCGGCTTGTATAAAATATCAGTTTACATAATTGAGAATCAGATAAAAATGTGAAATAAAAAAAGAGAGCGGCTTTTATACGAGAGTTTATTGTGGATGTGGAGCCTCTCGAGCTCTCGCCATGACTGAGGGTTATTTGTGGTCTTCTATTTTGGATGCGACCTATTTAAAAGTGATGTGTGTGTTTATGCAGTCCCTTCGCCCCCACAGGAACACTCAGGTTACTATGCTGCAGTAATTACGCTCCCTGCTTTTAGCTGTCATAACACAAAATGTTTGGGCTCGGGGAAAACAGTCGACGTTGTCATACTGAACAAAACCGCCAACCAGACATAGTAACCCGTGTTTAACTGCAGCAGAGCATCGCTGACAGCGGGACGGAGGCAGAGCGGGCCGCCGTCCACCGCCGGGAAACAATGAAGGAGCTCAGAGAGGGAGCAGAAGGAGGGAGGGAGATAGAGGAGGAGAAAGGAGAGGGAGATATAAATAGAGAGAGAGAGGGAGAGAGACTTTGAACTTGCTCTCAAAGAACGCTTTTGAAAGTATTTTTATATTTTGAGAGGCAGAAAAACAGCGAAAACCCAGACGGACGGCGGGGGGGAGGATCACCAGCAGCACCAGCAACCCCGGGTCCAGCCAGATCCCCCCCCTCCCCTTCATCCAGGCTATCGAGCCGAGTCCGCCGAGGTGTTATTACCGCGTCTGGACCGGCCCGGCTGTTAGCGCATGATGGATGATGCCGGGGAGTCCTGGGTTCTGACCCAGCTCTGAGCCGGAGACGGGTACGCAGCTGCAAACTCACTTGGAATGAACATTTACTCAGACGTTGAGTTTCACAAAAATACATCAAGGAAAGAGAAGAATTCCTGAAACGCTCGTAGCTTGGAGATACGTGGTTTACGTCCCTGAATAGCACCAGAGAGATCCAGGGGCATCAAACACGCTCACACACATGATTAGTTTTATTCTAACCTTTATTGATCCGGGGAAAGGTCACATGCAGCAACGCCCTGCTTCATCAGTCACACCCATTCACACCTGGGAGCTGACCAGTACAACCACGGTCTCCTACTGGTGGCCACTAGGAGCTGACCAGTACAACCATGTACCACCCTGGGGTTTGAACGTGCAACCTCCTGGTCCTTCAAAATAAGGGTTCCAATTTAGTTGATTGATAGATAGATAGATAGATAGATGGATGGATGGATGGATGGATGGATGGATGGATGGATGGATGGATGGATGGATGGATGGATGGATGGATGGATGGATGGATGGATGGATGGATGGATGGATAGATAGATAGATAGATAGATAGATAGATAGATAGATAGATAGATAGATAGATAGATAGATAGATAGATAGATAGATAGATAGATAGATAGATAGATAGATAGATAGATAGATAGATAGATAGATAGATAGATAGATAGATAGATAGATAGATAGATAGATGGTGCTTTAAAAGAGAATGCACTCCACTCTACACTGATTGTCTTTTTTTTCTTCAAAGTACATTAAAGTCTAATATCCCACCCGCTAAAGGACCTCTATCCTCTGCTGTTTCCAAGGCAACCGCCAGCTGCCATCCCATTGCACCTCACCCAGAATGCAACATAAACATCCTTTGCATGCTCTGGTATGGATTTCCTGTTGAGGTTACCTACCGTCGTTAATACCGTCGTTTATCACGCCGTTACCGTCGGGACTTTGGGGAAATTGATGTTATAAAGTTTATTGTTTATTATTGTTGTTGTATCGCTATAATTATTATAATCAACAAATCAAGATAACGTAAAAATAAAAATGATCATCAGCAGCCTGATAATTATTTGATCTTATCTTACACGTTGTAATGTATTATAAGTCGGTTTGGCAATATTGTTTTGACAGTCGTGCCAATTAAGCATCTTTAAATTGAACTGAACTCAACGTGTTTGTATGAGACAAGCCTATTTAGAGTACGATGCCCTCTGGTCGCTGTTATAATTGTGTTTGTAGACAAATATCACCACACATCATACCATTTGATCCTACAGTACGATAGCAAACCCTTCTCTGGAGGTGTGACTCTTTGTGTTGAGACGTTGAGTGCAGACAGAGTGGGTGTAGTGGAGGTAGCAGGTCTCCCTGAGGCAGGAAGACCGGTACCCGACACACAAAGAATCTAAAGACTGTCACATTTCCGGTCCGAGCACCGAGCAGCTACCCACCTCCGCTCAGCGATACATATCTGGGATTCTTCACTCTGCTCTCTCTGAGGTTGAGGCTGAGTTTATCTTTGTAGACAAATGATAAAATGTAAGAAGCAATAAAGGTTATAGTATGGAATTTATAAATGGAAGCTGTGTAGGAAGCCTGTATGTGCAGGAGTCAGTCCAGTTAGAGACAGTTTCCCTGCCCTGAGCCTCAAGGATCAGACTCTCTGCAGAAACTTTACAAAGACCTTACAGACGGCTTTCAGTCGACGTAACAGACCATCTGGCGGCCATATTGGAGGTCCTCAACTCTTGGGCACCAGTGGCTGTGAACAGCTGATTACGACTTTGACTGTCTCAACAGAATTTAATAGACATGTTATTTCTACTGAACTGATCATCTCATCACTGATCCATCTGATTGATTTAGTGTTTAGATCATGTAACTTGTTAGCTAGCTAACCATAGTATCTGGTCAGCTAACCACCACTGTCTTCTTGTTAACACATCTGATTAGCACACTAGCTAACATAGCTAGTAGGAGCTAGCGTTAGCAGTGGCTAGTAGTCCCATGTTAACAGTAACTAGTTAGCTAGCTACCAGTTAGTTCAGGTGAACTAGCTGACTCTTCTCCAGCTCCAACTCAGAGTGTTTTGGAGTAGAGACTAGGGCTAAAGACAAGACAGTTTACTGAGTCACAGTAACCTACATTTGGAGACAAATCTACCTGATCACACTGATCACTTTTACTGAGAACGTTACTGGATGATCTCCAGACACACCACAACAACCTGGTTCAGACGGTCAACTGGTTCTATCTGGTTGTTGTATATTTAAACATTATTTGTGTACAGACAATCCTCTTATGAATCTCCATGACAGGACCAAACATGGTAGAATGTTAAATACATAATAAAACAATAGTGCGTGCAGCGTTGAGTGCCAGGGGCCAGGAAGGTGTTTACAGGGTTCATGCACATTTTCCAAATTCCAGTTCTTTTCCAAACCTTAATTTCTCAACTGGATTTGAAGGTTTTGGTCCACGGTGAATATGTGCACTGATAGTGGCCGGGCAACGAGTCAGCGAGGCCACATCACTCCACAGCCGAGATTATTCTCCTCCACAATACATATCACAACCTGCCAAACGACGGCATGCAGAATTGAGCAACCGTGTGAGCCAAGAAGGAACGTTAATATTTTCCCATGCATTTTTCAAAATTAATCAACCAAATAAGAGAAATACAATAAAATGCAATCTGTGTGGGCGAGAGAGAGAAACCCTGTGGAGCTTTTAGAGGTTCCTGGGTGTGAAGGTTTGAAGGTTCAGTCCAAAGAGAAACTGTCCACATATCAGAACAGCACACCGCTTTTCATCTTCATCTACAGCATGCATAATGGATGACATTGATTTCCATCCAGCTTTTGAAGGTTGCACATAAAAGGTTATGCTTTACATGCTGCAGTAAAATTGCTTTATGGGGAATTTGTCATATTATTGCTTCCCGCCGCTTTAATAGTTGGTGTGACAATCATTACTGGGGCCTGAGAAGTGAATCTTTCCGGTGTGGTCCCTACAGGCTCGGTGCCATTGAGTTGTCTCGCTGTGACTTTGGGTAAATTACTGTGTGCTTGCAGTACTTTTCCATGGGTTAATACACAAGTTAATACACTGGAATGAGACCAGCGTTGAGTGGTAGCGAGGAGAGGTTGAGGCTTCAAGATGGGGATGACATTGTGTTTAACTTTGCCATGAGGACGGACATCTTGGAGTTTTCTTTGGTAGGATTTTAGTGTTTACAGCGATGAAGGGTTTGGTTTAGTGTACATACTGCAGCAGATGTGAGGTTGTGACTGCGATGCCGCTAGTTTGAATCCCAGGCTGGTGAGATTTCCTTCAACAGAACAGGAATTAGCAAAAGGGACTCAGTGTGAATAACATGGCAGAGACACTGACCAGACACTGATACATGTAAACACATAGTGATGATGAAGCTGAATTCCCCTTGTGTACCATGTAGTATCTTCTGCAGTATGTTTCAGAATAAGAGCGTCTTTGTTGTCTTGGTTGTTGCCCTAATTAGGCCAGTCTGTCAAACCAAACTCAGACTGGAGGAAAATCCCAGTCTAACTGCACAGATAACTGCAGCTGAGTATAAAGCCATGTGTAAACAAAATAAGTAACTAATATAGATTTGATCTATATACATATATATATATATATATCCATGCTTATATGAAATTAAATATAAATAAAATAAAATATTTGACTCTTTTCAAAATGAGCTCAAATAAAGCTTCAGCCATGATGGAGGATATTCTCCATGCCGCTGCACACACTTTCCCACAAGTTAGCCCATAAAGTGGAGAATGTGCCTAATCCTGCGCAGAGTTATGACATATGGTCAGTGGCTTAAGTGATCTGGGGCATCTTAAGACGGAGGTGGAATGCTATTCCCGAAGGGGAGCGGGAAGGTAAATAAAGGAGACAATGCTCAGTAGATATGGGAAAATATTGACACGGCTGACCTCGCTGCTTAA